>OX243825.1:21792096-21864596 GCA_945859605.1 Lumbricus rubellus
CTCGTGAGCTTGAAATAACCTTGAGATGTAGGTTCCTACTGAGCGATTGCCAAACGCGAAGCAACATGTACAGGGTGCGCCAAAAAAGACCCCTAGGTTGTTTGCCAATATCTTGGCTAATAGTAAGAATTGCGAAATGAAAATTCACAGTCTTAAAGACAATTCATTTTTTCTGGATGTCTTTTATTTCATGCACGGTGTCTGTTTGCTGTTCAATAGTTGCTGCTCTTACGTTGGTCGAAAGGGAACCGAAGTTCAAGAGGTCACGCTCAGCCCACACTGCGCTTCTTATGGGGTCGCCATACATGAACTCGGTCACGTGATTGGCTTCTGGCATGAGCATAGCAGGTGACATCCATCCAGCCATTCATTCATCCATCCATCCATTTATCCATCCAGCTATCCATCCATTCATCAATCCATCCAGCCATCCAGCCATCCATTCATTCATCCATCCATCCATTCATCCATCCATTCAACCACCCATTAATTCATTCATCCATCCATCCAGCCAGCCAGCTAGCCAGCCAGTCATCCATCCATCCATATATCTATTTACCATCCATCCGTTTATTCATCCATCCATCAATCAATCAATCCATCCTTGCATCCATCCATCCATCCATCAATCAATCAATCAATCCATCCATCCTTGCATCCATCCATCCATCCATCCATCCATCCATCCATTCATCAATCCATTCATCCATTCATCCATTCATCAATCCATTCATCCATTCATCCATTCATCCATCCATTCATCCATCTATTCATCCATTCATCCATCCATCCACACATTTATCTATCCCTCCATTCATCCATCAGTTAATCCATTCTCCAATCAGTCTATCCATTCATTAATCCATCCATTCATCCATCCACCCGATCATTCATAGACTTATCCATGCACCAATCCATCCATCCATCCATCAATCAATCAATCCATCCATCCTTGCATCCATCCATCCATCCATCATCCCATCCATCCGATCATTCATAGACTAATCCATGCACCAACCCATCTATTCATCTACCCATTCACCATCAAACAACATCACACATAATTATGCTTCTAGACCTGACCGCGACAAGTTCATCGAGATTGTGCGCAAGAATGTCGATCCTGAGAAGTTGGACAATTTCGATAAGAAGACAGCAGAAGAAATAGACGTGCTTGACGAACAGTACGACTACGAGTCTATCATGCACTATCGAAAGGTATTCTTTATGTCTGTCTGTCTCTCTGTTTGCCTGTATGTCTGTATGTCTGTATGTCTGTCTGTCTGTCTGCCTGACTGTATGTCTGTCTGTCTGTTTGTATGTATGTCTATCTTTCTGTATGTCTGTTTGTCTGTCTGTTTGTCTGTCTGTCTGTCTGCCTACCTGTATGTCTGCCTGTCTGTCTGTCTGTCTATCTGCCTGTCTGTTTGTCTGCCTGACTGTATGTCTGTCTGTCTGTTTGTATGTATGTCTATCTTTCTGTATGTCTGTTTGTCTGTCTGTTTGTCTGTCTGTCTGTCTGCCTACCTGTATGTCTGCCTGTCTGTCTGTCTGTCTATCTGCCTGTCTGTTTGTCTGTCTGTATGTCTGTCTGTATGTCTGCCTGTCTGTCTGTCTGTTTGTCTGACTGTTTGTCTGTCTGTATGTCTGTCTGCATGTATGTCTGTTTGTCTGCTTTCTGCCTGTCTGTCTGCTTGTCTGTCTGTCTGCCTGTCTGCCTGTCTGTCTGCCTGTCTGTTTGTCTGACTGTCTGCCTGTCTGTCTGTCTGTCTGTCTGCCTGTCTGTCTGTCCGTCTTCGCCTCTGCAACTATAAATCTGTTTACAGTTAGCCTAAAGTATATATTTTAAATGCAGCTTTTACGTTGACTTCATTGGCTAAAAATTCCTCAACGCATCCATCACAAAATGTCAAATATTTATCTCTTACTTATAAACGCCTTATAAATAAACCTCCAAACTCTTTTACATTCGCCTTTTTTTTCACCATCACATCGCCCAGTTCTACTCGATCAGCATCATAATTATCTTTCTCTGTATATTGTTATCAATATAACAATAATTATTTTATTTGCTTTTAGTTAATACAATTTTAGCCTTAATACGGCTCCCCAATGTCCTTCAACAGTTCAACTTAGAAAAAGTGGCCCTCGTGTCCTCCAACTTAGAAAAAGTGACCCTAAAGTAAAAAAAACCACTTCAACCACTGTTCGCACGCACAGCAGCTAGTAACTGAAACGTACGTGGGGCATTATTGTAAGGTTTTGGTTTTTCAATGTGGAAATAAATAAATAAATTAATTGTCCAGTGTTTGGTAAAATTTCCTTCCAGAGAACATTTAGTCGCAACGGACACGATACGATCCTTCCGTTGAAGGAAGGCGTGAAGATAGGACAGCGAAGAGGATTGAGTGCCGGTGATATCGCACAGACTCGCCTTCTCTACAACTGTCCAAGTGAGTGTCAAAGGACCCTCTCACCTTCTATATCTCCGAATCTCAATCGCTGGGTGGAAAAATGTGGCATTTTTTGTGGCATCAAAGACAATTCAGTTTAGACATCCCTTTCATAAGTGAGGCGCGGTTGTGTATTGGTGGCGTCGTCGCCTTGGAGCCGGAAGGTTCGAGGTTCAAATCCACCTCGCCGCGTAAGGACCTTGGGCAAGTCCTTCACTCGCAATTGCTCAGCTCTTCGGCGTGAAACTCCGATGCAGTATCCGCTCTGCATTCGGGAGCGCATCTGAATAGTGAGAGTTTGAAGGGGCGCTATAACAAATGCACATACAAACATAATATTCGACGAACTTTTTCACCGCAGTGGCTACTCTTGATCGTATGCCGTAGGAACCGTATAATTATAGGAGTGTGATGCCAATCATATATACTTACTTGAGCAATGGATATTCGTAGGCCTACTACACCAAATAGAGACTTCTCCCCTCCTGCATTGATGGCGCTACAGAAATAGACAGTTTGTCAGACGAATGAGTTTGTCATGAACCAAAATCTATTTAAATCTATTTGTGTCGGGTACACGCTATATTTACTCAGTGGACGCTGGCAGCTAAGAATACCTTACAGAAGCAGAATACTGATAGCTGCAGTAGAGGAAGACTTCCTTACCCTGGAGGATATTCATTTCTATTTTTACATTCAAACTAAACCAACTTAATTCACTGGATATAATTATCAGCACGTCCTGACATGCAATGGAATACTGAATGTCTTTACCGAAATGACGTATGCAATGGGGCTCTGCACACACTGCACATGTAGAGAGCTCAGCATCGTCAATTAGCTGCTGTCAGAGCTGCGGTGGACACCGGACAGGTGCTTCTTAATACTACTCCTCCGGCATCGCTTAATGCAGGATGACGAGTAGATCTACACATGTGTCAATTAACCCATACATCAAGACATTTTTATATAAATCTATAAAATAGCCACCTTTATGTAGACCCTATATAGATCTATGCATGTAGGTTGTGTATTATAAATAATGCGTATATATCTGCGTGTGTATGTATGTATGTATGTATGTATGTATGTATGCATGTATGTATGTATGTATGTATGTATGTATGTATGTATGTATGTATGTATGTATGTATGTATGTATGTATGTATGTATGTATGTATGTATGTATGTATGTATGTATGTATGTATTTATGTGTGTGTGTGTGTATGTATGTATGTATGTATGTATGTATGGATGTATGTATGTATGTATGTATGTATGTATGTATGTATGTATGTATGTATGTATGTATGTATGTATGTATGTATGTATGTATGTATGTATGTATGTATGTGTGTATGTATGTATGTATGTATGTATGTATGCATTGTATGTATGTATGCATTGTATGTATGTATGTATGTATGTATGTATGTATGTATGTATGTATGTATGTATGTATGTATGTATGTATGTATGTATGTATGTATGTATGTATGTATGTATGTATGTATGTATGTATGTTTGTATACATGTATGTATAATTGTATATAATGTGTATATATCTGCGTGTGCATGTATGTATGTATATTTATGCATGCACGTATGTATGTATGTTTTCCTGTTTTCCTAGAACCGAGGTGTCACGAAGAATTTAAAGCAAGCGAGAGCAGCTTCACTTCACCCAATTACCCGCAGAAATACTTTCGTGATTACGAATGCTCTTGGGTTATCCACGTCACGCAAGGTAATCTACTAGCATCATCTCATCAAATGACTTCTATAGAGCCATTATAACGCTTTACAAGTCCATAAGGTTTCCACTTGAAACTAAAAATACTACTTTTTACCTATCTTACCTGTCTTGATTGCTTTGTTCCCCCCCCTCCAACGCCGTTGCAACTCTCTACATCCACAATTCTGCATCTACCATAGTCGTTTGACTATTGTATTGCAGGTCTGTTTTAAGGATTTTTTAGAACTGCACAACCTCTTCTTTTCCCTCCTATCCTCCATGGTAAATTACTTTCAATCGGAGGACAATGACCTTTTTGCTATAGTTTGAACTGTACAGAAGTGCTTCTACAACTGCACAAATTCATTTTGAACTGCACATTTTGAGTACAACTGCACTTTTGTTATTGTAGGCCCCCTGTCTATAAATTAATAAAGCGCCTCTCACAGTGCACACCAATCAGAGGCGCTCCCAGTGCGAAAGACCCAGGGAAAAGAACGTAGTTTAAGACGGCGAAATGATGTGATACGGGTACCAGTAAATAACAAAGAACATTGTCAATGGAGAGAGTTGATGCCAAAGTTAGCGCAGGACCAATGAAGGCAAAAATTCATGATCCTTATTTTAAAATTGGATGTTTTCGCGGATCCGAGGGTTTGGTTGAATTTCAGGGTAGGTCGTGACCCTTGAGTTAATAGACTTCGCGGATTTGTTGAATTTCAGGGTAGGTCGTGACCCTTGAGTTAATAGACTTCGCGGATTTGTTGAATTTTAGGTGAGGTCGTGACCCTTGAGTTCATAGACTTCGCGCTGGAGAGGTCATTCAACTGCACTTATGACTACATCGAGATTCGAGAAGGTCGCGATGGAACTGGAAACCTCATCGGGAGAATGTGTGGAGAGGGGGTGCCAGGGACGTTCCAGGTCTCCAACAGTGTCTGGATCTATTTCGTCAGCGATTCAACAGACACTCTGAGAGGATTCTGGGCTCACTACCACAAGACAGGTTGCCAGAAAATATATCAAAATAGCCTACGATTCGGATGATTGGAATATCCATAAGATAATTATTATTTAGAAAAGTCATCTAAATAGCTGAAGTTTGCATAACAATATGCTATTTTACAATAACAGAATAGGACCATTGAATCGAAACAGGTGCAAGCTTAGAAGTAGGCTACATGCAGGCACTTTTAAATTAATTATTTTTAATTGTAATAAACGAGTTTGAACAGGAGCGTGGTGGTGAATTTATTTTAAAATACAAGTGGCAAGACTTTTGCTCTGATAGAAGAAGACATTGGATAGGCTACAAGTGGCAAGACTTTTGCTCTGAGTCCAAATTTTATTATGCTTTTGCAACGCGTAAATGGAGAACAGTAGGCCTAAAAGTTTAACATGCTTAATATCAGTCTGCCAATCTAAAGTTTCACAGTGTTTATGACTCGAAAATATCATTAAATGACACCGAGCTAATCAAATTATATTTATTCATCTGTATTTTGTCCGCTACTGGTAGATACCTCGGTGGACATAGGAAGCGGAGAAGCTGACGAGTCGGGAGACTTTCCTGGAGTTCGATCAGGCGCCCAATCCGCCCAATACGTGGCCAGTAAGCGAGACTTAAATCTTCGAGACATAGATCGAGGGCTCTAGGACCATTGCTCATAGGCTGATTGCTCATAGGCTGATTGCTCATAGGCTGATTGCTCATATGGACCATTGCTCATAGGGTCTATTGCTCATAGGTCTTTTTGCTCATACGGCTCATTGCTCATAGGGTCTATTGCTCATAGGTCTTTTTGCTCATAGGGCTCATTGGTCATAGGGTGTATTAATCAAGTTAAATTAGTCGAGTGAAGTTACACAAAAAAACACAGATTGAAAATAGGAAGAAACATTTTACTAGGTCATGTAATTGTTCACATTTGAGAAATAAGTTGAACTGTTAAAGTCAAAGCTTGATAACTAACCGCTAGTGAAATTGTTCAAATAATAAAGAACGTTACATTTTTTAACAACTAGATTGTAATTGTTCACATTTGAGAAAATGGTCAAAACTATGGTGTCATGGACTTTACAATTTTTAAACCAACGTTTCGAACAAGTCAGTTCACGCCTTCAAGTAAATATCTTCACAAGTTTCTTCAGTGCCAGTGATTCTATTAGTCTACCAACGCTAATTGTCCCTAATTGATAAGCACAAACTAAGGCGTGAAGACGGTCACCCATATCGCCAATGGTTTATTTGTTTTAAACATAGGCCAAAGTTCATTGATTTTAGGCATATGACCGATGAGCCTATGAGCAATAGACCCTATGAGCAATGATCCATATGAGCAATCAGCCTATGAGCAATCAGCCTATGAGCAATCAGCCTATGAGCAAAGGTCCGTACACCAGATCGAGACAGCGGGGACTGAGACCTGGACAGTGGGGGACTGCGACCGAGACAGTGAAGACTGAGACCTAGACAGTGGGTACTGAGACCGAGACAGTGGGGACTGAGATCGAGACAGTGGGAACCGAGACCGAGACAGTGGGGACTGAGACCGAGACAGTGTGTACTGAGACCGAGACAGTGGGGACTGAGACCGAGACAGTGGGGACTGAGACCGAGACAGTGGGGACTGAGATCGAGACAGTGGGTACCGAGACCGAGACAGTGGGTACTGAGACCGAGACAGTGGGGACTGAGACCGAGACAGTGGGTACTGAGACCGAGACAGTGGGGACTGAGACCGAGACAGTGGGGACTGAGACCGAGACAGTGGGGACTGAGATCGAGACAGTGGGTACCGAGACCGAGACAGTGGGTACTGAGACCGAGACAGTGGGGACTGAGATCGAGACAGTGGGAACCGAGACCGAGACAGTGGGGACTGAGACCGAGACAGTGGGGACTGAGATCGAGACAGTGGGAACCGAGACCGAGACAGTGGGGACTGAGACCGAGACAGTGGGTACTGAGACCGAGACAGTGGGGACTGAGACCGAGACAGTGGGGACTGAGACCGAGACAGTGGGTACTGAGACCGAGACAGTGGGTACTGAGACCGAGACAGTGGGGACTGAGACCGAGACAGTGGGTACCGAGACCGAGACAGTGGGTACTGAGACCGAGATATTGGGAACTGAGATCGAGACAGTGGGAACCGAGACCGAGACAGTGGGGACTGAGACCGAGACAGTGGGTACTGAGACCGAGACAGTGGGTACTGGGACCTAGACAGGGGATACCGAGACCTAGACAGGGAGTACTGAGGCCGAGATAGTGGGGACTAAGACCGAGACAGTGGGGAATTGAGACCGAGACAGTGAATACTGAGACCAAGACAGTGGGTACTGAGACCAAGACAGCTCTTTCCGTCCCGTAGGCTAAATCTTACAGTTCTTCAGTTAAGTTTTAAAATCTACAGTGGACTAACTTAACGTTCATCTCATGTCCATCATATAATATCGTGCATCTTTTTTTTAGATTGTAATCATCACTTAAGAGAAGTGTCTGGGTCCGTGTCCAGTCCCCTGATGCCCATCATGTACGGCGGAACGCCAATCGAATGCACGTGGACAATTGACGGGGGTAAGTAACCCTGTGATCGACCCCTGCAGTATTCAGCATTGCCGTGGCTTAAGTCTTACATGTAGGCTACCTTAACCCATCTTTGCCCGGACCCTCCATGTACGCTTGCCTTGCGGTTTTTCTGCCTTTTAATTCAATTTCCCTTCTATTTCAATTTAGTCTACTTCTTTTCCGATTCAATTTCCAGTAAAATCAGTTTCAGTGACAAAACTGTAATTAATCGAACAGGTAGGCCTATAACGAGAAATCTTTAAAGAAATAAAAAGGTCATCAGATTTTTCTGACAAAGACCACCGAAAATTTTGGTCCCCTCGAAAATGATTCTTGCAAAATCAATCTCAGTGACAAAACTGTAATTAATCGAACAGGTTTAACAAGAAATCGCTAAATACTAAAATTTATCAGACTTCATGTGGGAGCAAATGGCACAACTATAATGCCCTGGTCTCGCTCGATAGGACCCATTGTATTAGTAGGCCTAAGTGCTTTATTTATCTTTTTTTAATTTAAACTTTAATTTTAAATTGATTTATTTATTTAGGCTATGTATTTAATAATTATGTATTTATTTAGGCTATTTATTTACGTAGGCCCTATTTATTTATTTATTTACTGAGTGGTGCTGGTAAATATTTTCTTGCTTTATATTGCAATTGTCTGTAACTATAGGCCTACGGCGTATCCGATTATTATCTGTTGAAGGTGTGAATGCATCTCGCATTCAACTGAACATTGACGATCCCAGCAACAAAGCGCAACAGTGTTTCGGTGACATCTACAAGATGAACTCTGGAGGCAGACGCATGCACGCAAAACAACAACGCACAGAGAAGAAGCAGCTGAGCAAGAGGATAGCGGACACAAAACATGAACAAGATACTTCGAACCACGTTGACAGCGGAGATTCTAGCAGCACTACTTCTAGTCAGAGGTACATGTAGGCAGTTACTACAGTTGGAGTCCACTGTAGGCCTACAACTAGCGGAAGTGAGAGGCATACGTGAATATGTCGGTATCAGGGTAATTTTATAGCGCCCCTTTAAGACTACCTACTCATAAGCGAATTTAGCTTCAAAATTTAGATTTAGAACGGGAGAGGATGCAGCAGTAAAGCACGAAGAGATGATGTTAGGAACAGAAATAGCTGTTTCTTCGTTTCTTGATTTTCAAACAAGAGAAATTTATTGCTTGCTCTATAGCTACCTATAGTTTCTTTAAGGAGGTTTCTCACACCATTCCAAAATTTGACACTGGCCTAAATAACGCTTTATAAACCAATTTTAGGCTATAGTACAATAGGCCTAACAGTGGAGATAGGCCTACAGATGATAAAGATAATGACAACGACTTATGACTATGATTTAACTATGATATAGGCTATTGATGACAATGATGATCATAATCACACGTTTTCTTGTCTTTTGCAGCTACAATCACACATCGGTGCAATACGATTGCAACAAATCAAAAAGTCTCCTGCTGTCGTCACACAGAATCTCCATCCAATGGTCGTCTGACTTCAATCAACCAATCGCCTTTTCATACGTCATAGGTGACGCCTCTCATGTCTCCTTTTCATACGTCATACATGCAGGCTAGATGACGGCTCTGAGTAGAAATACAGAAGGGCACCTATAAAAAGTGCAGCATGACACACCTTTCCAGATTAAGACTGGATTAAAACTTCTATTCGCCTTATTCTACATATACGGGTATATAATTAGGCCTATAGGCTAATGCGGATTGCGTCTGTGATGTTCGAACAAAATACTTAGGGCCAAGCGAAAAGCGCCTGCCAACCTACCTACCTACCTACCTACCTACCTACCTACCTACCTACCTACCTACCTACCTACCTACCTACCTACCTACCTACCTACCTACCTACCTACCTACCTACCTACCTACCTACCTACCTACCTACCTACCTACCTACCTACCTACCTACCTACCTAATTACCTACCTACCTACCTACCTACCTACCTACCTACCTACTCACTTGCTAACTTACATAACACTGCGCAAGATTGGAACCGGAGATTGATAAGGGTTTATTGTTGCAGGTAGATTACGATGAGTGTCGCCTGAAGCAATCCCGGTGTAAGCAGAAGTGCGAGAACACACTGACGAGTTTCATCTGCTCCTGCTATCCCGGTTTTTACCTCGGCAACGATGGTAGAGACTGTATAGCCAAAGTTCCTTCTCCAGTCATAGGTAAGACTTAAAGTGTGCTGTATTGGTGTAGGCCATACTGTATAAGCTATGTACGTGCAAACATGTGTTTTTATGTAAATTAAAATCAAATTGTTTAAAAATCATGCCATCAACAGGTGTATTTGCAGTTATATTAAATTTTAGCAATGCACTAGTGACTTTGAAATCTACAGCTAGGCTAACACTGTCTTAGCTTACATTCTAAATGTATGTGATTGCTTTTTTAATTGTAATGCATGCTCGCTTGTCAGGTGCAAATAAAGGTTACCTGCCTACTTACTTACTTACTTACCTACCTACCTATCTACCTACCTACTTACCTACCTACCTACTTACCTACCTACCTACCTACCTATATGCCTACCTACATACCTGCCTGTCTGCCTGCCTGCCTGCCTGCCTGCCTGCCTACCTACCTACCTACCTACCTACTTACTTACTTACTTATTTAACACTGCGCAAGATATGACATTAAAATCCAGTAGCAAGTTAACGTCATGATTAAATCGCCCATCAAGCTATAATAACATTACCGGTACCGGTATCAGCAATTCCAACGATGACAGTAGCAACAATAACATCGAGAACAAGAAAATAACCAATAATTATCACACTGACAACAATGCCATTAGACAATAACAATAATTATAGTAACAGTAATTTTAGCAACAGCAACGCAAGTATAGAAATATCCTGCCACACTTACAATACAATACAATACAATACAAAACAATTAGTCATTTATATCGCGCTTTAACAAAAACAAGTCTTGCACAAGAGCGCGCTTCACTACAGATCTATAGTTAGGCTATAATGCAATGAAAACAAATGAGTTTTTAACTTTGATTTAAACTCTGCAATAGATGAGCACTGACGAATGGAAGTTGGAAGACTGTTCCACTCTTTAGGTCCTGAGACTGAGAAGGCATGACACTTGGCAAGCTTTGTGAATGAATGTTGTTTTGTGTTCGCCTATATGATAACAACAACAGACAAGTGTGGTGTGAATATAACATATGAGAGAGGCGTGATCAACATCAGTAACTGGACGAATCTGAGAGAGTGCAGCTGGGCGATCCAACCACCGGATGACCTTCGAGTTTTCCTCACCTTCGTCAAGTTCTTCATACCGTCTGGAATCTCGCCACAACCGTGTCGCGACAACTACGTCGAGATCAGAGTGGGTCACAATCAGGAGGTGAGCATGGCCAGGAAGGGAGGGGTTCCATCTTGGAAAGGGCCCTATTGGATATCCTGGGCGTCCTCTGGTCCCTTACCTTTTGGTATATAGGCTACATGTAGTGTATATACATTGTGGAGCGCGGTGGTGTAGTGGTGGCGTCGTTACCTTGGAGCAGGAGGGTTCGAGGTTCGAATCTACCTCGCCGTGTAAGGACCTTGGGCAAGTCCTTCACTTACAATTGCTCAGCGCTACGGCGTGAAACTCCGATGCAGTGTCCGCTCTGCATTCGGGAGCGCCTCTGAGTAGTGATAGCTTGAAGGGGCGCTATAGCATGTGCACATACAAACAAACAAAAACATAACATAACATAGGATAACATGGCACAACAAAGCATAGCATAACTGACCAAAACATAGCATAAAAGACTGCAATGGTTTTTGAGTGGTTAAAAAACAGGTAGCTGTGTTAGAATCACTGCAAAATCTTTTTTCTAATAAGAATAAAATTGACCAGTTGCCCATCTCTGCTGCTTGCAAAATTATTCTTCTCTATATATAGGGTCTGTATTACTCTGTAATCTGGTAGATTGGTAGAAGTAAGAGTTTCTTTTGCAGATCGGCACGATAACTTCACTAACTCCGCCGCAACCTTAACCGTGGTAGTGCAAGCCCCAAGCCTGGTCAAAGGAGGAGGGTGACAATAATTATCTCTGCTATGCGTATACTGTGTCGTTAAACTGCAAACAACGAAGTTTTTCTGCAATAAATAACCAAAAAGTGGTGCTGCATAAGTGCCTCACTTACTTACTTATACTAACGTACTTACTTACGTACTTACGTAATTACGTACTTACTTACTTGCTTGCTTACTTACTTACGTGCTTACGTACTTACTTACTTACGTAATTACTTACTTAATTACTTACCTACTTGCGTACTTACTTACGTACTTAATTGCGTACTTACTTACGTACTTACTTACGTACTTACTTACGTACTTACGTACGTACTTACTTACGTACTTACTTACGTACTTACTTACCTGCATACTTACGCTGTAGGAATCGGGGCGCATCAAGTACTGCGACCGCAAAGTGCCTCCGGCGTTGAGTCTTCCGTCGGGTGGAGTGATTATTCGGCTTAGAAACAAGTTCCATCGTGCCGGAGTTCAGCCACAGTTCACGGCTAACTTCCTCGTCTTCAAGAAGAACTCAAAAAGTCAGTGTGCCACTTCTAACAGCAGTTTGGTTGACTATTATACTCCGATGCGAATTGGAATGTACCTTATCGTAATCGTAATGATGATGATGGTGGTGATGATGGTGGTGATGATGATGATGATGATGATGATGATGATGATGATGATGATGATGATGATGATGATGATGATGATGATGATGATGATGATGATGATGATGATGATGATGATGATGGTGGTGGTGGTGGTGGTGGTGGTTGTTGTGGCGGTGGTGATGATGATGATGATGATGATGATGATGATGGTGATGGTGATGGTGGTGGTGGTGGTGATGGTGGATGTGGTGGTGATGGTGGTGGTGGGTGTGGTGGTGGGTGTGGTGGTGGCTTCAGCGTGAAACTCCGATGCAGTGTCCGCGCTGTAATCGGGCACGCCTCTGAGTAGAAATCGTGAAGGAACAGTATAACAAGTGCACATACCATAGCATAACATGGCATAACATAACATAACATAGCATAACATGGCATAACATACCATAGCATAACATGGCATAACATACCATAGCATAACATGGCATAACATAGCATACCATAGCATACATGTACATACACAATGTGTCTTACTTTCAGAGGACTGTCAGCAGAAGATCAGGGACCATGGGGATATCATCTATCCAGAGTTCGAAAAGAACTACGGCGTCCACACGTTCTGCACGTGGCAAGTATCGGCCAGACAAGGCACACGACTTCGACTACACTTCCTCGAAATGGACATCGAAGAGACGCAGGGATGTCACTTCGACTATGTCCAGGTTCGCAATGGTCATCTGGCGACTGCAGCCGTAAAGGGTCAATACTGTGGCCAGTCTCTACCGCCGGATGTCCTTGCAGGTCAGTTTAGCGGGATTATTTTATCCCTGTAGGGCCTCCCCCTTTTGTAACCAATGAGCAAGATGTGTAAACCTGTTATGTATACTTTGTATACATGCATGTAGGCTATGTGCACCTGTTATGGCGCCCATTCAAGTTTTGTATTCAGAAGCGCTCGTACTCAGAAGCGCTCCTGACTACAGCGCGGACACTGAGTCGGAGTTTCACGCCGAAGCGCTGAGCAATTGCAAGTGAAGGACTTGCCCAAGGTCCCTACGCGGCGGCTTCAGGTGGATTCTAACCTGCAACCTTCCGGCTGCAAGGCAACGAACACACCCACTACACCACCGCCATAGGCGTAGCCACATGAAGGCAGGAGGAGGCAGTTGCCTCCTCTTGGATTTTCCCGTATTTGCCTCCTCTTGCCCGAACAGCTGCTGAACATGGTTGTGACACCTATAGCACAGAAGTCGAGCATAAGTTACGTACTAAAATTAACATCTTTAATAGTCAGTAGATACAGAACTTGTCAAAATTACTGCAATGAAAGACAAGTTGAACTCATAACTTATGTGAACTTCTCACAATTTCATGCTCGTAAAATTTTTACGTTCACATACTGATGTTCTCTATACTTAAAATAATGGCGGCAGAAGCTTTGCAACTGTTAGTTTCAGACATGCTTAAAAAGTAATTGCTGTGAATTATACTACCCCTAAAAAAAAGGTCGTCAGGAAAAAAAAGTCTACGATTTTCGTCTATTGCTCCATGGATAAATTTTGCCTCCTCTTGTTTGCTCCATGGGTACATTTTGCCTCCTCTTGTGCCTCCTCTTGAAAAGAGGTCTGGCTACGCCACTGACCACCGCGCTTCACAATCATCTCTGACCATGTGTATGTTTTGGCTGTCGACACAGGCACCAAGATGCTGATCACGTTTGCGTCAGACGGAAGTGGATCCGGACGTGGATTCAAGGCACAAGTGACGTCAGAGATACGCCGACCAAAGAAGAAGAAGAAAGCGAAAGTTCCTAACCAACAGGAATCGAACCCTGTCTGATTTAGTATCACGTCGTCTATGCAGGGCTTTGTTTAGCGTGCAGTTCTACACGAAAATAATGTGCAAATATTCTCAATGGATGTATGCAGTTGTATAGAATACATTTTGTGCAGTTAAAGATAGCAAAACAGGTGTGGAGACATTGAGCAAGTCCTTCTCTCAGAATTATTGCTCTAAAATAATTATGATTGCAGTTGCACTGTTGAGGCGTGGGAACTTCTGAACTTCGTAAGAAGGGCGATATCAAATTACAGGTGTACAATGTATAATTATTGATTTGTATTTGTACTGTATAATTGTATTGACTTTTGATCATATCTCTTTATCTTATCTGTAGGCCTATCTGTTTTTGTAGGCTACAACCCAAGACGACTGAACACTGTGAACAAGTCTTAAGAATTTTATTTTTTCGTAGGCAACGGGTTGCAGCTGTAGTTGTTTTTGCAATGCTATCGTTTTTCAATGTTGCTATTATGTTTGAATGAGAGTGAAAAGAAATTTGTGCTTGTATTTCTTACTTTTATCAGGTTGCTTAACTTTTAATTTTACGTGCTTTACATCTAAAAACTAAAAAGCCCTTCTTCAAATTTTCTGGGCGGAAGGTCGTTTCTGAGGGGAACTCCCCCAGGACGTGTGGGAGGTGTTGCGAAACCCAAGGTTTAATTATTAATCAGTGAAACTATCAAGAATGGGGTCTATATGCAGAGAGTGATGTAGCTATAGGCTACTTGCCGTGGCCCGTGACTGACACTTTGATAGCTTTATAGCATATAATTATATTTATCCATACGAATCGCACACTAAAATTCTCAGTAGGCCTATAGCTACAGAACATGAATTTGTTCATGTTGGTAGGCCTACATATAGGCCTATAGTTTGGCGGAATAAGCTGTCTTTGGCTGATGCCGAGCAGTACTACAGTAGGCCTACCGTAGGGTTGACTATAGGTTTTAGGCTCATTATTATTGTTTTACCAGGTCCTTAAGCGAAATCGTTATCGCAAGGAGAGAATTGCTGGGGGTGTGGGGTTCAACCCCCAATATTTCTTAAGACCCCATAGTAAAGTAGTAAAGTCAATCAATCAATCAATCAATCAATCAATCAATCAATCAAATATTTTTTATTTTAGTCTTCGTTGCATATACTCTAAGTCCACATAAATCAACGTCTGACCCCCGCCAAGTTGTTTTTCCACAATTATTCTCATACTGGGTTATCGTAAACTCGGAACTTCTACAGCGCCCACAAAAGCTAAATCGCGGGAACCAGCTTATTCACAGGTGCTCAATCAAAACAAAATCGATTGGCAGAGGTCAGGATTCGAAGAGTCGGACGAGGAGTTAGACAGACGCCTAGAGTGGATGATGTTTAGAGCTGAAACGGCGTCAGAGGCATGCATGGTGAAGTGGATCAATGCAGCCACACAGAAAATGCGACCCTGCATGAGACCAGTGTAAGAGTTGTGGAAAAATAACTGGGGGTGGGTTGGACCATTATTCACTTGGAATCGGGGTGTGAAAAACATACTTTAACATGGGGCTCTAAGAAAGACTAGGGGGTTGAAACCTCCCAACCACCCGACAATTCTCACCCTGCCTGAGACACTTGGACACGACTAATAGGCCTACGGGTAGCCCACTCAATCGCCAGATGAAGAGCAACATAGGCATGCGATGGTAGGCCTATGCAAACATGTTCATTCATTCATTCCGGAAATTTGTAAGTCCATAGCTCCCTTCAAGAAACCCACTCTGAGGTGCTCCCAGCTCAGCCACGGCAATAGGCCTACAAATAAGATTTCAGCAACCTGTAAAAAATAATAGACATCATTTTCTAGAGAATAGGCGCATCTCTAACAGAAGTCCATTCCAAGTTGATACACATACCCAGATGTTTGAGAAACAGCGAGAAATTGCGAGTATTGATCGATGTACATGTATGTTCCTATATAATAATATAATTTATTGCGATTGAGGAACGGCATTAATAAACAATTACCTGCGCCTGCGCAAATGGAATAAGAATTTAAGCAGACGACCAACTTGGCGGGTTGTACTCGCATGCCAATAGCAACGTTGGCCTGGGCGATAATGGCGGAACTAAGTCTTGTATGTCATCCACAAGCAATGGTAGCCTGAATAAGAGACAACAAAGGACGAATATAAGACACTGGTCGTTTGGAACTTACCAAATCAGCGATAATTGATGGAATGATAAGGTAGGTAATTTAATTCTTCTGTTATTTAGTATGTCGAGCAAGAAGACCTTAAGTCATGTTTGACCTTATTCGTAGAGATCACGTTTATGTGCGCGTGCAAAGTAAACCCTTTCAGTGGTGAGTTATGTGTTTGTCGGTGTGTGTCTGTAGAAATCGAAGAATTCTCTGATTCGTTTAAACCACAAACGATACTCTAGATTCAAAACGCCAGGACACAGATATTGAAGTGTGTATTCCGTCAGCTGTGCGAATCGTAAACGTAATCTCCAAACTTCTAAGCGCTACTCGAAAGCCAAGCTAATTTGTTGAAAGTAGTTTTGTTGAACTTGTCTTTAGTTATATTTAATTGCCCAAGTTTAACTATAATCCTCTCCTGTTCTGTTATATTTACTGAATTAGAATACTCTCCTGTTATATTTTATTTACGGAATTTATTTAGTCGTTGTATAAAATCATTCATTCAAGTGTTTCATTTAAGTATTTATATAGCTCCTCTTCAGAGAAACTTCGCCGAGGTATCCCCCCCGACTCCAGTACAGCCAAAAAGAACAGTTTTGAAGAGCAGTTGTGCGGCACTGTGGTGTCGTAGTAGTGTCGGTGCCTTGGAGCCAGATGGTGCCAGGTTCAAATCCACCTCAAGGTGTCGCGTAGGGACCTTGAGCAAGTCCTTGACTCGTAATTGCTCGAGTGCCTCATGTGGCAGACTCATTACTCAAGGTTTTAAGGCTGTTGGATTACTGATTAAACACTATGTACTTAAACTGTAGCCTCTTACAGCTCCAAAATCATGACTAGGATCTCTTGCCATAAGCGAAATTAGTAGACCATGTACTCTACATTCTATTCTGTTTGATAAATTTAGGTGACACCAATGTTGGACATTTGTGTGCTGTGATTGGCAGCTGTCACTTGTGACAGCTGCATCGGTTATGGCGGGTTCCGTGGTCAGCCATTGTTGCATGACAATGAAACTTCTTCGCTTAAGCAACCCCTGCATCAAAGTATCACGGTCATTCTTTTGCTTAAGCAATCAGCTAAGACAAGTAAGTTATGCATTCTCTTCCAGAAGAGGCTTGACACTGCCATTGAATGACTGAGTTGCTTTTCTTCTGCTCAATTAATTTAATTTTTATTTTAACTCATTTTCTACATTTAAAATTATTCTGAGGAATGTTTTGCGTAATTTAAATCGATCTATCAAACAATCAATGTTTTCTATTGATACCGTTTCAAGGCTTGGCAGTCTTACCTAAAGTATGTATGGTAATTATAATACTAATAATGGCCACAATAAACCACATCATGTACACTTTCAGAAACTTAGTAACTAAGAGGGCCTTGTGTATGATTCAGTTGTCTGGAGTGGACTCCCGCAGGAGCTACATCTGCTTCCTGGAGCTCTTACCCAAGCATTTTTTATATTAAACTCAAAACAGTTCTTTTTTCTGTGCTCAAGCCGGGAGCACTTCTGAGTAGCACCTTGAAGAAGCGCCATAAAAATTCTGGAATGAATGAATGATTCATGCTGATGTTTGTATGTAGGTATGTGCACTTGTTATAGCGCCCCTTCAAGCTCTCACTACTCAGAGGCGCTCCCGAATGCAGAGCAGACACTGCATCAGAGTTTCACGCCGAAGCGCTGAGCAATTGAGTGAAGAACTTGCCCAAGGTCCTTACGCGGTGAGGTGGATTCGAACCTCGAACCATCCGGCTCCAAGGCAACGATACCACCACTGCACCACCGCGCCCCACAATGTGCAACAATTGAAATTAACCCATTGTTGCATTGTTTAGAATCCTCTCAAGGTCAGTCAACATGACGAGGACATCAGGACAGAGGATGAGAATCTTAAACTCTCTTCCTCCAAAGTCCGTTCCACCAAGACCGATTCGCAGGACGCAGATCCAGACAAAAGCCATTCCCCTACAACATCGACTCCAAAACCAATCGAGAACGTTCTCCTCTTCTATCGTCCGGCTAAAAAACTCATCAATCTCAACGTGCAGTCGACTCAAAATCAGATGTCGATTTTCGTGAGTGGGCGAGAGGAACTAGTGGACGTTCAGTTCAGTGAGACGTTCAAACAGGTGATCAAAGCAATACACGATGAGGAAGAACGAAATTCGAAATCGCTGAACCGCGAGGAACCGAGTCTCGGTTCGATCGACGAACTCCTGTGGAAGGAGATTAAGTTGGATAAACGGGAACTTCTGTCGCTCTACACAAAACTTGCGAAGGCGAGACTTACTGGTGAGTGGTGCTGCGTTTCAAGCCTTCGTTCTGTTTCTACAGCAATTTTTTTCTGTGCTGAAGGGCTGGTTGCTTGTTTCATTCTATGATCATGACACTGGTAATCATAGGCGTATCAGACATTTCAGCAGTAGGGGGGCAAAAATTAGACTTTTGCCCGAAATTTTTTTTGTCATCCGGCCTGAAATCTTAAGAAAAATTCCCGTTACGTTTGCCCAAAAATTCTGACAACCTTTTTTTAGTCATCCGGCTGAAATCTTCTGAAATTTCTCGTTACTTTTTGCATGAAAGGTCGGACGACCTTTTTTTGTTCAGGCAAGTCTGATTTTTCGGGCAAGCAGACCCGGAAAAATTAAAAAAGTAACAATATTTAGAAACTTTTTTATTTTTCCGGGTCTGCTTGCTCGAAAAATCAGACTTGCCCGAAATTTGGGGAGGCATTTGCCCCTCTGGACCCTCGTCTCCTATGCTGGTAATGGTAGTTGCAAATTATACAGTTTCACTTCAAGACAAACTCTCAGAGATTGTCTGACCTGACATTTTAGTAGCAATGGTCTTGAACCACTTGCAGTAAAGAGGTAGAAGCTGAGAAGGTTCACAAAGACTTTTAACTGCATAAACCACAGCAATAGAAGTTATTAATTAATGACAAATTTGGTTAATGTTTGTATTCAATGCAGTTTAATACAGCTTAATAGAAAATTTGAGCTGGTTAAATTGATCAATGGTTTTTTATTGGATTTCTTGTAGGGTTAGTTGTGATCACTGCAATGGCTGGATATGGTCTGGCACCTGGCGCTTTTGACCCCACGACCTTTCTGCTCGTCAGTCTTGGAACTGCGCTGACGTCTGCTTCAGCAAATGCAATCAATCAGGTAATGTTTACTGTAACTACACTTTTAGTCATTTGTATGTATTAAAAATCTCAAGCAAAGTTTCGTCGGCTCGATTCTTGGATGATATTCAGTTGCGGTTTCTGGTCTGTTGATTGTTGTGTTATATGCTCTGTTGCTTTCTATCTGAATTTTTACAATTATACAATACAATCTGTTATTTTACTTTCAAACTTCTTCTCTTTCTTTACCTATGTAATTATGTCATTGGGCCTAAAAAATGTTGTATTTCTGATAACAGAGCTAAAAAATTGGGTAGGTAGGTCGAAAAATATTTTTTATTTTGGTAAAATATTTTTATGCAGTGACTATCGGAAAAAGTATAGCCCGCTAGTCTTTTTTGCACAACGGTACACACTGCAACAAAGTGCATGTTCTAAGCAAGTATAAACTGCCTATTTCCCGACTGTCTGCACCTAAAACTGCTCTAGAAAACAGTCCTATTAATTTCATTTTGTTGACGTCTTTTTTGTTATGTCAATACAAATGTTAAAAAATAATTTTTCAAAAATTTCTCAAAAAATTCACAAACAAAATTTAAAATTTTTTTACAAAATTATTTGAGTTGCGGCAATACCGGAAACACAAATTTTTTTAGGCCTTGGCCTTTTAAATTTATGGTAGCTGGTTAGTATGAGTGCTTGCTTTGTATCTTGGACTGTACTGGTTCGAAACACCCAAGACTTTTCCATTGTGTAGAGACCATAAGAAAATTCTCACTCGCAGCATGAATGATTGATGCCCCTAGATAATTATGATTATTATATGCATTATAATACCGTAGTAACAATGATAATAACAAATATTTAACATGCTGCTTTGACACTGTTATATTGTTGAAGATAATGTCTATTGTTCATTCTTCATTGTTTTTTGTTTTCTTTCAGTTTCTCGAGGTCCCGTTTGATTCGCAGATGCATCGAACAAAGAATCGTCCCATCGTCAAAGGATTGATAAGGTTTTTTTATTTTTCATCTTTTTTATTCAATTTAATACTTATTAGCAGGAATTTCATGTTTGTTAAGAAGCTCATCAGAGGTAAATATTTGATTAGATGCTAAACATTTTATTAGAAACTAGCTGTACCCGGCCACGCGTTGCTGTGGCAGAAAAGACTCTCCCCTCCTCCCCTCCTCCCCCCTCCTCCTCCCCTCCCCTCCCCTCCTTTCCTCCCTGAACCAAGAAGGCCGCAAAATAATTATGCGAATCGCTTATGACGTCACGGCACGCAAGCTCATTCATGTTTCGTCTGCATGCATGGTCGCAGTCACTGTCAAGGCGTTTGTGAATCTGGGAACGTGCGGTTTTGAATTTGCAAATGGCGGTCGAGTGGAATGCAAACTTCACTTTTTGTGGAAAATATTGCGTGTTTTCGGAAAAAAATAAAAATGGACACTCTCAGATAGGAATGGAAGGTTTTGTGAAATTTTCAAAACAATCTGTGCGGTACGTTTCGAGAACACTTTACACAAACTATTGGAAAGTTTCATTTTTATATATATAGATGATACGAGAATAATTTTGTGACAGAAAATTGTTCATTCAGCCTTATTCTACTACAAGTGGGTCACGGTGGTGTAGTGGGTATGTTCGTTGCCTTGCAGCCGAAGGGTTGCAGGTTCGAGTCCACCTCAAGTCGCGCCGCGTAGGAACCTTGGGCAAGTCCTTCACTCGCAATTGCTCAGCGCTTCGGCGTGAAACTTCGATGCAGTGTCCGCTCTGCATTCGGGAGTGCCTCTGAATAGAGAAAGCTTGAAGGGGTGCTATAAAAAGTTCACATACAAACAAACTAGTAGTTTATTGACCAATGCAACAGGTTCTAAACAGATATATCTTCTTGATGTTACAGTCCCCTGCATGCGGTTGGGTTTGCGGCTGTCAGTTGTTTATCTGGAGCTGCCATCCTCGGCTTTGGAGTGAATCCTTTAACAGCTGGTCTCGGTCTCTTCAATCTAGCTCTCTACACCGCCTGCTACACTCCGATGAAGAGGCACAGCATCGCCAACACGTGGGTGGGGTCGATCGTGGGTGCTGTGCCCCCTCTGATAGGGTGGACAGCTGCCACGGGAACGCTCGATGCAGGCAAGTTTCACTAATGCGGAAATAAATGTTCTGCCTATAAATGCATGAAAGGCTTAACTATTCCTGGTTGAACAAAACCGTCTGGTCTATTTGATGTTTAATTTAATTTGTAACCTTGCCTCTGAAATATATGATTGTTTAGTGTTAAGTTTGACTTACTCAACTGAGATGCTGGATTTAAAGTCTCTACTGCAAGATAATATTTCACGCTTTATCTTGTACTGTTTCCTTTTCACAAACATGCCCAGAAGTGAACATGTTGTGGGTTAGAAACCATCTCAAGGCGCTGCATAAGGACCCAGTGCAAGTCCTTTACTTGCAATTGCTCATGCGCTGCGGCATGAAACTCCATTTCAGTGTCTGCGCTGTAGGTGGAAGCGCCTCTGACTAGAAATCTTGAAGGGGCGCTATAATGAGTACTCATACATACATGTAAGTGGGCAATTTTGGTGATAAAGTCAGAAGTCAAAAGGCCGCTGATTCTTACGTGCTGAGACTGAGCTCTCTGCATTGAACAGTCTTCCCAACCATGTGAAGAATCTACATCTCTGGAAAACAGTCAAATCACAGCACAGGGCCAATCTTTTTAAAGCTCCCTTTTTTTCCGCCTCGAATTTTAAATGGTGCTATACAAATTGCATATATAGTATGATTATTAAAAGATGATGTTTCTAATACACATGCATGTTACAAGTGATACCAGTTGTGGTATGGTCAGGGCTTAAAGTGTGATTAGATGGTCATAGACGGCATCCATGCACTTGTTTTCAAACCTAAACGCCGTCCTGCCACTTTTTAGACCAGCAAAACCTGGAAATGTAAGGGGCATTCAGGCACTTCTTTATTTACACTTTAAGCCCTGGGTAAGGTAATATTCTTCACATTCTCTTCGTATTTTCGTTACGATTTTGATTTTGTTCACAGTACTAATGTTTACCTTGTTTATTTACCTTCCAGGTGCGTGGACGCTTGCTGCAATCATGTACGCATGGCAGTTTCCGCACTTCTGTGCACTGAGTTGGAACCTCCGACCGGACTACTCCCGAGCGGGTTATCGCATGATGTCTGTCGTCAATCCTGACCTCTGCCGACGTACGGCGTTCAGATACAGCGTCGGAATGACCGGCATATGCACGATGGTTCCATACTTTGGCGTCACCACTTGGACATTTGCCATTGACTCATTGCCGCTAAACGCGTATCTTGCGTACCTTGGGTATCAATTCTATCGCCATGGCGATAGCAAGTCCTCCCGGAAGCTCTTTCGATTTAGTCTGATTCACCTGCCGGCGTTGATTGTGTTGATGTTGATAAGTAAGAAGCAGTACGGTGCAGTGAAACAGCCTGTGGATGCTGAAAGCAATGTGGTTACGCTCGAAACTACTTGAAATAACTTTGACTGTAGGCTGTAGCATTCATAGATAGGGATTGTCCATAAAAGATCACTTGTGCTATTTTGGATCTATCACCTCTCGTAAACATGTGGCATTACCCCAAGAACCTATTATAAACAGGATTGGAAAGTCCTTATGTAGAGTCATTTTGCGTTTTGATGATAGATGGGTTCAGGAAAATTTCACATCTTGTTTGCATACAAATGCATTCAATTAAATATATTTATGAAGGCAGATTGACGAATAATTATGTGTGCAAAGTAAAATAAATTTCCTGTGCAGAATTAGAACATCAGATTTAATATTTGAAACAAAATTCGAATTGGCATAATGTACAATTGTACATGTATATGTTTTGTAGTGAAATAGATGTACACATTATTTTCACGAGTAACCATTCCTCTACTTATAGATTCATTGGCATTACTCTTTCCATTCAGAACATTAAGCACTTCAGCAGATCACTAGGACCTAGATTATTCTGCCGTATTGGTCTTGTAGGGTAAACTGTGATACAAGGTTGGGTTACTTTGATACTCGTGTCCAGAGAAGAGTTCCAATTAAATCCAACTTGGTGCATTATGATTTACTTCTGATAAAGGTTGGTGTATTAGGTATAGATTGCTAGAAAACTATGATTTGTAGCTCGAATTCTTTTCTTTCCATTATTTCTTCTGGCTTTCAAACAAACGGATATCTAACTGCATCTTCTGGCAACCGACGAACTATCCACGTTTAAGATTCACATTTTGGTGTGACATTGCACGTTTTACAAATTGGTACAGATTTGCAGACATTTTCTTTGGGAATATCTGTGCACATGCTTCTCATGGACAGATTTATTGGATGACCCTGTATGTGACGCATTACAATAAGTGGTTTTGGGACAGCAGCACAGTAAACGTAATGTATTTCTGTTGTAAAATCTTTGGAGTAAATGATTTATTCACTGGTGAAATGTTTAAACAATTATGGCAAAATGACAGGTTGTCAAAAGTATAATGACTTTACAATGGAAGAGTTGTTTCGAATATTGGCTTATTCACGAGTGGAGTCTGTAAATGAATGATGATTTTAATCATGGAAATTCTTGAAAAGAAATTGTTTGTTCATTTTGTCAATTTATCTTTACACTTTAATGATGTGCTGCATTGATTTCCATCCACTTTTAGTTGTTTGTAGCAGAACTGAACAGCCTTTAGTATTTCAATATCAAGGCTGAAATGCAGAATAACTGCAGTTTGGTGATCTCACCTTTTTGTCTATCAGCTTTCAATTCTTCAGTCTCCCTCTCTCGTGCCCTAACGATGATCTGGTGCCTTGTGCTTAACTTTCAGGTGGCACTTTTAAAATGTGTAGTCTACAATTTCAATAACTTGAATAAACCAGGGAACTGAACATAACATAACTTACAGTGATTCAGAAGATCAGTGTAAGAACCACCACTAATACAATGCTTTTGATACTATCTGCCCAAGCTTATCCTTGAAATTGCTGATTGTATCCATTGAAACTGTCTCATCGCCCAGTTCGTTCCAGGCCTTTACTACTCTGCTACTGAAGATTGCTTGCTTTATGGATCCTTTGGTCTGCCAGAGATCTATCTGTGTCCTTGTAATTTTCTTCCATCAACCAACTGAATAATCTTGTGAATCGTGTGACTTCTTTTCAGTTTTTCCTTCAAACCTTGTTTTGAATGCGTGTGTGAAAATCAACTTCCGCAAGCATGCTCTGGATAAATTCAGGAACCACAAACTGAACAGATGCTTTAAAATTCGCTCATGGCAGGTTCTTTTGTAGTTGGCCATAGGCCTAAAATGCTCTTTTAACGTCATTATCTACTGTTTTTTTCTTGACCATTTGGGCTCTTCTCAGTGACCATTTGGGCTCTTTTTAGCGGCATTAAAGACTTTCAGTGGCAATTATGGAATTTATTGGTTTTCTCAGAACAGGAAAATTATTTACGGACAGGTTTGCACAAAAATATACATTTACGTCAAATTTATTACATAAAAACAATCGGATATTATCTAATACTTAAGGAATTGCAAATCATTTAAAGATACATTACAAGTTATTTCAGATTGGTTTTCTTATACATTTCCTTATTCACAAAAAATAATGCGCAATCAATATTTTAACAAATAATATTAATTTATGTTCAATCCAGTTAAACGTTTGCACTTTAACATGATTGTGACAAGTAGAGTTAATTGCTATGTAGTACTCAAATTCAATATTTAAATGTTAAAATCAACTTGAATTATACAAAAACATGGTTGTATATCATGTGCCTGTGCATTCCCTATAAGAAAATTCAATTATAATATTATACTTTGGTAAATTCCAACCATGTATAAACTACAGTAAAACTACAGTACTGTTAAGACACTGTCTTATTTATAAGCTACACAGAACCGAATAGGGTTATATTTACGCAATATTTACCATATTTCTATACTATTTAAAAATTAATATCTCTAATTTTTATAACCAAATATTGTATTCTTCGAGGCATTGACTTCGGGTTGATGGTACATAATAACAAAGATATTAGACTCTAATATCTTTGATAATAACATAACATTGAATTAAATAAATAATTGAATTAAGACGCTACATAAATATGATGACCCTCACGTAATCTGGTCTGATAAAATCTCTGTTGTAGATTCTTGATGGAATATGTAATCTGTTAAAAACATAACTTGCTTATTAATTCTTATACAAATTTGGGGATAGTTCGTGAAAATTGAGATGGAATTGGATTCGGACTTTCTTCAACAGTACAGAAATATTACGAACAAGTTAAAGAAGTGAGTCGGTTGATGTTATGAAACGGACTTCATATCGGAGAGGCCAACGAGCATTCAGACGCCTGTTTATGTTTACACATGCATTAATTAGATGCTAGTATGCACGTACGTACCTAGCCATGCACATGCGTACATAACGCACGTGCGGATGTGTGTATGTATTTATAATGGCACATGGATAGATACAGGCGTAAATGAGTATGATTAATATCGCCAATATGTAGCAAGTAAACAATATGGCAGCCCCAGATTGGGACAGAATAGAGCGCTGTGACCTACGTCTATCAATAGCCTAATATTTCCTAATGAAGTTGTGATGATAATCTTTAACAGATAATGAGAAGTTACGTGGGCATTTACCTTTTCAGACCTCTCAGGCAAACTTGAAAAATGTGCTTGGGTAATTTTGCTTGATTCAAATGTTCTCTAATTCCATGACTTGTTTTGTTTCACAGGAGATTTCTCAAGAAGCCTAACATCGCAGAAGGAAGTGAACAGTTTGGTGAGCATGATTTGTTTATTGCTGTCACTCATTATGCATCAGTACTGCAGTGTGACTAACTAGCATTATTTTTCAGCACTTTTGATAGAAGTTGATCGCCTATATGATAAGTGCTTTTAACCCTCTTCATTGTTGAAATCTGGCAAAATCCAGTCTTGACAAATCTGCTTTTAGCACCTGTTTGGTGCATACCTTTTTTAGTGGTCGACCAGTGATAACATTTTCCAGAAAGTGGTGGGCCAGGTGCTGAGCAGAAGGGAAGGGGGGCTCGATGTGCTTGTCCCCGGAATATTTTTACAAGGGTCAATCCTCTGCAGTGCGTGTTTTAGCATACAAATAGTGAAATTAGGTTTTAATGATTGTAATTTTGAACTTTCGTATATGTAAATAATAAATGCATTCTGGTTGGTTTGCAGCTTCTCTTTCAAAGCAGTTGAGATCTCAGGAATGCCACCAGTACGCTGGTTTCTGTCAGCTGGCACAAGCAAGGTCAGATGTTGCATCTCATTCATTGTTATATTGTATTGTTCTTGGTTTTGTCATGATCTATGCAATCTTCACCATTGTCTTCGACCATCTCTCCATTACCAGGGTACTGTCAGTCATTCCATACTGGAAAATATAAATAGTACTTGTATATCTAACTGCATCTTCTGCTGTCAGACTGACTATCCATGCCTCAGTTTCACATTTCATTGTTGGTGCGGCAGTGCGTGCATTACCAGATTTTGTTAATTAATTAATAATTATTGTACGTATTACCAATAATTAGTTTTGGTGGGTTATAACTGGTTCATTTGGATGCTAGTGAGAAGTAGCTAACTAGAATCATCATAAATTGGTTGTAATTTATAGCCATGAACTTCTATTTTTTTCACATCCTGTTATTATTGAGTGCTAACGAACTGTCTTGTGAATGAATCCAAAGAAGGGATTAAAGACAGGACATCACTTGTTTGACTCTTCTGTCTTCGTTTATCCCCCATGTAGAAAATGTGCCCTGTCCACTTCAATCTTCTCACCCTGATGATGTATTTTTTTAAATGACAGGTGTGAACATACGATTGGCAATTGGTGTGCCGAGGCGTACTCGCTCACAGAGGCTGCTCGTTCCTTCCTTCATTCCGAGCACTCCATTCAGGAACTGCATTGTCCCAGCTTCGAGGAGCATTTGAATGCAGCCATTAACTGCTACAGCCATGCGATCAGGGTTAGATTTCTCTGGCATTGTCGTTTTTGCATTATTGCTTGTTTTAGCTTCAAATGATGTTTCTTATGAATGTTCCTTTCTTTGTTGCTTCATTAATTTTTGATTGCAGATTTATTGCACAAGATTTGATGTTTAAAAAAAGTTATCTATGATATATATGCATGTGTATTTATATATGTTATAAAATGTCTTAAACTGTCGCATATGTATGCATTATTGGATATTCTAATGTAATAACATTGACTGGGCACTATACAAATCTCCTTGATGAATGAATCAATGTGTGTGATGTACTTCATACATCTAGATAACTCTTGTTGTGTAACATACTAGTTATATGTGCTGAACTTTTACATGCAGGCTAAGAGTGTGTTTGAATTTATTTAAAAATATTTTCAATTACCGTCTTCCATTTGAGAAAATAAGTCATGACTTAAGTGCAAGTTCAATGGAATTTTCATAGTAAAAGATTTAATTAAATCAACCAGATGATGAAGTGAATGTTAAGTGCAAGTTGCGTAAGAACTTTTGAGCAATTTCTACGGTGCAGTAGAATGATCTGATTCAGCCAAATGTTATTATTGCTGCAATACAATTCTAGGTGTATCTGGAGAACAAGCAGTGTGCAATGGCAGCTGCATTGAGCATCGAGTTGGGAAATTCATTGAAAGTAAGTTGTGCTTAGTATTTATGTCGTCATTCTTTTACCTCGATTCTATGTCCTTCAGGGACTCTGAATTTGCTTTCATCTGTCAGCTCTATTTCAAAACCAGTTGTTTGCACTGAGTAAGTGTGCATAACCATAAGCCTACTAGTGCCATAACTAATTATTTGAAGCAGTCCAGATGCGGAAAATATTCAACATATTATTCACATGATTCAAGCCATTCTTGTTTGACATTGAGTAGGTATAAAAAATTTGGCAATCCTGCTATGATAGCACACATTCATACCTGTATAATTGTGCCAATGTGGTTGAATGGGACCGTCCATGTAAGTTCTAGTATGCTGCCATGAGATCAGCAACACATTTTTCTGACCTTCAGAAGTTGAGACATTAATGTACATTATGTTATGTACTTAAATGTCTGGTCATTGTTCATCTATCTATCTATTTATCTATGGAATTTATATAGCACTCCTTCAAGATGACTATTCAGAGGTGCTCCCAACCCAGGCATGACCAAAGAGTAGTTTTTTTAGCAGAGTTAGACAAGTCCTACAGAAAGGAATGCAGGCCAGATATTTAACATAGGCTATATAGCTGTGATGAAAATGAACTTTGATCATTTTATAATTACGCCTAAATTTGTGTGTTAGGGACTTGGTCGTCCTGGAGAAGCAATACAGCATTATCATCGAGCAGCAGAACTGCAGCTTCAGGTTTTTTCTTTTTCTTCATTAACTCTCAAGCAGGCCCCCATAAATTTGCGCCAAGAAACTGAAAAAATTGCGCACCAAAAACGATAAATTTGCGCCAATTTTGCGCAAGTTAAAAAATGATAATGTTTTGTTATTTTTTCATTGAATCACTGTACCAAAGTATCTAACAGTGTTTCTTGTCATTTAGTGTAAAGCTTTGGCGTTCTAGAATTTAGAAAATCAAGCAAAAAATGCAGTTATAAAGTTCCTATATAACCATGAGATTAATGTATTCAGACGATTGCAAAGAATTTAAATTTTGCATAATTAACGCCCACCGAAATCTACGGCTCTACGCTCATTACAAATACAACTTCAAGATAGTTTTAGGTATATAATCACATGCCTATAATAATGAATCGCCAAGTTACACAACGTGTTGAATAGTAGCCTTACGCCTTAATCTTTTGATATAACTGAGTTTTTTACTTGTGCAGAACCCGCTTGAATGTCTCGATTCTCTCGGTTGCATTGCGTCGGCAAAGATCATGATCGGTAGTATAGTATTAATTATTTGTATTCCTTTTTAAAAAATTTCCCCGACGTATACAGGGATATTCAGGGACTTGAATAATAACTACTGTTAAAAAACATGTCTAGATTGGCCCTATTCGTCTATTTCTGGTTAAAGTGCCTCTGAACACTAATGCGTTAAACGTTTTTATTGTTAGTGAAAGACGTTGCAATAAATTGAAGTTTAGTCTGTATTATATAATTATTATTCATTCATTCAAGAATTTATATTTATATCTCGCTTCTTCAAAGAGACTACTCAGAAGACTTATTTAATCCTTGAGTTTTTTTATGCTAATCAATAAATTCGCCTCAGAATTGTACACTTAAAAAAGAATTGTTCTGCTTTCTTTAATGGTGGATCTGATAAAGAGGGCCAAGAAGAGACAGCAATGTAGAAAAAATCGTGCATAACACGGCCAACCCTTGTACCGAGGATGGTTGGGAGTGGAACAGAATTATTTATAGCTTTTTAATCTTTACTTAAGTTTTGATGAAGCTTTTTATAGTTTTTCACAGAGGACCTGTCACTTCCTTGTTGTGTTCTTGCAGGCGATTATGAAGGTGCTCTGTCAAGTCTTACGGAGATGAATTACCTGGCACAGGAAAGAGGAGTGGCGACATCAGATGGATTGCAACCAATCGGCGCATTCTCGGATATTCTGGCCAGGTGTGAAGTGTCAAGGGTCCTGCTTCTGCTACTGCTGCAGGTGAGGTTTAATCATTTGTATGTGCACTTGTTATAGCACCCCTTCAATCTCTCTACTCAGAGGCGCTCCCGAATACAGAGCGGACACTGCATCGGAGTTTCACGCCGAAGCGCTGAGCAATTGTGAGTAAAGGACTTGCCCAAGGTCCTTACGCGGCGAGGTGGATTCGAACCTTGAAACTCCGGCTCCAAGGCCACGACACCACCACTACACCACCGCGCCCCACAAATTATTGAGGTTTCATCTCTCCCCATTCCCTATTCATATCAGTAAACTTACATGAACATGATTATTGTGACAATAATAATAGATTTACATTACAATGTTTACATAAGGCCTTCTTATTCACATTTTGGTTAGTCCCTTTCCCTCCATGTGTACTTATTAAATGTATGACCCTTGCTTGCTATAATTGCTATATTGCTTATAAGGCTGCCTCTTACGAGTGTACAACATTCATTCATTCATTCATTCAAGAATTTATATAGCGCTTCTTCAAGGGGGACTACTCAGAAGTGCTCCCGACTCTAGCACGGCAAAAAAGGACAGTTTTGAGTTTAACAAAAAAATGTTTCAGTAATTACCCCAGAAAGTGGACGTAGCTCCTGTGGGAGCCCATTCTAGACAACTGGGCCGATCACAGAAAAGCTCTATTCTGCATCGTTGCAGTTCGTGCAAATGGGACCAAGAGCGAGTTTGGAACATACCTTTCTGTGCAGAACAGAGTCGGCGGTGGCTTTGGGTACTTATTCAACATGGATGATAATAATTTTTCTGTGTTTCCATGTAGCCAACTCCTCAGCGAATTCGTCCTGAGCACGCTCACATGCTCGAGAAGTATTCATGGGAGTCGACAGAAGATGACATCAGTGCGAGTTGTCTGAGTGAAGATCTCTTCCTGCTTCTACAGTCGTTGGTTGTAAGTGAATCGGAAAATTAAGGATCTTAAATTTTGAAGGCATTTCTATGCCAACTGTAACCTGTTTGCATGCACAGTTATGCAAACGGGATTTAAGACTTTCAATCTGTGTGGCAACATGTAATGACAGTTTGCCAACGTGTTTAGGTTGACCGTATCTCTATAATTACGTGATTGTCTCTATGCAGTTGACAGTTGAAAGTCTGTGGGACAGTCAAGGATATCAGTAAACATATGGATAAGCATTCATGCATTGGTTATTTCATTCATGTAGAACATTCATATGGCACTTTTTCAGGAAAACTATTCAGAGGGTGCTTCAAATAGTTGGAGTGCCTCTGAGTAGATCTCTCGTGAAGAGTCTCCATATAGATTCTCAGAATGAAGGTATGAATGCCTGTTGTAGAGCTGTTTATTTAATGTAAGTGGCTGGACAGATCTTAAATAGCCAGAATACCTGTGAATAGCCGACACTTTCAGAAGATGTTTGATATTGAATAGGTTGGTAGTGAGCTTTGGTGCTTCACAGATTTTTTGGATTTTTCTGTCACTAGATGGCATGCCAGAGTCGTGACACGGACGCCCTCAAGTGTCTACAAGGGGAGTTGTGGCCACTGCTGTCCTCTGAGCAGAACCATCTTCTGCACCTGGTACTCGAAGAAATTGGATGGCCATCAAGTCAAACAACTTGAAAGCATGACTCCAGTTGCTACTAAATCTATCACCAGTTCCTGCACATTTGCATACACTGACACGAATTCATGCAGTCGATGATGGTTGTTAGTTAGTGACACTACGTAAATGAACAGAAACCATTCCCAGACTGCGGGCCTGTTGTAATAGACTACTGCACATTGTTTATATCTAGTCCACCTGTTTTGTGCACTTGTGAGCTTGATTGTAGAGTTCTACCATCTAACTTGAGTTGTGGACTGACACACCTAAGGCATAGGCCCTAAGCTTCTATTATGGGTGGGCTGTGTGCACCTCTGTATTTTTCTGTATAGTCATGCACAATGAGAATTGTTGAAAAAATATGAAAAATATGGGGGTGGATGGGAGTTTCAGACATTAATCAATGTAGAGTTGAATATTTTTTTTCTTCACACAAGCGCAAGTTTCTCCACACAGAGTGCATTTAATATTACAGAAAATTTATAGGCAGGATCATGTGTATTGTAAAAAAAGATATGTTGTAAAAATAAAGATAGGATAGAATTAGGGATTGGTTGGCAGTAAATAGCATTAGAGTGTATATCTTGAATATAGATAGGCATGGAGAGTTCCGAACAGTTAACAGTAGATAATTGTAGGTGCTTGGGCTAGCACGTCTAATTATGAACAGGTATATCTGCAGTCTATCTATAGGCCCAATGTGTTGATTCCACTTCAGTTAGGATGCTGTAGAATTCATGCATATACAGTGCAAAGCTGAATTGAACAAGTTCGATTTTAAGTTGTAGAATGTAGATTGTAGCAATTTCTCTCCAACTTGTCTGAACGGCTCTTAATATAGCGCCCATTCAAGATAACTATTCAGAGGTGTTCATGACCCAAGCACAACCAAAGAGAAAAGTCCTGAGTAGTTTATAAAACCAGAGTGTCCTACATCGAGTACATTTAATATTACAGAAGATTTATAGACAAGTAATGTGTGTTGTAAAAATATAGATAGAATTTAATTATGGATAGGTTGACAATAAACAGTGGAATTTACGGTTGAATACAGAGAGGCATGGAGAATTCCAAACAGTTAACAGCAGATAATTGTAGGTGCTTTGGCCATCACGTCTAATTATGAACAGGCACATGTGCAGCCTATATATAGGCTCTTTGTATTTATTCCACTCCAGTAGGTCTAAGATTGCTGGGTAGCCTAATTCATGCATATCCAACGCAAAGCTGGCCAATGAAGAATTAACCAAGTTCGATTTTAATTTGTGGATCGTAGCAATTTCTCTCCAACTTGTCTGAACTGGTCTTGCTGATCAATTACTTATAGCTTATTGGAAACATGCTTTGCAGCTTGTGGAAAATAAGTGACATATGAGTTGAATATTCTACACCATAGACTACGACTTCAAGAGTATAGTGTGATCCATGCACATCAACACTGTCATAATTAATGTTCTGATTCCTCACTCACTCTTCTGTTCGGCCTTGGTTGGTTGGGTCGCGTAGTACAGCAATACATGTAGCGCCGTACTGTGTAGCCTATCCTGCCTAACTAAATCGAGTGGTACCCAACTAACTATGCAATCAGGGGATGCCACTCTGAATTTTCAAAGAGGTCAGATCCGATCATAAAAAGTCTAGAAAAAATTGACTGACTATTTGTCCGTGAAATTCGTGAAATTTTTGTGATTTTAAATCTCTGACGACCTTTTAAAATCATCAATTTCTACTTTTTGGACAGAAATTTTTTTGACCTTTTTTAGTTCTTCAATACAAAATCCTAAATCTTGCAACCCTTTTTCTTTCGTTTTTTTTACATAGAAATCTGTTTTTAACAGAAAATGTCAAAAAACCTCCGTGAAAAAGCTACATCCTGACCAGAAAAACCTAGAACCACCCAAAAAACCTAGATCTAGTGGGAAAAAGCTACGAGTGGCATCCCTGCATGCAGTGTTGATGTCGATACCTCCTCGTCGGACGGTGGCGCCAGTAGTCCTATGCTAACCGGGTCTTTAGGAGGCAGCTTTACCGCGGCGTTTATTGCCAATAGTGATCGTATTTCATGGATCGCCCCCGATCGACCTGCAGTTAGTAGGGTTTATGCTTTCTTCATGGACGACGAAAAAGAATTCTGCAGTGTGTTATCATAAGGTAGAGCCGAGATAGAATTATGTATAGCCTCGACCTATGCGGAAATAGCGATCATAAAGTAACTGGGCAGTCCTGTATGCCTAATAGACTTGCAACGTTATGCCAGCTAGGCCTACATTGCGTTATTTTAAACTCTTGTGGACCTAGGCTACCACGAAACTCTTAAGTAGGCTCAAAGGAGCTGACTCTGAAAAATATAGGTTTATAGTCGAGCGTTACATTTTCATCGAAATCAAAAGTTGCTAGCCAAAATCAGACAACTATAAGCTTAATTAAAGAGCTAAGTCAAGTTGAGCCAACTGCCGACGTGCTTATAGGCCTAGGCCTACTGGTTGCACTCTGCCAGTCGCAAGCCTGGATGAAGGAGGAGCGCGACACCAACTGTTGGAAAGGGGGGTTCAAAATCTTTGGTCTTGGAACAGGCAGGGAGAAATTAAAGACAATCAATTGAAAAATAACTGTTAATTTATTATAAAGTTCTTTGATCGACTGCAGAGGCATGTTCCCAGTCCCACGTACACTGTTAATTATTTGCAACAAGTCTAGCTGTTCAAGTCTCGTATAATAGACTAAGAGTTTTTTCGCATCGTTGTCGATTGATCGAGTTGAAGTTGTCTTTCTCTTGAGGATGTGTTTCGATGACATGGCCATTGGCCACTCCATGGAATCTGGCTTCTTCATTGTCCACCACTTCCCTCTAATCAATCCACCCCTTCATCCCCCTTCTCATCCCTCGGCTCAACAACGCACAACACATAAATAAAATAATATATTTAAAATTAATAATATTGGGCTTGCGGGATATTGGGTATAATCCACGCCAGGGGCCCTCCTGCCTTTGCGAGGAGCTTACGGGGTTTTACACCACGCCAGAGGCCCGGCAGGTACTACTACAAATAAACTACAAACACACAACAACAACACCAACAACACAGAGCCACACAAACGTCACTCATCGCAATCCTCCCCCGTCATGCCATTGATCTCATGCAGCAATGTAGCGGTTCCTGAAGCAAGACAGAAACACACGAAGACAATTAATAGGCTACATATTTATGACAGATACATGTAGGCTCTAGGCCCATTTAATGGTCGGTTAGGATCAGATTAGGAGCCGTGAGAGTTGGTCAGGGTCAGGCCGGACGTCGTGAGGGTCGGTTAGGGTCAGGTTAGGCGTAGTAAGTGTCGGTTATGATTAGGATCAGTGCCAGTAGATATTGTCCAAAGATACTGTATGCTGAACCCTGATACTGCAATTAAGTCATAGATAGAATCTAATTAGTTTCTATTCATTATCCTGCTGGCGTGCGTCGTTTGTTAGCAAAATAATTTGATCCAACACAGTCTAAAAAAAGTTGTAAACCTCTTGAGAACACAATAATTTTTGAGACCAATCAACCCATAAATTGAGCGTAAAGTTTTAATCACTTACATTTACGTCTTCATTCTTCCATTTCAAACAACTTCAGAACCGATCGATATTCATTCGTCTTCGGGTATTTTTCGTCTGGCTTCAGAATGGTTTCTAAATTAAAGAAAATTTAAAATAGATCTAAGCGACGTCTGAAATGACATAAAGCAGTCCTCTGTAATTCTGCGCAATCTCTATAGGCTACAGTGAAAAAGAGTCCGGCTAACTATTATTCTATTCTATTCTATTTTTGGATTTATAAAGCGCCTCCCACAGTACAACCTAATCAGAGGCGCTCCCATGCAGTGCGAAGAACTCATGGGAAAAGAAAAGTCTTAAGACATCTGGCAGAAAAAGTAAAACCTCCAGATAAAATCTGAGCACGAATAATAGTAGGAAGGCCATTCCACAGTAAAAGGCAGACAGAAGCAAAGGCGCGGTGTTGGGCTGTGGCAGTCCGAGATCGTGGAACAAGAAGATCGTGACGGTCTAAAGAGCGGAGAGGACGGCCAACGGTAGCTGAGAAAGCGTATCTCTGCATTTGGTCGTCCTTCTAGTCTATAGGCTACATGACTTGTAGGCCCTATCGACTATCTGCCTATTACGTTTGTCCTCAACTCGTCTCTCTACAATCTGACCATCGGCCATTATTTTGGTTGCCATAGCAACGCGTTTTGAAACTTACTTGTCGATTATTTTTCGATCTTTCAAATGACGGCGATGATATTTCTGTCATACGATATTCGAATAATTTCTTTTTCGTCTCGTTTTTCGTCTGCAATTGTTGTTCTTTATCTTCTCTTTCTTCTTCGTCTCTTTCGTCGCCTTTAATTGTCGTCGTTTTCGTCGACATATTTCGTCGTCTTGTGCGTCAACTTCTCTGTGCAGTCATCGGTTGAAATGAATCGAATGAACAAATGAAAATTACGTCATCTTGCGATGACGTCATAATAGGAGATTCTGACATCAAGCGACTTATCATGGAAAAGAGAAAATCGCAGCGGGTGTAGTAATAACGAGACGAATTGAAAGCTGCAATTCTAATTATTATATATAGGTCTTACTAAATAGCGTATTTCAATCAATCAATCAAAATTTATATTTCATCATATTATCGCAATACAAGAAATTTAATTGCAAGTTGCAACGTGGACTAGGCCTATAATAATGATTAGCACAATAATTCATCCTCGGACTGAAAACATGATTCGTAGCCTAAACTTTGGTTCACCTTTGATTTTTAGGACCTTTCCGATTGAATTATGTCTGAGTTAGGCTACCAGTATTTATCTGTTAAGAAATGATGCACTTTGACCGATTCAACTCCGGTCGATGGTCTTGGCCAAACAAAAAATATGTCGTCTTTTGTTGTGGCGCTATATAAATTCTGGTGTTTAACGCTGTAAGTGGACGACCATATCAATCTCATAAAACTCCTAAAAGTTTCTTCTTTTCATCCGTTCTCTTACAGACTCTTCGAGCTAACACCCATGGCTGATTTGTCTCCTTCTCATTGTATTCCTAGGATGCCAAATTGGACTGCCTGCCTGCCTGCCTGCCTGCCTGCCTGCCTGCCTGCCTGCCTGCCTGCCTGCCTGCCAGCCTGCCTGCCTTCCTGCCTGCCTGCCTGCCTGCCAGCCTGCCTGCCTGCCTGCCTGCCAGCCTGCCTGCTTGCCTGCCTGCCAGCCTGTCTTACCATCTCGATTTTGACACTCTGTCTATGAATTGTATTTTGACTAAGCGCCTGTGTATTAGGCCAATCTGGTTCCCTAAACTTCGCTTTTAGCATAGACCTATACAAATATCGAAATTACAGTTACAATCAGCGGGTCCATACGACCTTTTTGGATTGATCCTTTGACTTATGCACCGATCACTCGAAAGTCATTGAGTTTGTACTGATTGGCAGTGATTGCTGTTATTTTGCATGTGTTTGATGCTTTGTCAATACACGGCTTACTTGCTTACTTATACTTAAAGACGACACACACACGCGCGCACACAACACACAACACAGACACACACAGTACCATGTCAAGAGTTCCAGACAAGTTAACCCTTATACTGGACGGGAAGTAGTCTACTCCAATTCCTCGACCATTGCTCATGAAAAAACGACTCATTTAAAAAGAAGTAAATCGCTTAGTAGTTCGACACAACGCAAAGGAGCATCTCACATAAGATCACAAGATCATAAGAAGCGACTGGAGGCTGCGGCGTCCGCGTATCAACAGTTTGTCTAAATGTGTTTTCGCAACACATCCGTGCAACAGATTCGACCTTGCAGCGTGTGTTGTGCATCGTCGAATACAGGCCATATAGATGCTTTTTAAAGTGCCCACATAAGTACACGATCTCACTTTCCTTCTTTTCCTTTCCCTCTCTCTCTCTTTCTGTGTCTTTGTTTTTGTCTCTGTCTGTCTCTTTTTGTCCATCTCTGTCTGTCTCAGTCTCTCTCTGTCTGTCTGTCTTTGTTTCTGTCTCTGTCTGTCTCTCTTTGTCCATCTCTGTCTGTCTCAATCTCTCTGTATCTCTGTCTCTGCGTCTCTACCTGTCTGCATGTCTCTCTGTCTGGCAGTGTCTGCCTGTCTCTACCTCTATGTTTGTCTCTGTATTTGTCTGTCTCTGCCCATATCTCTGTCTCTGCCTCTGTCTCTAGCTGTCTGTCTGCGTGTCTGTGTGTATATCTGTCTGTCTGTCTGTTTGTCTCTGTCTATCTGTCTCTTTTTCTCTATCTGCCTGTCTGTCTCTGTCTATCTCTCTCTGCCTCAGTCTAACTCTATGTTTCTGTCTGTCTCTGTCTATCTGTCTGCCTCTGTCTATCTAAGTCTCTCCCCGTTTATGTCTGTGTCTTTGTCTGTCCATCTGTCTGTCTCTCCCCTGCTGTCCCTAATCAGTCCAACCGTCAGCAGGAGCCCTGTCTGTGCTAATGCTGTGCCATCTCTCGAGCTGAGCTGTAACTTGTCTTACCTCCAACAAAGATAAGGATTATTGATGGCAGCGGAGGCCACATGAACCAATGCCTGTTTGCAGCAGTCACTTGTGCGAATAAGGAACACATAAGGACATACTATGTCTGGTGTCCCACTAGGCCTAAGTGGCATTCGTGTGGTTTGACGGGGAAGTAAAAGACGCATGCTTGTATTTAGTCCTTCCGATTGCACACACTTGTAAACCCCTTGAACTCCCTGTTTAGTATTCGTCCTGTTTACTCAAAAAGCTATTAGCCAGCAGCGAGGAGTAAGTTGGTCGACCGCGTAAGGTGCTATTATCTCCGCAGTAACTTACTGTCAAGAGAGCACTTCGGTCTGCTGCGCATTGTCTCTGATTGTGTCTCGTTAGCCTCGTATGCATGTACTTGTACAATGTACAAGGCTTAGTCCAGAACAGGGATGCCACTCATAGCTTTTTCCACCTAGATCTAAGTTTTTCGGTCTTGCCTAGGTTTCTAGGTTTCTTTGTTAGGATCTACCCTTTTTTCTCACAGCGGTTTTTCCGACTTTTTCCACATGAAAATAGACTTTTTTTAGGTGAAAATGCACAAAAAAGTCGAAAATGTTGTGAATACGAATAAAACATTTGCAGATTTTGGAGCGAAATACTAAAAACAAGGGTCATCAGAATTTGCCTCAGGAAACGGAGCAAATTTGGGCCAGATGACTTTAAGAAGATCTTCAGCAATTTAAGTTTCAAGCGCGAAAAATCTAGAAACCCATGTTATTTTCTTAGTTCAATTCTCATTCTAGTTTTTCTAGCCTTTTTTCAGCCGGATCTGACCTTTTTTTCCAGAAGCCTTGGTCATGTAATTGGGTTCACCAACAGCTGGTTGAATCGACTTTCTCGAGAGCTGCAGGGGCTTCGTGCTCCAAAGTTTGGTAGGACGGAAGATGGTTAAGGTGAATGGTGTTTGGCAATGAAGAGAGGGCATGAGGGGTAAGAGCAGGAATCAAGATAAGATAGTGAAAGAGCAGTGTTCTCAGTTTTAAACGAAGGACCTGTTTAGAGAAGGCAGAAAGTGAGGTTGCGGTGGTGAGTTCGTAGAATGGACCAACTATTTTTGGCGCACTTCTGACGGGAGTTTGTGTGAAAAAACAGTTACCGTAGTATGCCAGTGAAGCGATTTGCAACGTTTGGTCCTATAGTATGGAACTAAGCAGTCTAAGCATACATATAATATTTATATACATGCAAATATTATATATATATATATATATTCTCTGGTGTTCAGTCAAACTTCTTAACCTGCGTTTTAGTTTCAAGACCCCGGTTGGTTTCTCTATCGAATTTCCGATCACATTGAATCTGTCCCTTCATGACCTACAGTACGTACGATGTCGTGGAACGAGCTGCATTTCTTGATAATATCCTTAGTCCTTTTAATTAGGCCTACCGAAAGTATCAGATCACTCGCGAAGAAGCTTCACGCTCAGTCACTTTGTAATGTAATGTAAATCCCTGGCATGCCGCAGCCAAAAGAGAAATATATATATAGGATCGTCGATTCAAGAGCTGACCCTACTCACACACCTTCTGTCTGTCTCTCTGTCTGTCTCTCTGTTTTCCTGCCTCTGTTTATCTGTGTCTATCTCTGTCTCACTATCTTTCGACACCTTCTAAACTGTTTTCAGTTTCACAAACTGTTGAAAACTGCTTTTATCGATTGACCTCGGCCGAGAGCGCCTCTGAGTAGGTATCTTCCAGAGTTGCCATATAAATTTTGATATATATATATATAATATATATATAATATATATAATGTGTGTGTGTGCGCGCGCATAGGCCTACCGCCTGCGTGTTATTTGGCCACAGTTTTCTCACGATCCAGTGTGTATTAATTCTGCGTGTACAGTTACATCACAGCTGTTGGTCCTGCGGCTTTTAATTTCTTCGCTGCTCGTTAGACAAATATTACCGCTATACGATGATCGCGTTCCAACCTCAGTCATGAACAGCATGTTACTCAGAGACCCGTCTACAGTCTATCTGTCTGTCGTGCCCCATCAAATCACACAGAGTAGGCTTACGTCAATCTCCAAATATGTTTCTGTGGAAAACCCTGGCGAAGACAGACGAAAACAAAACGGCGAATTGAGACAGCCGCTCGTTGTTGACACAGATCTATCGTCTGTTATTGCGCGTCTGTCGAGAGACCAGACCCTGGGAAATGCGCTAGAAAAACATCGCGTGGGCCTGAAATTGATGATCCGAAAAGAAGATGGCGTCATGATTTGTTGAAACGATAAGTCTCGGATGAGGTGTTTAATAAGCTTGGGTTATGTTTCGCATTTGCTGCTTTTCAACGTTTTTTTCTTCTTCTTGAAATGTTTATTCTATGGTTTTTTTCTGGATGAGGACATCACTCCGAAATCTAAACATCGGTCATTAAGTGTCTGCTTGAATATCTCTCTGCCTAGACCTGCCTGCCTGCTTGTCTGCTTGTCTACCTGGCTACCTGCCTGCCTGCCTACCTGCATGCCTATCTGTTTGTCTGCCTGCATGCATGCATGCCAACCTACCTGCCTGTCTTTCTGCTTGCCTTCCTGTCTGTCTTTCTGCTTGCCTTCTTGCCTGTCTTTCTGCTTGTCTTCCTGTCTCCCTGCTTGCCTTTATGTATGCCTATCTGCCTGCATGCCTGCCTTCCTGCCTGTCTTCCTGTCTGCCTTGCCTTCCTGCCCAACTGCCTGCCCGTCAGTTAAGTTTCTCTCTCTGCCTATCTGCATGTATGCGTGCATGCCTGCCTTACTACGCACGCGCGATAGACTAATTCTTTAGGGCCGACGTGCGCATAATTATATCCATGGTATCTGAGTGTTTGGCTGGCCTTCAAGGTTCATATCAACTAAAAGCTCATCTTTTCTCGACTAATTTCCTCCGTAGGCGGTCTCCAACTCTCCATGTCTTCTCCCATTTCCGATTCGACTTTCGAAACCTGGAAATTTGGAATTTGCGCACAGATTTTGCACTGTAGCCTAACGACTATCAACTGAACCTATTTACAGTGGAGCTATATAAGTGAATAGGACATAGCTAAATCCCTTTACCTATACACACGCATGCATACTAGCTCTCTCTCTCTCTCTCTCTCTCTCTCTCTCTCTCTCTCTCTCTCTCTCTCTCTCTCTCTCTCTCTCTCTCTCTCTCTCTCTCTCTCTCTCTCTCTCTCTCTCTCTCTCTCTCTCTCTCTCTCTCTCTCTCTCTCTCTTTCTCTCTCTGTGTCTCTCTCTGTCTCTCTCTCTCTCTGTCTCTCTCTGTCTCTCTCTCTCTGTCTTTCTGTCTCTCTGTCTCTGTCTGTCTCTGTCTCTCTCGCGCTCCATCTCTGTCTCTGTCTCTGTCTCTCTTTCTCTCTCTCTCTCTCTCTCTCTCTCTCTCTCTCTCTCTCTCTCTCTCTCTCTCTCTCTCTTGTTGCATGTTTAACGACACTGCCATATCAAAGATGTTTAGTGTCGCCCTCCTCCTTTATCCAGGCCTGGAACTGGCACTGGCATAGAACAACCAGTGGCGGAGTTTCGTCTCTCACAGTAGTAGGCCATGACATTCAAATAGCATACCGCATTATCTGTTTGCTGTCATATCTTCTAGTTGTCGAAGTGTAATCTAAAGCTTATTGTTGTGTGGTTCTTTGGTCTGTTTTATTTGTTCAGGGAATCTGACTTACTTGTTACAATGCAGGATTATACACGATCTGGAATCTGCTTTCGGATTATGTTTGCGTGAGCATAGATATCATGCAACGTTGACGCCTATATATCGGACACACACACACACGCACACATACACACACACACACACACTCACACACACACACACACACACACACACACACACACACACCAGGCAGAGTAGTTGAGCTGTTGATAAGCAGTGGATATGAAGCTAGAGATACGTGTTAGCTTTAAGAAAGGCCTTCATAGGTTATTCTTTGCGTGGTGGTAAGAGGTCGGTGTTTCGTCTGTATGTCCTGGATTTTAATCTTGTCGCGAAACCGAAACTGAATTGTCATGTCGTGCTACACGCAGAGAGGGAGGGGAGAGAGAGAGAGAGAGAGAGAGAGAGAGAGAGAGAGAGAGAAAAAGAGAGAGAGAGAGAAAGAGAGAGAGGGGATGGATGGATGGGTGGTTATGGGTGGGTAGGTACGCGCAGACACAGAGACACAGAATGAGACCGACAAGAGACAGAGAAGAAGAAGAAAGAGAGGCAGACAGAAACATGGCTTTTTTAACGTGCAATTGTACACGCAATGCGCAGCTGTAGAAGCACTTCTGTATGCCAACAGTTAAAACTAGCAAAAAAGGTTATTGTCCTCCGATTGGAAGTAATTTACCATGGAAGATGGGAAAGGAAAGAAGGAGTTGTGCAGTTCTAAAAATTCCTTTAAAGCAGCCCTGGACAGAAAGAGAGGCTGACTAGTTGTTGACTTCCCGTTGTTATTCTGTTTCAATGGCATCTTGCTAATCTAAAAGAGTGCGTGGCCTTTAGTATGGTAGTCCTAAGCGCCTGTAGCTATGCTATACCTAATTTAGTACTTTATGACTAAACGCTAGTAAGCCTAATATACAGGGTGCGGCCAAAAAAAATACCCCCCTACGAAAATTGCGATTTCTCGAAAACCGCCGAATATTTTGTTACAAATATTTTCATACTTATTCGTAACATATTTTTACACATTCTCTGAAAATTTTATGCCAGTATCTTTATTTTTGTGATCAAGACATCAGGCAGAAGAAAGAACTTCATTTTTTCAACTGAACAAGGCATTCACGAAATAAGAAATCATATTTTTACATAAAATAGCCTGTGGTGTGCCATAATTACGTCATTTCCGCTTTGCGGATCGTGTTCTTCACCGATGAAAAGATCTTTTACATCAATCCACCAATTAATAATCAAAACAATCGTGTCTGTGGCACTCTGTGCGTAGAAGTAAAAAGCCGATATCCATCCAAGCGTCTGTTGGTCGAAAGAGCTAAGTTCTCTCCCCACATCATTCTTTCTGCATGTGTCAGCTATGAGGGTAAAGAACGCTTACAATTCATTGACGAGAAGGTCAAAGTCAATGCTAAGTAGCCTACTACGTGGAGAATCTTTTGCCTAAGCTTGTCGATGATTGTCACACTGTCTTGGGAAATCAGTTCCCTTTTCAGCAAGATGGAGCGCCCGCTCACGACGCCAAGCTGGCCCAAGATTGGTTAACAAGCCACTGTCTTGACTTCATCGACAAGGATTCGTGGCCGCCAAATTCCCAAGATATGAACGCACTCGACGCACCCCAGACAGCATGTCTGGGGTGCAATGCTTGAGACTTACAACAAACTTACCACAAAGCCAAAGAACATTTCTGAACTGAAAAATACGCTGCAAATCATTAGGAATGGCCTGCCACTTGAGACCACTCAGAAGTCTGTTCTGGGCTTTCGAAAACGTCTGCAAGCTTGAGTAAAAGCAAACGGTGTTCACTTCGAACATTCATTGCACAAAACTTAACAGTGTGGCCTAATCTTGTCAAGAACAATAAGTAACCTTGAACTTTGTTACATTTCTGTTTGCGCCGTTACTTTGTTACTTATTGCTGTCACTAAATGTCTGTTGAAACGAAAATTGCATTGTTTCACTTCAGGGTTGCACCATTTTGGTGTTCATGATTCGAATTTCATTAAATTTAGCCAAGTTGTAGATAAATATGTGTCAAATAGACTGGTGAAGTTTTATAACAAAATGAGCAGCGGTTTTTGAGAAACCGCGATTTTCGTAAAGGGGTATTTTTTTTGGCCGCACCCTGTATATCGAAGAGAAATAAGGAGAAAACATGAATCTGTGTCTCTGTCAGAACCCAACGTCTGTCTGTCTGTCTGTGTGTCTGTCTGTCTATCGATCTGTCTGTTTGTCTGTCTGTCTGTCTGTCTGTGACTATCTATGTGTACCATTAGTCATGTATTGACGTCTGGCACGTAAATCTCATAATAGACTTGTAACTATTATGTATGTGTATGTATGTGCGTGCCTACCTACCTTTGTATCTGTTTTCCTTGGTCTTTATGAGAACCTCTGTATATATATACATAATATACAATGTATATAGATATATATATATATATAATTATATATACATACATTATATATGTGTGTATATAATTATATACTATTATAGTTATACATAATAAATATCTGTCCAAATTAATGTCAGTCTGCAAGTACATGTTGATGTCCTGTTGCTTGTCTGTGTATATAAGCACATGTCTGGCTGCTTGTCTGTCTTCCCGCGTCTGCGCTTGTCTGTCCAGCATTGAGGCTGTTCCCCTCCTTTGAGCAGATGCTGTATACCCTTCGCAGATGAAGTGTCATTTCGTCCTTCGGAAACGGAGTTTTTATTCGCCTGAAGGGGAGACCGAGACAGACCGAACATCACCGCAACTTATTTTCCGCTTGTTGTTTTGACGTGAGTCACTGGCGAGAAACGAGGAAGGAAGCAAGGAGTCAGCCAAGCAACAAGCATCGGCCAGGAAGAGGTGGATCGCTGCCGTGAGCAACAATCCCTTAGTATACAAACGACGCTGTGCTTCTCCCCTCGCCTCCCCACTCCCGGTTCGATTGGTGCAATCAATCTATAAGCAGCGCCATCGAGGCACACACTGGTGATGGGTGGGGAGGGGTGGTGGGGGATGGGATGGGGGGGGGGGGGTAATCGTGAAAGAGATATACCATTAGCGTATGTTATGCAACGCTGAGTGACGTATATGCTTCAAACGAGAGCTAATTCGAATACCTGCCAGTCTCGTTCCATCTCGTCATTCACCTGCCTCTATGTATGTGCTCTTCTGGGTGTCTCTCTGTGTCTGTTATACTGTTTTGTCTTGTCTGCTTGGCATGATTGCGTGGCGTCATGTGTGTATGTACGAATGTAGCCTATGTACGTATGTATGTGTGTATGTAAGTGTGTATGTATGTATGTATGTATGTATGTATGCATGCATGTATGTGTACATGTATGTATGTATATGTATGTATGCATGTATGTATGTATGTATGTGTGTATGTATGTATGTATGAATGTATTGTATGTATGTATATATGTATTAGTATGTATGTATGCATGTATGCATGTATGTATGTATGTATGTATGTATGTATGTATGTATGTATGTATGTATGTATGTATGTATGTATGTATGTATGTATGTATGTATGTATGTATGTATGTGTGTATGTATGTATGTATGTATGTATGTATGTATGTATGTATGTATGTATGTATGCATGTATGCATGAATGTATGCATGCATGTATGTATATATGTATGTATGTATGTATGTATGTATGTATGTATGTATGTATGTATGTATGTATGTATGTATGTATGTAATGTATGTGTGTATGCATGTATGTATGTATGTGTGCATGTATGTATGCATGTTTGCATCTATGTATGTAATATGTATGTATATGTATGTGTGTATGTATGCATGTATGTATACATGCATGCATGTATGTATGTATGTGCGTATATATGTATACTGTCATGCATGCATGTATGTATGAGCAATTAAGCACTTGTTTCTAGCGCCCCTTCAAGCTACTACTCTGAGGTGCTCCCGACTTTAGCACGGACACTGAATCGGAGTTTTACGCCGAAACGCACGAGCAACTTCGAGTGAAGGACTTGTTCAGGGTCCCTTCGCGGAAGCTTGAGATGGATTCAAACTCGCAACCTTCCAGCTCCAAGGCAGCACCGAACGGTGGTCGAACATGCCCCCTACAAAATAACAATGGCAATTTCTATGGCGCCATAACTCAGCCATACTGTTACAAGGACTTTTCACACATATTCACAAGGCTTTTTTGACGTGCAGTTGCACACAAAATGTGCAGTTCTAAATGGATTTGTGCAGTTGTAGTAGCACTTCTGTACAGTTAAAACTAGCAAGCAAATGGTCATTGTCCTCCAAAATTGGAAGTAATTTATCACGGAAGATGAAAAGGAAAAGAAGGGGTTGTGCAGTTCTAAAAATTCATTAAAAACAGTCCTGCGCAATCTGATAAATATTTCTTGGAGCAGCAGTGCATCTCTGAACTCTGTTGCGATCCCAGACGTCTGCATTGATAAAAGTTGAAGACTTCATTGATAAGAGTTGAAGACTACATTGATAAGAGTTGAAGACTACATTGATAAGAGTTGAATACTGCATTGATAAGAGTTGACGTCTGCATTGATAAGAGTTGAGAACAGAGACTGATAGCAACTCACTGGTTCTACTCGCTCCATTGACGAAGTATACGCAGGACTCTGATTAAGACAGGATCCTGGCTTCTATCAACAAGCGATCGACTTTCGAAAGCGCGGAGAGGCGGCACTTTGAAATAAGACTTCCTATGCAGAAATAGAACAGTTGGGAATCTTTGGATCGATGAGAGATCTTCAGAGTCCAGTTCTATTGGAACAGATGGTACAGCAATTTTATTTACTCTACTGCAGGAGTCTAAGGGGGTTGATCAGTTGCGGATATTATTTCAAATCCATGGCTCTGATTCCTGATTATACAGGAAGCTGTCGTTCAGTGGGAAAGATAGAAGAGCTTAAGTCTCAATTTCGGATTTTTTAGCCATCGATACATCTTAGATAAACAATTTTCAGATAAGGATTGGTTTTTAGTGTAGGCCTACAGATAAATCAGAAAGAGGTTACGGCCAGCGTTTTATTGTCACAGGCGTTCAACCCCGTCTCGTATACATTATTCTGTGCGAGGGTCCACCGCTGGCGATTTTTAAAATTAAATTAGTTACTATCAGATTAACTTTTCTGAACAAACTTAAGCACCATTCAGGCTGCCAATTAAGAAGCGCCTTCAACTGTTACAAAAACTTTTTAAAGTGGTGTAGTATTGTTCAATCACATGAATAGTTTGAATACATGCCTAACCTCACTTTGACACAGCAGAATGATAGACAGATGGACAGACAGGCAGACAGACAGACATACATGGCAAAAGTCATATATGTTAAAATGGCAGAAACAAAAGCGAATAAAAGCCGAATAAAACTTCGTTTTATTTTTTTTAAACCCGGAGAAATGAGAAAAACCGGAAAACAAAATATGTTGGATTTTGATATACATCTTGTAGGCCTACTCCAGTTGAAAGTTAAAAAACCAAATCTAAAAGTTTGATTTTAATCAGCAATCCAATAGACTACCACAACTTTAAACTAAAGAAGTTTGGCCTAGGCTACTTGAATTAGCGGAATCCTTGCAAGTAGACTACGGAGACAGCTTAAGCCTTAAGGGATATCAGACGAAAATGAAATTATGCAAAATAATTAGGCTACATTTTATTAATTACGATCAGAATAAGAATTGAAACTGGAAAAACGAGACGAAAACATACAAAAACGAACGGGATTTTTCTGATAAGCAAAAACACAGTTTTTAAATTATGACAAAGTTGCGTTGTTGACTAAAGACTAAGTGTAGGCCTACGGATTATTCAGTCATCCAATGCCAAGTAGCGTGTCAAAACGCCCAGTTCCTTGTTTACCAAGTGACTCCAGTATGATAACTCCTCAACACCATCATCATAATCATTGTCATGTGCAGTTAAAGCATTTTTCAAATTAAGGGCCTACGTGTATTGAGAAGCGTTCAAAGACACCGACGCATACCAAGGACTTTGCAGGTGCCTGCGGAATGTTATCGGAGCGAGTTAGCGAAGCGCGGAGCGGCTTCTAATTATCAGTGTATCGGACTGCATGACCGTAAAATATTTACCGTTTCGTGGATCTCATTAGGAGCGCCGTTGAATCAGTCGATGAAAGCTACAAGTAGCCTACAAGTAGCCTACAAGTAGCCTACAAGTAGCTACAAGTAGCCTAAAAGTAGCCTACAAGTAGCCTACAACCCTTTGGTCATAATCCATTTGTTCTGTTCGCGTTAAGCCTATTGCTTTATTTGTGTCCAATCTTATTCATTGAAGAATTTATATTGCGCCTCTTCAAGGTGGGACTACTCAGAAGCGCTCCCGACTTTAGCACGGTAAAAGCTTTAAGTCGAATAAGGGTGCTTCAGTAAGTTCCCAGTCGGAGATTAAAGATTTGTGAAATAGAATCCTCTTTGCACCTGAACTTCTCTCACCAAGATGTAGCCTTGCAATTACTGATCGAGTGTGGCAGCTGTTCAACAAGCTAGACTAGGTTGCTGGAGATAGTAAAACCTGTCACAAGCAGACGTTCATTGCGCTCAAAAGCGTCTAGACATTATACGATGATTGGCAATGACCTGTAGCAATCGTTGGCTCCAAAAAACCATGGGTCAGTTGAAAGTACTGCTTTTCTTCTTTTCCTTACACGGACCACTTGAACTTGTAATAGCAGACTAAAAGCTTGGAACGCAGTCAGTGGCGGCGTCAGACATTTTTTGTAGCCAGGGCATAGCCAGGAAAGAAATCATCCAAGTTACCACGCAGGGCAGATTGCTATATATGTCCGAACAAATTCCGGCAAGGGCAGGGATTAAAGTGTGGCAGGACGGTCATGGACGGCGTCCTGGCACTTAATTTCAAATCTCTATGCCGTCCTGCCACTTATTTGGCCAGCACACCTGAAAATGTAAGGGGCGTTCTGGCACTTCTTTTGGAAAGGTAAGGGGCGTCCAGGCACTTATTTTTTTAACGCTTTTAGCACTGGTAAGGGCACAAATTGTGACAGGGCAATGACCAGGGCAAAGTTTTTCCACCACAGCATTTACCTCCACCATGCCCTGGCGTAACACCGCCACTGAACGCAGTGTACAGGGTCGGCTAAAAAAAAGAACCCCTAAGATTTTTTGGCCCACCCTGTATAGTGTGGCCCTTGATAACTGCGGCTGCATCTGAGTTATTATTATTACCAGACGATTATCATCATTCGTGAGAAGCGAGAATACTTTCAATAGTCCACCGGCGAGAGTACACCTTTCTCCTTCAAACGTTGGTCTGACGTCTACTGCCTAACACATCTGTTTGGTCGGTGAGGGAGCGAAATGATGGACCACCCGGATACTGACACGTCATCCGTTACAGCCGGAACAAAGTGGAACACACCGGAACACACCGGAACACACTGGAACAGTCCTGCGTTATGCATGCATAGATCGCGAAACTTCGACGCGTTAGCGTTGAAATGCGTTTGACTTATTTACTTGCCGACGCCGTAAAACGGCGATGAAGTCGCGGCTAAGTAGGCGAAAATCGTGGAAGTTTTCAAGTCGAATAGATTATCATCATCGTCGTCGTAGGCCGGTGATATTTCGTGGAAAAAAAGAACAGCATCACGTATAATATACTGATGGGGATGATTAGTTTTCGTCGGGTATTGCCTTGCTTATGCACCGAAAAGCACACGCTTTCTAAGCAGCCGCCGCAGCCGTTGCAGCGCGTTCTCAGCAGCTGTGGACGGCTGATAACTCAGACTTAAATCTTGATCGTATGTATAGTACAATGTATACCCATAATACAGTAACTTAACATTGGAAGAACCTGGCTGTTTCAAAGTGAACGTGTAGCTACCGATCTGTCTGCAAATGAGTTCTGTCTTGTAGGGACAAACACCGTCTTATCTGCATGTGTATAATTGTGTATTATATGCCAGCGTACGTATACGTGTGCATAGGATGCTTCTGCTGCTGCAGTCGATTTTTGCAACTTCGGTCTTCCATAGACATCCGTCAGGCTGCTGTAGTTAGCAGTGCTATACATGTACAGACGCAACTTTCACTCACACGCGGTCGTAGTATTGCTGCTGATGTTGATGTTGATGCTGCTAGCAGCTTGATTTCTGTTTGCTGCATCTTCTCCATCTTATACAGTGTCTGATACTAACAACCGTAGTAGTAGTCAAGATGCGTCCGACGATTTCAACGTGCGTATTTTGGAGCCTCATCGCTCTAGTCCTGCTCGTTCGTTCGCACGATGCCCGCAACAGCAGCTGCCGATCTGACTACAACGACCTCGGATCAAGGACGCTCAGGGCGTCTCTGGTCTTCGAGGGTGTGGCGAGGAGTCGGATATCGCACGTGGAGCACCCCCAGCTGCATCGCGTCGAGTTCGAAGTCCTCAAGGTCCTCAAGGGTGAGCTGGACAGGACGTCGAAGCGACGCAGGGTTCTTGTTGGTGACTTCGGTCAACCGGATGTCGACAACTGCGTCGCTCCTGACGTCACCATCGACTCTAATTACATCGTCTTCGTCGACGCTGCGTCGTCATCGCTGACGTCATCACTGACGTCACATCCGGAAGAGAAAGCGTCGAGGATTTCAGCCAATCGCAGCGCGAATTCCAAACCGTCCGGAAGTTCCGGTTCCGTTGTCTATCACGTGTCTAGCTTTCCGGAAACGTCGTCCGGGAAAGCCATAAAGGAAGTGCGCGCCTACGCATGCGCAAACTGCGGTGAGAAACTTCAGCCTACTATCTTCAATCTGTCAATCGGTTTCGTTGTTCTTAATCGTAACTGTATGCTAATAGTAGCTGCAATAGTAACTGTGATAGTAACTGTACTGTAATAGTAACTGTAGCCTAATAGTATCCGTATTAATTATTGTAAAAGTATCTGTAGTAGTATCCGTAATAGTAATTGTAATAGTAACTGTAGTAGTAGCTGTAATAGTAACTGTAGCTGTTACTGTAGTAGTAGTTGTAGTAATAACTGCAATAGCAACTGTAGCAGTACTGTAATAGTAACTGTAATAGTAATTGCATTGGTGATTGCAATAGTAACCGTAATAGTAACTGTAATAGTAACTGTAATAGTAGCTGTAATAATAACTGTAATAGTAATTGTAATAGTAGCTGTAATAGTAATTGTGATAGTAGCTGTAATAATAACTGTAATGGTAACTGTAATAGTAATTGTAGTAGTAACTGTAATAGTAATTGTATTAATAGCTGTAATGGTAACTGTAATAGTAGCTGTAATTAGTAACTGTAGTAGTAAATGCAATTAGTAGTTGTAATAGTAACTTTAGTAGTAACTGTAATAGTAGGCCTAATTCTAATAGTAATTGCAATAGTAACGATAATAGTAATTGCAATAGTAATTGTAATAGTAGCTGTAATATTAATTGTGCTAGTAGCTGTAATAATAACTGTAATGGTAACTTTAATAGTAATTCTGGTAGTAACTGTAATAGTAATTGTATTAATAGCTGTAATGGTAACTATATGTAGTAGTAGCTGTAATTAATAACTGTAGTAGTAAATGTAATAGTGACTGTAATAGTAATAGAGAGAGCGCACTTGGAACACATACGGGCATTGACCCAGGTTGTCCTTCGTGCCTCTCTCCCAATATTCTCTTCAATCGGACAAGGTGGTCTAGGTGCTCAAAGATGTTTATGGTATGGAGCAGACCTGCTGACCAGACCGGTTGAAGCTGGGAAGCATGATGCGAGACAGACTCAGACAGAGAGTGGCGTCGGACACCTACGGGTTGTTAACCCACGGATAACGATGATGAGGATGATGAATAGTTATTGTAATTGTAATATGAAGATTTATTTCTGCAATGAACGACGAAGACTCAGTTGCCGTAATCTACTTAACCACGAGTGAAATCAGAGTTGGTGAGGCGAGTGAGGTCAGGTTTGGATTGAGGTCAAGGTCAAAAGGTTAGACGACTTTGGTGAGCTTCACGACGAGCAGCGAAAGAGACGATTAGAAGAATGACACAAAATTTAATCTTAACAACAAACAGAACAGACATAAAAAAATTAAATTAATGAGCTATAATTTTATCCTATAGGCCTACTGACACTGTATCCTACTAAGATACACGTAACTGTTTTGTCCGAACGTCATGCACTGAATACATTCTTCCAATGTTTGTCTGGTATACGTTGTCTCGTCTAAGCGTTCATTCGATGCAAGCGAAGTCGTTTGTCTGTTGATTTGGCTTCAGATGAATCTGACATCTGATGCAATCGGATCTGATCTAATGGCATCTTCGCTTCAGATCAATCAGGCGATGGTATCTGAGGTCAGGATCAACGGCGGATGTTGATTACGCCATATATATTATGCGAGGAATGGAAGAGGAGTGGGAGTAGGATAGAGGTGTAAAGGGAGATGAGAGATGGTGTATGGGAGATAATTATTGTGGAGGGGCTGGAGAGAAAAAATGGAGGGTGTTGCATTTGGATGATACATGCAAGTCTGACATCACGTTGCACTGCGTCTACTCACTCTAGATCTATTGTGCAACGTGTGCAATGCTGTGCATGCTTTCATTACACATTTTGGCAACGATGCAGTCTCCGGTGTTTAGATGAGGTTATAATTTTAAAAGATCAGCGAATCGTCGCAAGGGGCTATACACTCTATGACCTCTGATGTCGTTCACGTTAGTTTCGTGGAGCATGAATAGGGAAGCAAAAGAATGTCTTCTTATTTATTTATTTCTCCATTTTTTTCTAGCCACTACTCAGAGGCGCTCCAGACTACAGCGCGGACACTGCATCAAAGTATCACGCCGAAGCGCCCGAGCAATTGCGAATGAAGGACTTGCCCAAGGTCCCTGCGCCGCGGCATGAGGTGGAATCGAACCTAGAGCCCTCCGGCTCCAAAGCAACGAAAAATACCCACAACACCACCACGCCCCTAAATGTCATGTGATAGTATATCAGTGGAACTGCAGATCTTAATTTATACCGACAGAGATCTTTGTTTTTCGAAGTCAACAATACATGACATTGTGTTTTATCTAGCTCTATGATTACGAGGCCATATAATTATGCAAGTCACCTGATTACATCAGACAAAGGAATTGATAATAATTTATATCCTTAAGTACTGTATACCTTATAACTATGTAACGTGTGCTCTGCATGCATGCATACAATCATGATTATAGTGTGTATCACAAAAAACCAGGCCTACGTATAGACACAGATTCTTTTATAAATGCATGTGCATGGCCACACTGTATGTGCACTTGTACAATGTACATGCACGTAAAAACGCATGCATATTATATTTAGACAAAGGAATTGATAGTATATTCTTAAGTAGCCTATATCTGTGCTATACCTTATAACTATGCAACGTGTGCTCTGCATACATGCATACATGATTATAGGGTATATCACAAAAACATACAGAAATATATGAACACACTTACATGTTTTCATGTAAGTAATGATACGCACACATATCTGCACACGTACACTGGTGTATATTCAAATATGCAGCCTACTTGTGCAACTGTTTGCATATGTATCTTTGTCGTGCCTCCGGCTGTAGGTCATTCACTATACCAAGTACAGAAGTTTTGACATTGTTGACTTTGTTACTTCGAATAGTTTTTCTTTTAAGTCTGCTTTCAGTTCCGTTTGCTCGTACTTCCACTATGCAGAACCGTGCTTTCTCAGTGGTAGGACCCTCAACCTGAAACGGTCTTCCTCTGACACTCCGCTCTCTTTCTAAAAATCCTTCTCAGGCTTTCCTCTCTCATCTTAAGACAGTTTTATTTGGCCGCGCTGAGGTTGGGAGCGCCCTTGAAAAGGAGCTATATAAATGCATCTAATGAATGAATAATGAATCTAATGAATTATAGTCGTTCTAAGTGTGTGCTCACAAATATGCTTAAATGCATGCCTCTGTGTAAACGGCAAAATGTAGTGCTATATAAATTTACATTTAATCTTGATTTTATTTTAGATTTGTATGTATATGCACTTCATACATACGTAGACAGATACCTGGCTGCGGTATGCTCCATGCAGGATTGAGCTCTGGTTATTTAGGTAGGTTTATAATATCAGCTGCAACGTTGTCTGTTGCATTCGATACTGTACCGTTGTACAGGTCTGTTTATATTTATATCATCGGAAAAAATACATACGTACATGCTATAGGTAGATCTCTATCTTCGTATGACCTCCATTGTATGACCTGCAGATAGATAGATGGATGGATGGATAGATGACTGGATGGACGAAATGATGGATGGATGGTTGAATCGATTTAAGGATGGACGGACGGATTGAGAGACAGACAGACAGCAGACAGACAGAAAGACAAAGGAATATATATATATATATGTTATATATATAGTGAGAGAGTCAATCTAGACAGAGAGTTACATTATGAAACAAAGCAGAAAGAAACACAAGTTATTGGTCTTACATCTTTAAGAGTTTTTAGTTGCCTATATGGTCCATATCTCCATCCATCCAGCCGTCCTTAAATCAGTTGATCCATCCATCCACCCATTCATTCGTCCATCCGTCAATTCTTCCATCCATCCACCCACCCATCCACTCATCCATCCATCCATCCATCAATCCGTCTACCCATCCATCCATCCCTCCTCCCTCCTCCCTCCCTCGATCCCTCCGTCCCTCCGTCCCTCCGCCCCTCCGTCCCTCCCTCCCTCCAACCATCCATCCAACCACCCACCCATCTCTCCGTCTTCTTTATGTCCGTCAATCATCCCCCACTCCTCCACAGGTCATTGACATCTCTCGACCTTGTCGCCTAAAATGTCATCTCGGTTCTTTTCCATCGATTCCGATTCTTCATCAACATCTTTCTCATCGATCAACGTGTCATAATTCTTTGTCGCACATCTGTTCGCAAAATCAATCGCACGCATTAAAAGGTCGTAATGGTCACTTAATATAATGTTCGAATATTTATAACCGACCTCTTTAAAAGCTGTCATCGACGAGGTCTTACGTGTTTGCGTGCGTTCGCTGGCGATGCCGTCTCCCAACCTCTCCATCGACTCTTGTAGTCTACTAGAAATGTGCTGTATATAGTAAGCTGAAAACGTTTAGCTTAGAAGGGTTTAAAGTGGGTGGGAACGACGTTCCCACTGCACACCAAATGCTTGCTTTCCCACTGCTCACCATGCTTGGAGCCCTCAACCTTGGAAACACATTTTTAAAACTCTTCTTTCCCTTCTAACAGCTCGTCCAAACTAGCCATAGGCGTACGAGGTGGGGGAACAGGGCGGCAAAGGCCAAATTTCGGGCAAGTTTGTGTTTTAGGGCAAGCAGACCCAGGAAAATGGTGAGAAAAAACCAGAAATAGTATTTTTCATTAGATTTCAACCCGATGACTAACAAATGGTCCTCAAGACCTCAAGTCTTTGGTCTAAGAAAAAAAATAGTATTTCCCACCACGAGATTTTTTCGGGCAGAAGTAAAATCTCCCCCCCCCCCCATTGCTGAAATCACCCGTACGCCTATGACTTTACCGGTAGCCATTTGTAGTTCTTTAGAAAGTATTGGTTTATGTTTTGGTGGTTTTTGGGGCTAGTCGCCATATTTCGCTTTCTGTGGGTTAATAAGTAAGTGAATTCGCGTTAGTAAATGAGTGAGTGAATGTGTGATCGAGTGAGTGAGTGAGTGCGTGAATGAGAGAAAGAATTAATTATCGATCTATTAGTTCACTTGAGCCTATCTTTCCTGTCGGAACTGACAGAGGATAGTAAAAACACAAGTTTCTTTGACAGGTACTCGGACAATGTTATCTAAACAAGCGTTCATGCAATAATTATGTCGCAATTCATTTGTCATGTCTTTTAAATATTTATTCATGAAGAAAATTTAAAGTGTAAATCAACATTACTGGCCATAGTCAAAGCGATTATTCTTCAATGCACCACTCATTCATATAGTTGTAGCCTATATAGTTGATTGGCTGGCTGGCTGGCTGGCTGGCTAGCTAGCAAGCCACAGATAGATGATGACTGTATGTCTGGATAGGTAGATGGATGAATGGATGGATATATGGATAGATGGATGAATGGATGGATTGATATATGGATAGATGGATGAATGGATGGATGGATATATGGATAGATGGATTGATGGATGGATGGATATATGGATAGATGGATTGATGGATGGATGGATGGATGGATGGATGGATGGGTGAATGGATGGATGCGCGGACTTGAGGACATAGAGAGAGAAACGGGCAAACAGAAGGACGGACAGACGGATGTATACAGACACACAGACATGGACAGACGACTGGATGGATGAATGGATGCGAAAGAAATACTTTTGGTCTGAATTTGATTTTTCAGATAAATAAATATGGTAGAGTTGCGTCAATCAATCCATCAATCAATCAATCAATCAATCAATCAATTTATCAATCAATCAATCAATCCATCAATTCATCAATCAATCAATTCATCAATCCATCAATCAATCAATCAATTCATCAATCAATTCATCAATCCATCAATTCATCAATCCATCAATCCATCAATTCATCAATCCATCAATCAATCAATTCATCAATCAATCAATCAATCAATCCATCAATCAATCAATCAATCAATTTATCAATCAATCAATCAATTCATCAATCAATTCATCAATCCATCAATTCATCAATCCATCAATCCATCAATTCATCAATCCATCAATCAATCAATTCATCAATCAATCAATCAATCAATCCATCAATCAATCAATCAATCAATTTATCAATCAATCAATCAATCCATCAATTCATCAATCAATCAATTCATCAATCCATCAATCAATCAATTCATCAATCAATTCATCAATCCATCAATTCATCAATCCATCAATCCATCAATTCATCAATCCATCAATCAATCAATTCATCAATCAATCAATCCATCAATTCATCAATCAATCAATTCATCAATCCATCAATCAATCAATCAATTCATCAATCAATTCATCAATCCATCAATTCATCAATCCATCAATCCATCAATTCATCAATCCATCAATCAATCAATTCATCAATCAATCAATCAATCAATCCATCAATCAATCAATCAATCAATTTATCAATCAATCAATCAATCCATCAATTCATCAATCAATCAATTCATCAATCCATCAATCAATCAATCAATTCATCCATCAATCCATCAATTCATCAATCCATCAATTCATCAATCAATCAATTCATCAATCAATCAATCCATCCATCAATTCATCAATCCATCAATCAATCAATTCATCAATCCATCAATCAATCAATCAATCCATCAATCAATTCATCAATCCATCAATCCATCAATCAATCCATCAATCAATCAATCAATCAATCCATCAATTCATCAATCCATCAATTCATCAATCCATCAATCCATCAATTCATCAATCCATCAATCAATCAATTCATCAATCAATCAATCAATCAATCCATCAATTCATCCATCAATCAATTCATCAATCCATCAATTCATCAATGCATCAATCAATTCATCAATCAATCAATCCATCAATCAATCAATTCATCAATCAATCAATCAATCCATCCATCAATTCATCAATCCATCAATCAATCAATTCATCAATCCATCAATCAATCAATCAATCCATCAATTCATCAATCAATCCATCAATCCATCAATCAATCAATTCATCAATCAATCCATCAATCAATCAATTCATCAATCAATTCATCAATCCATCAATCCATCAATCAATCCATCCATCAATCAATCCATCAATCAATTCATCAATCCATCAATCCATCAATCAATCCATCAATCAATCAATCAATCAATCCATCAATCAAGGCGCAAGCAGATTTACTAAATGACTGAGAGTCGATGTAAATAGTACGCGTACCACCCACGAGCTGACCGTCTCGACCCAGCTGTTCCGTCTTAGCCCGACCCCGACTGCCTCCCTCCATCTCTCCCTCCACCATCCCTCCCTCCTCCCTCCCTCCCTCCTTCTCCATCCCTACCTTCGCTGCCTTCATACATCATGCGTTTCCAGGCATAACTTACTTCTTAATTAGCTCAGGAAACGTCAGACATCAGCTGTTCCAACCGCAGCAACGGCGGTTAGCCTACTCGGAAGAGCGAAGAGGGATGGGCGATGTAGACGGAGCAGCGTGCATGCCAACTAGGCCATCCATGCTTGGGCGATACATCAATTTCTCTCCTGTATACTTCTTAAATAATTATTACAGGGGAGACTGTAAGTTGTGCATCTTTAGATTAATGTCTTACTTACCGGTGCAATGTAATTCACTTGATGAAGATTGTTTGGCGATCGTCGTTTTGACTGATGTCTTTGGACGATTGTTTTCGTTTCTTAACCCAAAACATCTTTGCAGTTATAAATACTCCAAAAGTAACTAACTTTCTTTCGACCTACTCAGTTGGTGGGTGGGGCCAGAAGAAGTAGAAGAAGAAGAAGACTTAGGAGACCGATGATGGCCTTTGCGGTTCACACATCAACTATAACTTGCTCAGTGCTCACTCATCCAATCATCCTGCTCAATCAGTCACTTGCTTGTTTATACAGCTGTGGAGCGCGGTGGTGTAGGGAGCGTATTCGGAGCCTTGGAGCCAGAAGGTTGCGAGTTCGAATCCACCTCAAGCCGCCGCGTAGGGACCCTAATAGATCTAAGCAAGTTCTTCGCTCGCAACTGCTCATGCGCTTCGGCGTGAAACTCCGATGCAGTGTCCGCGGTGTAGCCGGGAGCACCTGTGGGTAGAAATATTGAAGGGGCGCTATATAGCAAGTGGTCATGCATAGGCCTACAAACAAACATCCATCCGCTCGGTCGGTAAGGAAACTTTTCGATCAATAACCTCAAGTAGTTTTTTTACAACAAATTCACATATTATATATTTCCTTCTTTAGTGGCATTTAAATGACTGTAGATATGCAAGCGACCAGACTAATATTATTGCGCGATACCAGCAGTTACATCCACGTAACGACGAGAGTTGACTGCATTTTGGACATGAATAAACTCTCCAGTACCCGGTAACCAGGGCTGTTTTAAAGGAATTTTTAGAACTGCACAACCCCTTCTTTCCTTCTCATCCTCCATGGTAAATTAATTCCAATCGGAGGACAAAAAACTTTTTGCTAGTTTTAACTAGACAGAAGTGCTTCTACAACTGCACTAATCCATTTAGAACTGCACAATATGCACATTTGGTGTACAACTCCACGTTATAAACTATAAAGCTCTGGATGCAAGCAACCAGACTAATTATATTGTGCGATTATTGCGATACCAGTAGTCAGTAGTACATACACATAACCACGAGAGTTGGCTGCATTTAAATTTTAACAAACTCTTCAGTAACGTACTGTTAAGCATCCTATTGATCGCCTGATTCCATCAAATAGTATAAGCTTATTATTATTGATGACCATTATTATTGGAATGGTCGAATTCAAGTTTACATCTGCAACTGCGTTATACATGTAATATGTATTGAGTGTATTTACATGATGTCTTAGCATGACCTTTCAAAGACGTCTCGTATACGGCCTACATGACGTGCTCACAGAACACGCTCACTTATCTTGTCTAGGGCTGGGAAAGCGAGGAACAAGTTGGCACGGATGGCCGCTGAAACGGAGTAATCGTCTGTGTGTAGTGTATACCCTTAGGGCATGCCTAGCATTGCCTACGTTTCGATAGTATAAGTGATACGAATGGTTCGCGTTGCTTTTGCGTGTAAGCTTCTTTTCTTTCTGGATGTAATTCAAATCCTGAATCTTGTGCATATTTTTATGTGATGTTTTGCTGCTCTTTTCGGATTGCTTCTTTCGGGTATAAAGTTACATCTTGTGGGTAATGTTGTTACTGGGTGATTGCGGCATTTTCTGTCACTTCCTTCGCTTGAAATGTCCAGGTTTTTTAAACTTGCAGTTGTACACAAAATGTGCAGTTCTAAATGGATTTGTGCAGTTGTATAGAAGCATTTTTTGCACAGTTAAAACTAGCAAAAAAGGTCATTGTCCTGCGATTGGAAGTAATTTACCAAGGATGATGGGAAAGAAAGGAAGAGGTTGTGTGCACTGTGCAGTTCTAAAAATTCCTTAAAACAGCCCTAGAAAAGTCATAATATAACAACGGTTTATTGAGGCCATATTTATCAGTTACAATGTAATTGTAGGTTATGTAACTTGGTGACAGATGAGTGCAATGAATATGAACAGATAATGTACGATTAGGATTACGAAGATGGACAGTAGCCGGGGAAAATATATTTCTGGCTATGTCTTATCTGCCAACTTCCATCTCCTTATAAAGTCTCGTCAACATCTCTACATAATCTTGGGGTTGTTTGTGACTTTTTGGTTATCTTCATGTCGTATATATAATTATAGGCCTATATGTTGTGTGGTGTCCTGAGTCTTCTCTGCTTTTGCCAACAGCAACCACTGAAAGTCGTATCCTGTTATGTATACCCTACGTTTAACCCAGTATTGCACTTGTTTTTAACATGCGCTTGTTAGTATAGTCTCCATTGATTCCAACGGAACATTCATAAGCCTATAATAAATTATTATCTTATCTAATCTTATCTGACAATTTATAAAGCGCTTCTTGCAGCAAGAGCCTTTCAGAAGCGCTATATTAGCCTTCATATGGCACGATTTTGGCTGCTTGATCGAATGCAATTGCACGGTGAAGTTGCTGTTGGCTTGTTTATGTTATTTCGAAAATTGATTATGTCTCGCGATCTATTCGTTACATAACATTGGCTATAGCCTACATTGTATTTACATGCGTAAGATTTGCCTTATAAACACCACCGATTAGCTGCAATGTAACGTCAAGCTTTCTCAATTGTAGGGCCGTCCATATGGAATTACCTCCCTTCAAAGCTGCGTGTATTACACATGACCAATAAAACGATGTTTCAGAAATCTCTAAAGTCTTTTTTGCAGTGACTTCGTTTAGAGCGCTCCTGTTTAGATTTCTTGAAGGGGCTCAAAAGAAATGAATGTTTTCGTGAACGTACATAGAATGAATGAATGAATGAATGAATGGCGGTTTTCATACGAGACACGGCAAGTGTCAGTAGTGTGACACTGTGTCACATTATTCTTTGACCAGTTCCAATATTTGATAGCAAGATGGGTCAGTATATAATGAACTGAAGTAAATCGGCTGATCTGAATGCACTGTTTTGTGAATGAAGCCTACAATATCCTACATATTATGACAGATATCTCAAACTGAATACTTCGTCTCACCCACAGACAGTCTATAATTACTGCAATGATGGTGTAACGTGTTGATAATATCCACCGCCTAACCTGGATACCTGTTTACATACTCTAATGGCTAAATTGCGACAGGGTCACGTTTGTGTTTCATCCGATATAATGCCTCACAACATCCTCATTGCAATTAGGCCAACATTTCACAGCTCTGAATCTGGTCATTCACCAAAAACTAAGTTGAACATCGATGCTTGCAATATCAAGTTCAAACAGGCAACGGTGGTAAAAGTCAGCGCTTTTTAGCGTGCAGTTCTGCACAAAACGTGAAGTTCCAAATGGAACTATGCAGTATTGCAGTACTGTTGTAGAAGCACAGATTCTGTGAAGCTGGAAATGGTAAGGAAGGTCATGCCATCCGATTGTAAATATAATTTACCATGGAGGCTGGGAACGCAACGAAGGGGGTTATGCAGCTTTGAAAATTTCTTAAAAGAAGACCTGGTGAAGATCACGGATAGTATTTTAGCTGAGCACTGGGATTTGTGACCTCCTGGCTCTTCTTCTGCCCGTCATTGTTCGAGTGGGGTGAAGAAGCTTACATATTTCACGAGTTATGATTGGCTTCGTAATAATAATCTTCGTTTAATAGCTCAATCCGACACACCGCAGAATGATTACAAGTACAGGTTATACGAAATACGGCCCACTATAGCACTATATCGTGTGCAAAGAAAGGATAGATAGGTTGGTCGAATTGTAGCACCATGACAGTAAGAAGGGCCGGGCTCGATGCCCTCCAGTACCACACGGTGAACTAGTCTTTTATTCGGCGGGTGGCGTTGGAAAATTGGGCGGTAGGCTAAATGGGCGTTTTGCATGCTGCCACACAGTTAAACTCGTGTGGCCTACAGTCTGTCAACCTGATATCATAAATTATATCACAATTCATCAACTTTGCTTTAGCGAATATATCAAATACATTGCTCCAAACAATAATATGTTGTACGAGAATGCTTCTATTTAGTCGTCGCAGACTCCAAACTTGTTTGAGCATCAACATATGTGGTGCCATGGCCATAAGCGTGCGGGAGCTTTCAGCAGGGTAAGGGGGGGGGGGGGCAAAGATTGAACTTGTGCCCGAAAAATATATCCGGAAAAAGTTGATGACCTTTTTTAGTCGTCCAGGGCTGTGTTTGCCGAAAAACCAGATTTTCCCGAAAGTTGGGACGATTTGCCCCCCCCCTTGGATCCGGCCTCGTACGCCTTGGCTATGGCTCCTGGGCTCCTCTTATGGTTCATTAACCCATTACCGACCAAAGTATAGTTAGCGTTAGGTCTACGGGAAATCTTATACCTACGATCGACAAAGGGTTATGAGAGAACTCTCGTAAGTCGTAAATCTGTGTTTTTAACCAAAATAACCGCGTTTATTCTCGTGTGCTGTAGGTCGACCGCCGAAAATAGCGAAGCCGCCAAAGAACGCGACCGAATCGGGGGCAAAGAAGTTGCGACTGAACTGTCGATCCGCTGGGAAGCCACAGCCCCGTGTCACGTGGTACAAAGATGACGTACCGTTGAACAAGGACAGACGCATTACCATCAAGGAAAACAGGTGACCAGCGTATGCCGTATGTTAGTGTAGTTGCCTTTGGATTTGAGAGTGTGTTCTGCTATTATCATCATTTTGTTAGCATTGTTAATATTATTATTTTTTTCCCAGTTCCCTCAGGGACTTAGCAATTATAACAGTTTCAATCATTATTATTATTACTATTATTTTGTTGTAATTATATTTTTTTATTATGAAACACATTTATTTATTTAAAAATTGACAAACTCATTTTGCAGACTACTAAAAATGATCGTTTTCAACTTTAGCAAATCTACTAATATTATTATAATTAACAATATAATTATTATGGTTTTTACCCGGAGTAGGCCTATCAATGATCCCTCAGGACTTGTAACATAATTTTAGGAGTGAATTATGAAAGTTATAGCACCCGAATTATTATTATTATTATTATCATCATCATCAGCATCATCATCATCATCATCATCATCATCATCATCATCATCATCATCATCATCATCATCATCATCATCATCATCATCATCATCATCATCATCATCATCATCATCATCATCATCATCATTCATTCATTCATTCATTCATTCATTCATTCATTCATTCTGATAATTTATATAGCGCCTCTTCAAGATATCTACTCAGAGGCGCTCTGAGGAAATTATAAAAGTTTTAATTATTATTATTATTATTATTTTGTTGTGATTAATTTTTTTTATTATGAAACACATTTATTTATTTAAAAATTGACAAACTCATCATCATCATTAGTAGTAGTAGTAGTATTGTTATTATAATTTCACAGTATTATTTCTACCTTGGGCGAAAAAAATTATTATTATTATTACGATGGCTATGGTTATTGGCCTGATGATTATCACTGCTACTATTATCAGCTATGGATTCTAATTAAGTATTAAGCAAGTACATGCATGCATGAATAACAATCAAGGAAGACGGTCAGGATAATAATACAAGCTACTAGCTTTTCCTGTCGCACTGTAATAATTTTAGTGTCGCATGATTGTATCATTTGACTTTTATGTGCAACAAACAAATTCATAATATGGAAAGGATCCACAGTTTAATTAATGACATCTGTATACGGCAAGAAAACTACTTGGCGTCGGCAGAAATTATTTTGAGTAGTTCTCAACATTCCTCTGCATGGCATAGTGCAGCTCATAACATTGACGCAATTGTATCGGGTCAATTAGAATTGACCCGACCTAATTACATCGCGCTGTTATCTAGCAATATTTGTACCGACACAGCTATCGTCTGTTTCTTTGGAATGTGACAGAAAGAGAGCCTACATGTTTACTAGGCTGTTACATATAAAGGGAGAAAGGCAGCGAAATAGCAAATGGATGACAATGTAAAGAAATGAATGAATGTGTAAAATGTGATGGTATAAATAAAGATAAATATTTCATTAATTGAATTTAATTGAATTTAGTTGAATTGCTTGCTTCACTCACCTATTTATTTATTTATTTATTTGCTTATTTATTTATTTGCTTATTTATTTATTTCTGTGGTAGACGCGATTCTCGACTGCAAATAAGAAACCCGGTAGCTGGTGATTCTGGTGTTTATCGATGCGTTGCGACGAATCTTCTGGGAAGCGCATCTTCACAAAATATCTGGATCAGCATCAAAGGAAGTAAGTGTAAGTACCCACCTCAGGCATACGCTGTCTCTGTCTGTGTCTCTGTTCCTCTGTCTCTCTATCTATCTGTCTGTCTGTCTGTCTGTCTGTCTCTGTCTATGTCTCTGTCTATGTCTCTGTCTATGTCTATGTTTATGACCATGCCTATGTCTTTGTTTGTGTCTATGTCTGTCTATGTCTCTGTCTATGTCTATGTTTATGACTATGCCTATGTCTTTGTTTGTGTCTATGTCTGTCTATGTCTCTGTCTCTGTCTTTGTCTTTGTCTATGTTTAGGCATGTGTCTCTGTCTGTCTGTCTGTCTGTCTCTGTCTCTCTCTCTCTCTCTCTATCAGGTTCCTGATATGGAGAAGCAAACAAGATCCAGTTGATTGTCGACCACAGGAACTCAGTGACCGATAGGTTTAGTGACCAAATGAGTCAATGATCCATTGACCAAGACAACCAATGACCAAGACGACCAAGGGACTCGATGGCCAAGACTCAATGGCCAAGAGATCCAAATAGGCCTGACCAAAGGCTCATTTACCCACATGCACGACATGTAAATGGACACCAGAAACGCAGAGACCCAGGGATTACTTTTAAGGACCAACAGACTTAGTGACAAGTGCAACATTGTTTTAAATTCTATGTTTATGTTCATCTACACGTGGACTCGCAACTACAGCGGGTTCAACTTGTGTTATAAATAGGCCTACCGCACAATTTATTACATCAATATTTCTTTGTCTATCTTTTTCTCTCGTATACACCCACACACACACACACATAATATAAATAATAATTATATAATATTATATACACCGTGATTCAAAAAAAAGTAAGCCAAATTGTTTTTCATATATTTCTAATGCCTGAACACCTATCACACTAAAATTTTCCAAATATTTAGAGAATTGGACCAAGAATATGATTCCAAAATTTCGTGAGATAATGTTGAACGGATAAAAAGATATGAATATTTAAACTTCATATGCCGAAATTTCCATTTACAAGCAATTTTCTGTCAGATTCAATAAAATTTTGGTCAAACTTTTTCTTATATCTCTAATGCCTGATGATTAATCATTCTAAAATTTTCCAGATATGTAGAGAATTGAACCAACAATATGACCCCAACAGTCTTTTTATTATTTAATTAACTAACATGCTCAAAATGTCCTCCTCTTGCTTGCGCGCAAGCCTAAACTGGCGCCGTTAGGCAACATGCAGCGCCGTCGATTATCCTCTGGTCCAGGCCATCCCACACTTCTGGGGCTATAGTTTTCTGATAACAGGTGGAAGATGTTGTGACAGAAGAACGCTGCGATAATATACTCCGTTAATTTTTACTTCAGGATCACTGGGCACCAAAATTGAGAACTACGAAGCATCGAAAATGCAACGAACGCCTTAACAGACTTGCTGAAATCCGAAATTTCTGGAGATGAAGATGAAATATTCATAACTTTGTATCCGTTCCAATTTATGACGCGATATTTTGGAATCCTATTCTTGGTTAAAGTCTCTACATATTGTAAAAATTTTAGAATGATTAACCATCAGACATTAGAGATATAAGATAAACAGTTTGGCGTATTGAATCTAACAGAAAAATTGCTTGTAAACTTAAATTTCGGCATATGAAGTTTAAAAATTCATATCTTTCTATCCGTTCAACTTTATCTCATGAAATTTTGGTATCATATTCTTCGTCCATTTCTCTAAATATTTGGAAAATTTTAGCGTGATATGTTATCAGGCATTAGAGATATAAGAAAAATAATTTGGCTTACTTTTTTTTTGAATCACGGTGTACATACACTATTATTTGTTCTTTTGTATGGCTCTTTCGTTTTGTTCGTCTTCGCACGCCGGTGTGTGCCTGTATTCGTGTCAAGCCAATACTAATTGATATCATGCATATTATACTCGTTATTCTCACGTGCCTTGCGAACCCATTGATAGTCGACCGGCGACCGGTGACCACGTGCATGGCAGGTGCGCGCCCCAGTCCATGCCTACCTGCGAAGGGCACACGTCTGGCGGTCGAGAGGGAGGGAAGGAGGTGGCCTAGATAAGATGGGCCCACAGTTAAGACGGACAGATCTATAGAAGGACGGAGAAAGAAACGAAAGGACAGATGATGATGGATGGATGGATGAATGGATGGATGAATGGATGGATGAATGGATGGATGAATGGATGGATGGATAGATGAATGAATGGATGAATGGATATATGATCGAATGGATAGATGAATGAATGGTTAGATGAATGGATGGATGAATGAATGGATAGATGAATGGATGGATGGATGAATGGATGAATGGATGGATGGATTGATGAATGGATGGATGGATGAATGGATGAATGGATGAATGAATGGATGGATTGATGAATGGATGGATGGACGAAATTATCAATGAACGAATGGACAGACGGACGAATAAAGACATAGAATACTCACGAAGACAAACAAGCAGACAGACAGACAGTCTGTCACATTCAAAAGCACATGTGGACATACCAGACAACGCATAGGCAGACAAAACAAACCAAGACACTGATAGCGAGAAGCCAGGGTAAAAAGTCATGTACACAAGCATGCATATAGTCAGTGAGACATACAGACAGACAGACAGACAGACAGACGGACACAGACATGTGGGATGATATATGAAGACAGATAGTGAAAATAACAACGTCAGACGCATTGAACTCGTTAGTATTTGTCGTCGTTTGAGAACAGGATGTTTCTCTCCTCCTCCTCTTCCTCCTCCTCTTCCTCCTCCTCCTCCTCTTCCTCCTCCTCCAGTCCTCCTCCTCGTCCTCCTTCTCCTCTATCCTCCTCCTTCTTCTTCTCCTTTCTCCTCATCCGCCCTCTTCTTAGTCCCGATTTTCTTCCTCTTCATTCTCTTTCTCGTCTTCCTCTTCCTCCACCTCCTTCAACTACTACTCCTCTTCAATCTCTCCTCTCCTTCTACTCCTCCTCTTCCTTGCCCTCTCTTCCTCCTCTTCAGTTTCTCCTCTCCTTTTCGTCCTCTTAGTCCTCGTCCTCTTCCTCCTCTTTCTTTCTTCCTCGTCCTCCTCCTCGTCCTCTATTCTTCCTTGTCCTTCCACTCCTCCTCTTCCTCCTCGTCCTCCTACTTCTCCTCTTTCTCCTCCTCGTCCTCCTCCTCGTCCTACTCCTCCTCTTTCTTTCCTCCTCGTCCTCCCACCCCTCCTCTTTCTCTAGACGAACCTGGAGCCAATTGCTATTAGTGGCTCATTATGTCTATTAATAGTCGACCGTCCAACTCTATTAAGACTTGCATCTCTTTCAACATCCGCTCTGCCATCGAGAAATATTTTTCACAGCTTCTTTCGTTCTTTTATTTTAGTCTTTTTTTCTCTCTACACCTATTCCTCACTCTTTTCGGCTCATTTTCTTCCTCAGCCTTCCGGAAATAATATTATTATCATCCTCTTCAAAATTTAGCTACGCACACTTCGTCCATCTTCCAGTACAGTTCATGTATATTGGTATTCATGCACGCAGATGTACAATGTATGTATGTACGTACATATGTAAGTATGTTTGTATGTATGTATGTATGTATGTATGTATGTATGTATGTATGTATGTATGTATGTATGTATGTATGTATGTATGTATGTATGTATGTATGTATGTATGTATGTATGTATGTATGTATGTATGTATGTATGTATGTATGTATGTATGTATGTATGTATGCATATATGTATGTATGTATATATGTATGTATGTATGTATGTATGTATATATGTAAGTCAGTATTTTTACTTTTTATGCATGTATGTATGTATTTAAGATTACGCTTCGATGGGTCGTTATGCGTTGTGCCGGTTGAAGCTCGTATTGATGTGCTTCTAATCGTATCGCCCTAGCTCTTGATTCGTGTCTGGTATTTACCACCAACCCTGGAAGCGACCATGTTGAAGGGCGAGTGGGCGGCTGGGTGGGGTTGGGGTTGGGGGGTGTGTGCAACGGAGCAGACGGCATTTGCGACGCCTGTCGACAACTTAGTTCATCATAATATTATATCCTCGTCAACTACTACCAATGTACTTATATAAAATATAGATGCCTGATAATATGCACATGTATGCATAGATTGAGTATTTGAATATCATGAATATTAAGATTTTCAAATATTCACGAATATTAACGAATATTAAAACTGCCAACTTAATATTCATAATATTCAAAAAATTATTTATTCTTGTTCTTTCAAGAAATTCTTAATTCTTATAATTCTTATTTTGTTATTTATGAAAATGTTTAACTTTTTACTTAATGAATTGTACAAAATTGAGTTAGTCTACGCATAGACCTATACCAGTAAGTGACAATAACTTTAATAGATTTTATTGTAAAAAACCTTCAAGGTCTCTGCTGAATCTGGTCAATGTGGCCATGCGGCATTCATATCACATTCAATACTTAATGTAAGTCACTTTGTCTGACTTCTGCCCCCCGAACTGCCTCACCGATGGCAGTTGGAAAGACTAATAGCACCAATAGCAGGCTAAATTATAAATAAACTTTAACTGTCTATTATGCCTATAAGCTTAATAGTAACTGTATATTGATAAAGTATTTTTATATCAGTGTAGCAGGATGAGTAAATATAAATGCCAACGCAGAAAATAATAGTGCCAGATTACAAGCAAAATGTATCCTGATCTCAGCATATTAAGCGCAATGCATATTTTAATTCAACCGTGCCATGGATGCGAGTGAATGTCATAGAGACATACAGAAGCTTAAACTGCTTAATACCGAGTAACATTGCGGTTTCGATCGTTCACCTTAATTCGTTAACGAATATTTACGAATATTTACGAATATTAAAAAATCTTAATATTCACGAATATTTACGAATATTAAAACCTAAAGTCACGAATATTCAATCTATGCATGTATGTATGTATGTATGTATGTATGTATGTATGTATGTATGTATGTATGTATGTATGTATGTATGTATGTATGTATGTATGTTTGTATGTATGTATGTATGTATGTATGTATGTATGTATGTATGTATGTATGTATGTATGTATGTATGTATGTATGTATGTATGTATGTATGTATGTATGTATGTATGTATGTATGTATGTATGTATGTATGTATGTATGTATGTATGTATGTATGTATGTATGTATGTATGTATGTATGTATGTATGCATGGATTCATGTATGTATGTATGTATGCATGTATGTATGCACGCACGTATTTGCATTTGTATATATATGAGTACTTCTATGTATGTCAAAATTGCTCACGTGTTATAATGTGAAATATATATTGACACATTACACACATATAATACATAAATATATATTATACGGCGGGTGATAATTGCACTGCCTGGTGAGTATATTGGAGACCACCAGTGCAGAGGATGGTGAGGAGGATGAAAACAGGGGAGAGAATAAAGGGGAGGGAGGGTTTGTGTTTTCTTGCGGAAGTCCCAAGTCCGGAAATTACGATTATTGTGCAAATATCGTGTAATTGGATGTAGCGGAATCTAGTTCATGCTTATCTGATGTTCACGTCTGTAGTATAATCATAAGCTGGTCATGTCTAGACGGAGCTGGAATTACTACTGTCCTGTCTAGTGCATGTTGTCTAGTATTGTCGATAAGCTATTCAGACAAGTAATATAATATTATGGGTGACAGGACAATTACCCCCTGGACAATTACCCCCGGACAATTACCCCCCGACAAGTACCCTTGGACAATTACCCCCCAGGACAATTACCTCCCGGACAACTACCCCCTGTGCCAATTGCCCCCCCCCCCCCCCGGACAACTACCTCCGTACCAAAAACTAAGTCTGTCATATTAAACGCCTGCCTAATTACATATTTAAATTTTAAATATTAATAGCATTAATATTAATATCAATAATATTAATATCAATAACAGTTATGGCATATAATATATATAGATCTATATAAATTCATCAAACAGCGTCGGTTAACTGAAACTACTACTAACTGCTACTATAATTATAGACATTTAGCCGAGACTTGATGCTGTTCTATGAACTATCATCTAAACCCTGGAGTCATAATTTTGAGGTCATCGTGTTTGATGCATGATCCCTGAGGCAAAGAATAGTAGACGTCAACAAATCTTCCATAACAGTGCATTTACTGCATGTTATATGCATCTCGCACCAGCCTATGCCACCCAAAGTTGCAACTTCTGTAGAGCAGATACAACACGTTTTATATATGATAGTCGATGTTATCGTGTGCTTTTAATGGTGCCACTTCCAAAAGCTGTGCCCAGCTTTTGCCAAGAGATAAGAGCGACAGACAGACAGACAGACAGACAGACAGACAGAGACAAAGAGAGCGATAGAGAGACAGAGAGTAAGTACTCAACGGGAAGAGAGTGGGAAGAGAGCGAAGATGCGCGAGGACGCAATTCGGGTTTACGGCGCGCGATGTTTTTTCTGGCTTCGAGGTTCCGCTGATCTGTAAATTGCTCTCTCTCGATTCTCAAAGTCCCAGTCGATGAATCACAATCAATAGCATCCTCATCTTCTCAGCATCAGCAGCATCAGCAGCAGCAGCAGCAGCCGATGTGCATGTTCCACACCTGGTCCCCAGATGACGCTTTTTTCGCGGACCGCCTCGATCTCGCTCCGTGTGGTACTGGTACTGGTACTGGGGTACAGCTACTGGTACTGTTTGTTGGTGCAGACGTTGTTCGTCTGATGGCGCTGGCGTTGGCGGCGTTGGAAGAGCGTTACCTTGGCTCTTCAGGATGGAGTCTGCTGATGCTGATGTTGCTGACGCTGGCCTGCCAGGTTGCTGGCTGAGTTGCTGATGCAAGAAGCACCAGCAGCAGCCGTAGCATCATCCGGAACGAGGACGTATACGTATACGTTGCGCTGCTAAAGAGCAGAGTTTTCTCAGGACCCGTTCACATGATTGTGAGACAGGAATTCTGCTGCAGCACCTGCCGGAGATTAAGTCTGATTAAAGAGGAATGCCGACAAATTGAAGGTAGACGAAGAGATGAACACACACGCACACGCACGCACACACACACACACACACGCACACACACACACACACACGCACACACGCACACACAGACACACGCACACGCAGCCGCTCAGCCTCTGTATTCTCCTGGAACCACAGCGAGCCTTCTTTCACTTGCTGACCTTTGGCAAAATGCGACGATTCAGTTGAACTGCTCCAGAACCAATGGTGAACCAACGACCTGACCCAGATGTTGATCGTAAACACAAAAATTTTAATGCGCTATATATATTCTCTGGAAATGCAAACGAACAGGCTGCTCTGAAGCTATAGTTAAAGACCTATGAGGACATAATGGGTTAGATGGTTTAGGTTAAAAATGGTTGGCACTTTATGCCCGATAGAAAGCAATAATTGGGGTTTGATAGGATCTAAAACAGAGAATGGGAGAAATAATTATTAGGCTGAAAAACGGTGTAAAAGAAAGGAGTTAAGTTTCTTAAACCGGCGCAGCAGAAAGGATGTCAACACTCTGAAATACGACATGAATTTGTTTTAGACAAAATGTGTGACATGGTGTAGGACTGTAGGGGGACAGGTAGTTAGAATCCTGATAGGCCTACACGGTCTATAGAAGTAGCTGATAAACATTACGAAACACTAAGTATAGGAAAAGGCGACTACCAATCTGAAATGTGGTGTAGGAAATGAGGTGTATCACCAAAATAAATCGGAGAGGATGAGTATATAGTCTATGCACAGAGAAGAATTGTCACTTTTATGGATTACAAAACTGGGACCAGTGAATGC
>OX243825.1:21869596-21947623 GCA_945859605.1 Lumbricus rubellus
CTAAGTCCCTCTTCAAACTCTTAATCACAGTTAACTGCGCTGTGGCTAAAACATTCGTAGACAGACAGGTAAATCGCCCGGCGATTAGATCGTAATACAAGTATTCCTCTGCAAGCGGTCATGTTGTTCTGTATAAATGTCGCAAAAAAACCTCAAGAAAAGACTAGACATTGTTACCGGAGACTTATATCTATATACAAATTACGGTTTCATGTTAGCAGACATTAGATTCTAGTCTCCAGTAGTCTATAAGAGTGCAGCGGAGCTATAGGTGGAAAAAAACGCGGATGTCATCGTTATCAATTAGCTCCAGTGTAAACACGGGCATTACGACTCATGGTGAGCGACTTATTGAGCAAGTGAGTAAGTAAGTGCAGAGGTCTACGTGCGCACGAAGTCTTTCTTTGTTGTTTCCCGTTAAGCTTTCGGAGCGCCGATTGTCTGGCGATAAATAACTTAAATGTTCTCGATTCGGATGTAGCCCTGAAGTGGCAGAGATATTTCAGTTGCAATTTTTTTCGTCTCCAGGGTGGCTCTAAACGATAGAGTGCTCGAGCACTATAATACGGAAAGATTGTAGCATTGGAATGCATCTCTAGCTATTATTGTACTGCCCTCCAGCCTAGGCGAGGTCTTCCATTCGCCTATATTGCGCCGTAGGCATAGGTGTATAATGCTTACACACATATTGGTATAGACTATAGACTATAGAATCATGCATATTCATCCACACATCTGATTTGCATGATAGAATTGTCCTAGCATTTGTTACTAGGACAATATTAAACTACTTACATGTATATGATACTTTTCATAGTCAATAGTCGGTGTAAATAGGCTACGTAGCAAATAATAACACTGAGTTTTGGAAGCAATTTTTAGAATTGTCCACTGCCCAACCTCTTCTTTCCCTTCACACCCCCATGGTAGACTACTCCATATCGGAGGAAAACGACCTCGGCCTTTTTAAAGAACTATTTTAACTGCATAGAAGCAGTATTAAAAGTGTAAAAAATAAGCCCTGCATACAAGTGCTTCTACAACTGCATTGTGTGTACAACAGCACGCTAATGAAAAACCCTGACAAGTAGAACGTCAGAAGTTTTTTGCAGATAAGACTTTTGTCCTCCTGTGTTACACTGCATGCTTGGAAGGCTTTTCCAGGCATGCATGGCGGTCAGATTCCAATAATAATTATTATCTACTCTCAATATCTGGAATGACTGTTGTCTGTGCCCCACAACAGAAAGTGTGCCTAGCAAATCCAGTGCTATGCAACTGATCACAGTGGCGGATCCAGAACTGTTTCAAGGGGGGGCCAAAATCTTAGATCTTGGGCGGGGAAAAAAATATTTTTTTAAAGTTCGCGTGGGCCACGTTCCATACAATTTTCCGAATAGGGGGGGGGGGCAATATCCATTACACCCATATTCGTATTGATAATTTCAGACCAAATTGGGGGGCCACGTCTCATGACAGTTTGAAATGGAAGGAGCCATGGCCGGATTGCCCCCCCTGGATCCGCCCCTGACTGATCAGCATTTGACCAGAATGTAGAAGAGATTAACGATGTAGAAGTCATTCATGTCAATAATGTCTGACTGGTTTCTGTTTCCAGATACGCCGAAACCTTTCTCGGTACAATGCGCCGATCAGAGCTTTTGTCTCAATGAAGGGGTCTGCTTCGAAATGATTCAACTCAAGAAGCAGTTCTGCCAGTAAGAAGAGCTCCATACACAGCATCATCACCCATCATCATAATTGTTATCATAAGCGTCGTCGTCATCATCATCATCATCATCATCATCATCATCATCATCATCATCATCATCATCATCATTATCATCGTCATCGTCGTCGTCGTCGTCGTCGTCATTGTCGTCATCATCATCATCATCATCATCATCATCATCATCATCATCATCATCATCATCATCATCATCATCATCATCATCATCATCATCATCATAATCATCAACGTTATGATCATCATCGTCTTCGTCGTCATCATCATCCTCTTTATTGCCAATATCACAATAATTATTGTAGTAGTCATCGTCGTCATCATCATCATCATCATCATTATCCTCACCACCATCATCGTCGTCGTCATCATCGTCGTTGTTATCATCGTAGCCATTGTTTTCTCGCTGCTTGTTCGCTAACAACTAGCATTGTATTTCGTACTGTCCATTGTGACATGGTATGACATAATTTATGTAGAACATTTTAATCCAACGAAAGCGAGTAAGATAATGCGCCTTCATTCATTCATTCTTTCAGAAAACTTATATAGTATCGTTAGGAGTGACATCCTGGCCTCTGTTTAATGACCTCTGTTCAACATTTTCCAGATGTGCAAAGAGCTTTGTTGGATTACGATGCGAAGAGAAGCTGGGTGGGCGAAACGCGCAAATGGTCGCCGGCAAAGGTATGAGCAGCAATAGTTGCTGTCCAAAAATTACAATCACCATCATTGTTATTAAATAAATTTGTAACGCTCGCAAGGTCACACCAAAATGTGAATTTCTGATGCGCGGATAGTTAGGCGCCAGAGGAAGATGCAGTCAGAGATCCACGTGTTGGATAGATAAGGAGAAATAGTGAGCTTAGCCGCATTTGACAGAAAGTGAATTTGAGATATACGAAGAGAGAGCAGAAGCAGATTGCATTCTCTGGGTGCAGAGGAATGGAATGCACGCGAGCCCATAGAGTGGACCTAACTGCTAACTAGATCTTACGTGTCAATAATAATTCGTTTGAATTACACAGTCGTAAAAGCAGACGAAGCTCCTGTGGGAGCTCATTCCATACATGTAGTCTATACCACTGGGGCTCACCACAGAAGAGGTTCGATTATGCATAGTTGAAGTTGCGGTTCGTGCGAATGAACCACGAAAACTTCTTATGTGCACAACGGAGGTGCTGAGGTCTTGGATACCAGTGGAGCAACATAGCTCTCGCAGGTAGTTTGAGGCAGCACCAAGCTGACATTGCCGAACTAGAACACCGATCTTATAGGCCTACTCAATGCGCTGCCGGCTGATTTACTTATTTCGATTTATTTGGTTTGCAGGCCGTCATAATTTTACGCAACATTCTTAATAGGCCTAAGTTACCTGTAGGCTCTAACCAGATGCCAAACACATTATAAGTATAACGGCTACAACTATAAATATTATTTTCTGCACAGAAATCTACCGATACATCAAGAGAAAACGAAAGCGTCACTCAGAACATCATCGTCTCCTGTAAGAGGTAATTAACGTTCATATCTACTTCATCACTGGCCTAGTTAGCTACACCGGTAAGCGAGAGCGGCATACGTCTGTTGGTTGCAACGAACTGCGGTTCAAGCCTCGGGCTAGGAGTCGACATTCAGAGATTTAGATATCTCGGGCTAGCACGTGTGGGACGTAGGGGCGCAAGCTCCTGCGGAGCGACCTTGGGAAAGTGGCTTGCCCATCATTGTCTGTGGGGAAGGCAACGGGAAACCACCTCACTCATCTCATCCCCAGGGGCATCATCATCATCATCATCATCATCATCATCATCATCATCATCATCATCATCATCATCATCATCATCGTCGTCGTCATCATCATCATCATCATCATCATCATCATCATCATCATCATCATCATCATCATCATCATCATCATTATCATCACCAGCAGAAATGCGGTCTTTTAATTTGTCCTGTAGCACTGGTCGTGAATCTGAAGGACTTCCTGGTCTTATTATTCTGTTGCCAATCTTCTTCCTGGTACATTTTTATAATCATGAAAGCATGGATGTATGAGTTAGCACCAGACGACTTGGCACCAGATAACCTGGCACACGACATACAGAAATTACTTTTTCACACAAACTCGCGATGGGTACACATTTTGTGCAAGGATGTTGCAATCCTTTTTGAACGAATGCCCTATAGCTGAAATATTAAAACGATAAACCATTTGGTGATTGGATTAACGGCAATATGTAATAATCGTTACATGTCTCAAACCTGCATCACACATTCACACATCACCTTGGTTTCATTTGAAACGTGTATCCTGACTAAAGTCAAATGTTTCTTTGAGCAGTTATGAAAAAATATACTACATAAATGTAACTTAATTAACAAATCATTGGTTTCTTGTTTATTGTAGCTGATCTTTCTTCACCTGATCCCTAAATTACTGAGTATGAACAACAGTGCAGCCGGCCCCGCATAGTAGACAACATTGTCAGTATGCAGACAATACTGTAGCTCTCTTAAATCTGGCGCAGGTTAATTGACTACAGCGGAAGCTCGCTACTTTGATGCCCGATCAAATATTGCACTTATCGGCAGCTGCCGTCGCAGGCGTGGAATTATTCTCAAATAGTTCATCGAGCTTTGAAGTTAGCAAAGTTAGCAGCGAAATCTCGTGAAACGCGCCCTCGTATACAATACATGCAGAGTTAGCAGCGAAATCTCGTGAAACGCGCCCTCGTATACAATACATGCAGAGGAGACGTGTGCGAAAGATTAGCAACCGCCGAACTTCAATCTCACCAAGGGCGCGAAACATTCTGGACAATAACCCGAAACTACGTCATCGTTCAGAAAATGGAAACGCTACGTCATCCCAACCAGTGACGTCAGGATGCTACATTCGTCGGCGGAAGTAAACTGTATTCCGCTGACGTCACAAGTGAATTATTTTCCTTTACGTGTCGTTTAGCGTTACATTCAATGTTGTGTTATTTTAGTAAGACGATTTGCAGACGTTCTAATAATATTATGTAAATACTATGCTTCGATGGAAAATGTTCAGATCTGTTAAAGGGAGGATCCGGTTGGTAAAGAAATTCCATTCGGGGTTCATCTTAAGCTTATTTATGCGGAATGCCACCATTTTATGTGGGGGATAGCACACTGAATGGGTCATCAAAATTCTGGGGGGATGCTGAGTATTTAAATCTACTAAATTAATAGACAGTCATGAGAGTCAACTTGTCAATTGTTTGGGGAAGGACATAAGAAATTTGCGGTGAATACAGAGTCTCCACCTTTGAAATTTTACCTTTTGGTTCTTGATAGCAGTAAGTACTTAAAATCGTAACAATTGCACCCCTAATAACCATGGGCGCCCGCACATAGGGGCAAAAGGGAGGCACTTGCCCATGAAAAATTGACATATTTTTCTAACTACTACTTTTGGGTTTTAACAAATTTCTCACATTAAAGGAACCTACTTCTCAGCTATTTTTAAAATATTTCTTCGCACTAAGAAAACTATTCGTATGAAAAATGATGCTCAAAATGAAACTGAGAAATTTGCACTAGAAACCTCTTTAAAAATACCCGTGTTCTTAATTTCCAGCTTTGGATTTTCAAGCTCTTGCTACTAGAAAATTTCACTGGGACCATCGTAAAATGTTTGCCCCCTCCTGCACAAATTTCTGCGGGCGCCCATGCTAATAACCTCCATGACAGTTCATCTACCCGTTCTGGATCCACCGGTGATTGTGTGCGATATTGATGTTTAGAGACTGAAACTATGAAAAATCTCTAAATGTGATAGCTACGGTAGTATGTCACTTGCCTCTGAAATTAATTATTGTAGGCCTATAGCAAAAGAATCATTGTAGTCGATGTTTTTGTATGATGCTACTTCGATGTTATTTGTAAATCAGTATTTTTAATTTATTAATGCTCTTGTTCATGTTGTTTTTGTTGATGATGTCGATATTGTTTCTGCTATTGTTTTTTACAGGTTATTATTACAAATTAATTTTAGTTACACTATTACATAACTATTATTATAGACTTGTGAAAAATGCTATGAATTTTTTTTATATAAGCTTATTGTCAAGGAATATTAGTTCGGCATTAGGATTTAGATCAACAAAATGTTGTTACTTATGTTATTATTATTACGATATTATTTTGGCATTAAGAATTGTTCTTCCGGAAATACTTGAACACGTCATGGGACTCACAATTAATTATTATTTACGAAAACGATATACCTACCAATAATTAATTTAGGCCTTTCAAATGATCTCAAGATGGCAATTTTATGTCGCACAGACACTCAAAGTAAATAACAGAGACAAGCATTTAACATTTAGATTCCACCGGACAAGAGATTCCAGTTGCGCCTCTGAGTGGGTTTCTTGAAGAGGCGCTATACAAATTTGTTTTGATGAATGAACGAATGAATTTGTCTTGCAGGATAGGATGGATTACTGATGTGCAACAACGCTTTTACCTCGATGTGGTCTGCAGAAGTAATGTTAAAGACCAAAACATCCTGTTGTTGTTAATCGTTTCTTATTTGCGTTGTAAATATTCACTTTATTTATTTATTGCACGTGTGAGTCTGTGGATGAGTATTTTGCACCGATTTAGAATTAAACTGATATTTTGTAAAGATCATCTGTATAGAATACGGCTTGTTGGAATCCTACAATCATTTTCTCATCCGTGTAGGCCTACATTGTGATTTAGGAGCTTGTATTGTAAATGGAAACCTTTTTTTAAATTTGTGGAAGGTGGTGTCGCAATAGAATTGGGCTTTCAGTTAAAACTTACGAGTTTGGCTAAAATAGCGAAATAACGCGAGCCACTGTGCAATTGATTGCCTTATTGCTTCTTGAGGACTCTTCAAATGTAGGCCTACAGGTGTAGTCCTTATATCAAATTTTCTTTCGAAGTTGGCGTTGAGGTCCACGTGTTCATTTGTAGGCATAATATTGAGCAAGACTTAATATGCTTCTGTGTTTTTGTATTGAAGCTAGACTACTTTGAAAGATATTATGTAGGCCCCTACTCCGTCTGGTGCGCTTCTGTTGATATTTTGTTTTTGAAGTGCTCGCGATCTTAATAAGCTTACAAAAGACCACTTGTGCACGAAAAATAGGCAATAGGCATATATAACTTCATGTTCTTCGAGTAATATTGATTTGCAAAAATGTCCGAAGGATAGGCCTACATGTAGGAATAAAACGGGTGTGATAAATTTAAGAAATGAAATTACATCAACGGTGACGTTTTAAAACTCTAGGCAAGAATCTTTTACAAATCACTAAACATTGTTATAGAACTTTGTACATGAATCTCCTTGAATGTCTGTATATACTGATGAATGTTATATAGCTCCTATTTGTGAAGTCTTTTCAGATCGAAACTTGAGTATTAATTAATTTATTATCTCTTACAGAAATATGTTTTGCGCTACGAATGTGTAAAATTGTGAAGATCATGGTAGGCTAACTGGAAAGGTAGGCCTACATTGAAAATCGGTTCACATTTTGTACACTGTTTTCTGTCTCGACACGTACGTCGTAATTGACGACCAGTGGTCGAATTCTAAATTCAAATTTCAAGTAATTTAAGAAAGAACAATGTTAAGAGAAAACAGGTTATAAGAAAAGATAAAAATATTTTTAGTAGACCAATTTTCTATTCGCATTTTGGTGTACAGACATGGTAAAATAAGTTATTTATAATAGCCTATTGATTTATTTAGTCCACGACTGTTTGCATTTGTGTTAATTACCTTCATATTTTGTGATAACATAAATAGGCACGTAATTTCAACTTTTTGTTAAGAAGCATATTAACGCAACGTGCATTTCCTTTAAGTACAAAATAGATCAATAACCTACTTTTTTGCCCCGAAACTACTTTGAGTCAAAAAGTATTAATTTGAAGGCGCACAGTAAGAACAAGAAGTTTCAGTCTTTCTCAAGTGCAGTCTGTGCATTGCATTTTCTTGTATGTCTCATCGCTGTAGTTTGTACAGCTCTATGCTTTTCAGATACATGCATGTTTCATGTTTTGTGTTTGATTTCGTTATGAACCTCCGCCTCAATGCGTATTCTCTAGATTAAGTCGTAAATGTCGTGTTGTTGTCTGCAGTCCATCGGACGGCTTAATTAAATTTCTTGGAATTATGTGCACTGTTAGGAGCAAGGTGCCACCTTCAAAATTACTTGCTTTTGGCTATAAATTATTGTTGACTGGCGGCGCCTGATTTAGCCAATTTTTCAACATCCGCTCGATAAAACGACTGACTAATTGACTGATTGACTGACTGACTGATTGACTGACTGACTGACTGACTTACTGATTGACTGACTGATTGACTAGCAGATTGACTGACTGACAGACTGACTGACTGGTTGACTTCGTAGATGACTGACTGGCTGACTAAACTAGTTCTCTGGTTTACTTTATGGTTGTTGACTTGCTTGCTTTCTGGTTTCTCAACTGTTTACTGAATGACTATTGATTGATTTACTAGCTGACTGACTGATAGCTAGCCAACTGACTGGCGGGTTGGTATACTAACTGGCTCTGTGGAAGGTTGCCCAGCTTTCTGATTCATTGGCTGGCCAGCTTTAGTTGATGAGTGACAAGCAGTCATGACGGGTTTCTGGCTCAGTCTTTCCGGATTACAAACTGTTCATTTGACTGCTTTATTTACTGACTCAATTAGAACAGGTGCTCCCATTTAAAAATCTGAACGAATGTAATGGTTTATGGTCAGACGAAACTTGAACAGATTGACTAATAATGTTACACATTCCATTTAAGATGAGCGTGCGAAATTTCTTGTTTCCTGTTTAACGTCGTGGAATGATCAAGTAAACGCTAACACACGCATGAATATGAAGAAGTTCCTCACGTGGAACTTATTCAAACAGTGGCGATGCGAAACAAAAAAGGGGCAGTAACACACCATCGGGTCTAAGGCGTGTATTGGGAAGGGTGTAGGAGTAAGTAAGAATTGACGAATACACGTTTGCTGGGGATATGGGTCAGGGCTTTTTAAAAGGCATTCTTAAAACTGCACAACCTCGTCTCTTCCTTCCATCCTCCATGGTAAATTTCTCTCAATCGGATGACAATAACAGCACAGAAATGCTTCTACAACTGCACAAATCCATATCTAGAAATGCACATTTTTTATCAAGAACTGCTCGATAAAAAGCCCTGGCATGGTTGCAAAATTGTACATTATCCTGGCTTTCGGAAATCAACACTTCGCCACTGCGTCATGCGTGCACAGTAAGCTATACATACGGGTGTAATCAGATTTGTGAAATTTACCTACACATTGTACACAACTGCAGATGTATAATACATGATGTGCGTTTTTCTATTCAATTATATTATGCGTGTCAAATGTACATACGTTAGCGGCATAATTCATTAGTTTTGCGCATTTCTGTTTGTATGCCATGAACGTGTTCAGAAATATAGCTTACACGATTTGTAAAATACGTTACTTTTGTTGGTCAAATTTTTGAGCATTGTCAAGACTAAAGTGTCAAAAGAAAAGTATGAATTGCTGCGTGTTGAATAGGCTCGTTTGAAACCTCACCGCGCGCGCTCGGTATTGAAATGTTTATAATTACTGCGGAGGATGAAAGTGATTGGAATTATATTTCGTAGATATTGAATACCTCGGTTATTGTTAGGCTATCACCGATGCTGTTCCGTTTCTTGTCCAACTGTTTTATATTATCTCCTGTAAACAATGGTTTTCAAACGTGACTCGTTCATTCATTACAAGTATTTTCATAGTGACCCTTTAAGGTGACTACCCAGGAGCGCTCCCGATTCAAGACTCGCCATTGCGTGAACTCCTAGTCCTTATGTGGCTCGAAAATCTTTCCCCGCATCGTAAAATATATTTCACTATGTTGAAAATGTAGTGTGTTGTATGTGGATACTTATAAAGCGCCTCTAGAAGTGTTAGTCAGACTTTAGAGGTGCTTCCAGCGTGATTACCCGGTGGACACAAGAAAGTTCTTTAGCTTTAGGCAACCGACGGAGGTGTCCATGGATAGAATCCGACAGCCTACTAGAAAATACACACTGTTCTGACATAGAAATACCACCAGGTGTTATCACATGTAGATACATACATACATATGTACATACGTATATGCATAAGTAGAGGCCCAATAAGGCGGCTGACTCATTCGACCAGTACAGCCTTGACTTTCGTCCATTTGACCAGTATAGCCTTGACTTTCGTCCATTTGACCAATACCAGCCTAAAAAAACTGAGTGCCCGCGCAGTTTGACCAATATAGCCTTACTTTTTCAAATTCGATGTCTGTCGTAAAAAAGTAAAAAAAGTAAAAAAGTAAAAAAGTAAAAAAAAAAAAGTAAAAAAAATTTCTCCGGCGTATACAAAATGGACTACTCGAAAAAAGTTACTGAATTACGAAAAATCGCCGAGCGCAGCGGCAAGCATGCATATTTTACAAGACGGTGGAAAGCGGCGTTCATTGCTAAAATTGACGCCCACATCCGCGAATGCTACGACGATGAATGCCCATGCAAGAATCCCCGGCCGGATCGACAACAAGGGTCATGCGAGACCATCGTTGTTCGTCGTCGGCGCAATGGCAACTCACCCCCGTGTGATGTTAGTTTGATCGACAACGAGATCATCGTCGTTAATTGTCAATGCAATGGCAACTCATGCCTGTGTGATGTAAGAGCGTGAGTGGCCTACGACGTAGATATGGGATTACAATATCGCAAACGATTTTACACCGTTGGTTTATAATCGTCTTCGGATCAATCGAATATTATTATTTTTTCTCCAAACACGACATATTTTTTCATAATCGTCTCACAATGTCACCAAGTTTTCGTTATTAATCCAAGAATTGAACGAGTCTGGGTAGCCTAACCACTTCACGAGTGATTTCTTCCCACGTTTCCTAATCACTTTTTCGATTCTAAATATTTCTTGAGTTGTTTTCTGTAGCTCCTGCTCATAGAATGACCCCTGTATTTCCTCACCAGCAGAATCAGTGATCTTGTAAGTTGGGGGATCTGTATATTGAACCTGGGATACTACAAAAACCTCCTCTGTCCATCTAGGTATATATCCTTTGTCAAAAATGCTCTTCTTCCTAGTTATTCTGACTCGATCGCCGACTGAAAACTTTGGTGTAATAGGCCCTGAAATCTCATCGCCGTATAAATTCATAAATACAGTCTTTTCGTTCACTTTCATACTAGCCTTCGCGGGGGTCATTTTGATCGAAGAATGTCTCGTGTCATTATAATTACTAACCATCTCATCTAATACATCGATATATCTTCTAGTTGAATTAGCGGTAAAGTACTTGAACATTTTATCTTTCATCGTACGCACCCATCTTTCTGCAATACAACTTTTGCTCTCGTTCTCGGTAGAATACAGCTTGACTAAATTCTTTACGTTTTTGTTATAAAATTCTTTCCCTTTGTCGCACCAAACTTTGACTGGTTGTCGACCGCCCCCGAGTATCTTCACGAAACCATCAGCTGTAGACTTCCCACTCTTGTCATGTAATGGAACGATCCATCCGTACTTGGAAAATACATCTATGACGGTCAATAGAAATTTCACGCCATCATTATCTCTAGCGAAAGCCTGCATGTCGATTAGGTCAGCCGCCCAAATCTGGTCAATCCCCCCAACACGGACCCGCCTCGTCCTAAAATTTCTCACTACTGGTTTGTGTAATTCATTCGCTAATTGATTAGTCCATTTCAGGTCCTGCTGTAATTCTAGGCTTTTTTTAAACCCAAACCTAGGCTTGTTTTAGCCGACAAGATGGGTTTGACTATCGCCCTCTCTACGCGTTCTCGTAAGCTAGGATTTGGAATATTATTCAGCTGGTTTATCATTGCTCTATCAGCGACATTCCTAGAAGCTGTATCAGTGTGTCGATTGTATGCCAGGTCATGGACGTATGCAGCGCTATCTACCCTGTTTATAGGTTTGCTCCAATCTTTGGGGGTTTCGTTGGCATTCAGACGCAAATCTAGTCTAGTACCAGGACCAGTAAACTGATGGCCTGGCAAATGTAATTCGCCCGGAAATTTGGCCCAAGGTAATTTAATGTTGCTAGTGGCAGCGTTCAGCGAACTAACTAGATCCCCACCTTGCGCAACAGCGGGCGCCTTCACGAATTGAGTTTTTGTTTTCCCGCATACGACGCAAACACCTCTGAGCATCGATCTCCCATTATTAGCCACGACGTTCTGCACATCTGTCGTCTGGGTCTGTTTTTTGCATTTTACGCAATACATTTCGTTTTTAATAATATATATTTTTAAAATGGAGATTAGAGATATGAGTTGGGGCACTGCGCTCTCGAAAAGATTCAATAATCCGTTGTTACCCAAAAGCATACGTGGTTTGATAGTTGGGAAATCGGCGTGTGGAAAAACGACGCTTCTTCTCAATCTTTTACTCAGGCCAGACTGGTTGGATTATAATAACTTGCAGGTATTCGGTACCTCTCTGTTTCAACCGGAATATCGCATTATTAAAAAAGCATACGAAGAAAAATTGCCGAAAGAAGCGATTGTTTGGTTGTTCGACCACCGAGATGAAATCGTGGGTCAAAATGCGTCGCCAGACCTCGTTATGGAGGAAATAGCAAAAAACGTAGAAGCTAAATCCGATATAATTGCCAAGTTCTTTGAGAGCGCCGACGATGTGCCAGACCCGAGAGATCTGAGCTCCGAAAAGAAGAACCTGATGATATTCGATGATCTTCAATTGGAAAAACAAAACAAATGTGAAACGTATTATAATCGGGGCAGGCATAGTAATGTAGATTGTTTTTACCTCGCCCAGAATTATTTCAAATTACCGCGCCAAACAATCAGAGAAAATGCGAACTTTATTTGCCTGTTCAAACAAGACCTGAAAAATTGTAATCATATTTACAACGATCATGTGAGTACAGACATGTCGAAAGATGAATTTCGAAAACTATGCAAAACAGTATGGGAGCAACCTCATAGATTCGTGGTTTTAGACCTGACTAGCGACAAGTACAATGGTAAATACCGATGCGGACTCGACGAATTTTATATAATCGAGGATCCGCCATTGTAAAATTGTATTGTATAGTAAAAATGGAATCATCGCTTCTCAAACAGATATCGGAAAACACGGAAAAGACGGCCTGCAACACGGAACCAAAAACATCATTTTCCATTTTTCTCAGCGAAAAGAGCACGCGAATCAGAACGAAGTTTAATCCACTACTCGAACTGGAGAAGAATAAGAAATATGAAATGGCCTTAGTTGCCCTCGAGACGTACTATTCTTTTCCAAATATCGACGCGACAAACAACGTCTTTCGGTATTCGCCAAATCGCGACTCACAGTGGGTAAACATTGCAGTTCCAGAGGGTTGCTATGAAATAACGGATATCAACGAATATATACAGAGAGTCATGAAGGGGAATGGACATTTCGACGGAGTAAATGGAAATTACTGTATCTCAATAGCGCCAAACACCAATACTCTGAGGTCTGTGGTGAATATAGAAGCAGATTATATGGTTGACTTTACGCCAAAGAATTCGATCGGAAAGGTTCTAGGGTTTGACAAATGGATCTATTCGGCGGGATACAACGAATCGGAGGACTTGGTGAATATAATGAGTGTAAGCAGTCTGAGAGTGACCAGCGACATTATCGGGTCTTCGTACACTAACGGAACATCGGAAAACGTGATATATTCTTTTTTCCCAAACGTAGGTCCGGGTTACAAGATTATCGAAGTGCCGCATAATTTGATATATCTCCCGATTTTGCTGTCTACAATTTCAACGATGGAAACGAGGCTCACAGACCAACATGGGAACCTACTAAATCTTCGAGGTGAAGAATTGGCGATTCGATTTCACATCAGAGAAGTTTGAAAGTTTTTGTAATTTATTAGTAAAATGAATCGTTACATGGGCGTAAAAGTTAATATTTCAGAAGCGCAACAAGACAAAATTAAAAGATCACTTGAAGCGGGAACCGGCGTGAGTATCAAACTATCGCACGATGATTTGAATGGCGAACACGTTTTGGCTCTCACCCAGGCGCAAATCAATAAAATGGCAGCAGCCTACCAAAAAGGAACTGGCATGATTATTAAAATGAGTAAAACGCAATTGGAGAACAACAAGAAAGTCGAAGGTGGATTCATAGGCGCTATACTTCCGTTTCTAGCGACCGCGGGACGGTTCCTTCTTGGTAGCGTACTGCCTAGTTTAGCACAGGGCGCATTAGGTGGGTTAGGTGCTGCGGCTGGATCGAAACTTGTCGATAAAATCAGCGGTTCGGGTGTAATGTATGTCAAGAAAGGTGACATAGCGTGCAAAATAAGAGCGGCCGGATCCGGTTTGTACTTGTCTCCGTGGCAAAAAGGCGCATCGATAAGGGCATCCGGGCTTTACATGAAAACAGGGTCGGGCTATGTGAGTGGCGAAGGACTTTTGCTCGGCCCCAACTCGCCGTTTCGAAACATTCCGATTCTCGGCATGATATTATAATCTATTCTATTATAAAATGTCGAGACCAATACACAAATTTGGAACTAAACCAACTAGACCGGTAGAGGTTAGAACGCAGCCCCTTTCAGTCTTTTGGAAGATTACGAGCGGTGTTACTCGCGCCCCAGTAAGGCAACTAGGCGGTCTGCGATGGGAGATTTTTGCGCAAAATGATATCACGATACAACCAAAGGCGGCAAATACGCTAAGGCTTGGACTCGGTGTAGAAATGTCGGCAGGTCTTTGCCTCGTTTCCCTCAGACAGAGTATCAAAGAACGACGATGCAGCCTACTAGACGGAGTGATTTCAGAAGATGTGATTGATGATATCATAGTTTCCATTCAAAACAACTCCGATTCAGCAGTAACTATAAACGAAGGAGATTCGCTATGTTGTGTAAATTATCTGCGGTAAAAAAATATATATTGCTAATAAATAAACGCATGGAATACGAAGGCATCAAACTCTATCCAAACCTAACAAATATAACACCCTCCGCGCCGGAAGGTGAAATACAAATAGCCGCGGGGTCTGCACAAACGTATCGACTTCAGAAGATTAGCGAAATCAAAAAGGAGATCGAGCAAGAACGCGACAAAAGAGCAACGTTGAGTAAAAAGTACCATAGAAGTGTGGGCGTAATCGGCGCAGTAGACAACTTCCTCATGGTGGTCACGATGGGCCTCGGAATTTCGGGAATCGGTGTACTAGCCACCATAATTGCAACCCCCATCGCTATTGCTATGGAAGGGACGGCGCTAGGTGCGGGGCTATTGAGTATAATTGGCAGCCGAATCTGTAAAAAGCTCGCCCTGAAGGCGGAGAAGCACGAACAGATCAAAACGCTAGCTGATGCGAAGCTCAACACGATCAGCGATCATATTTCAAAAGCACTCGTGGATGATCACATTTCAGACGAGGAATATTCTCTGATTCTAAGCGAGATTGAAAAATTCAATGGCATGAAAGAAGAAATCAAAAGTAAGTCGAAAGTTGCGGCAGCCGCGATGGATGAGGAAACGAAACAATCACTCATCGATCGGGGAAGAGAGGAAGTCAGGCAGTCCTTTCAAAGCATGTTTGAGAAAAATACCGAATCTAGTAGAAAGACGACTAACGTGAACATGTATGAAGTCATGTAGAGTTTTGTAGACCTATGTAGACCTATGTCGCTATGTCTGAAAATACGTCTAACTTGTGTTTTTACACATGTCGAAAAACATGTAGAAAAACACGTCGGAAAACATGTCGAAAAACACATCGTAAAACATTAATTTTTTTATTAAAAATGTCGTTTCTAAAGATAGATGACCCGACGAAAAGAAATTTCATAGTCGAAGAGTTTCTGAAATCCAAGAAGAATATTCAACAAAACTTTTTATCGGAGAGATTGGGAGATTCAGGACTGCAACAAGAACTAACCAAGCTGTACAAGCCTATCGTCGATTCGCAATCCGCAATTTCCAAAGAGCAAAATGTCTTACTATCCGCCATCAAAGAAAACTCGATAGCCACATCAAACGCGCTACAAACGCTTCCCGCGTCGTTGAAGGTTCAATTTCCTCAGTATCCCTCGATAGAAGCGTATAGCGACGATCCGACTGAGGATATTAGAACTTTAGAATTAGGTGATGTAGCCACCAAGTACCTTCATCAATACGCCTCCGATAGAAAAATCGTAGACACGACGTTCGGAATACGATCAAAAAATGGCCAATTCTACATCGGCGATACTCCGATTTTTATTCAAGGAGACGATGTGACGGTTGGAAATAAGACGTATGGCGGAACTCCGGGGCTTTGGGAGTTGTTGACGATGAAACAGCCGAACGCGTCGATATACGATAATAATGATAGAGACGATTACGCCGAGATTCTACTCGCGTCGGATGCTATCAGACAGCCAAAAAATCCCAACAAACCGAAAGCATCTTCGAGCGTCAAATATAGAGACATTATCAAGCCGATATGGGAAAAGAGGACTCGTAATGCGGTGGGTAAAGGCGTGGGTGGTGTAATCGTTATTTCCGAAGATCCAAACGTGTTAGCGAAACAGCTAGAACTACGATTTCAAAGCTTCAAAGCAGGTAATACCGGCGTGAGAAACGAGATCGTGGCGATGTGCGACGCGTTATTGCGGCAGGAAGTGCTGAGTAAAGATGCTTACAAAAATATAATGATGACATTGTAAAATGCAGAAAAAATGCAAGTCATTAATAGAAGGAGGTATAGAAAACAATACGTTATCGGAGGATCTGGAATATTTGATACAATTTCGGGATTTTTCAAACGACTAGTTACGTCGAACGCCGCCAAACAATTAGCAACGACCGCTCTCAGCGCGAGTAAAGACGTGGCGAAAGAAATTGGGAAAAAGGCCATCGACGTTGGGAAAACAACCGCAATCGACGCTGGCAAACGATTAGTGGACAAAGCAGCAGCCAAACTGTTTACTCCTGCTCCTACTCCTACTCCCACCTCCAAGAAAATTACGCCAGAAACTATACAAATTTTAGAGCGGCTGAGCGGCGTCGGGTCGAGCCCAAATATCTCGAATATCCCGAATATTAATAATCTGATGATGGGGGATGGTCTGAAGAAGAACGGCGCCATGTCGATACAAGATTTAGTACGCTCGCTAAACGGCGCCGGAATGAAGGTCGCGTAAAAAATATATTATCGCGTAGTAAAAAGTAGTAAAAATGCAATCATCCGATATTCTGAGATTTACCGAACAACCATTGAGCGATGAAAGCGTCGAACGTTACGAATGGTACGAGTATGAGCCGATATCGGGGGCGAATCTAAACACCTCCGGCGAGATTAGAATAAATATCGAACTTCAAGATCTATTTTGTCATCCGGCGGAATCTTACCTGCTATTCGAGGGTAGATTGACGAAGGCGGCCGGCGTCAACCCCTTCTACGCCGATGTCGATGGAGCAACTCTTACGAATAATGGGCTCATGCATCTTTTCAGTCAAATTTCGTATTCACTGTCGAATCAGGAAATTGAATCGTTATTTTACCCGGGTCAAGCAACGACGATGCTCGGATTACTCAAATACCCGAATGATTTTCAACTAGCTCAAGGATTGAATCAGTTGTGGTACAAGGACAGCGGAGCGACGGAAGTTATCGCGGATAATCGAGGTTTCGCCGTGAGACAGTCGTATATAATTCAAAAACCAAATGCCAAAGGTACTTTCAGCTTTGTTGTTCCATTGAAGCATATTTTCGGATTTTGCGATGATTACGACAAGGTTGTTTTTGGTGTGAAACATACGCTAACTCTGGTTCGTAAAGCCGATGATGACGCAATTTTTAGACTCGCCGCCGCGGATGCAGGGAAAGTTAGGTTGGATAAAATCTCATGGTTCATGCCGCACGTTATTCCCGCGGATATGGAGAAGATGCAATTGTACAAAACGATCGAATCGAAAGCGTCGTTGCCAGTTGCGTACAGAGCTCGTCAATGCGATACCACCTCCGTCGCACAGTCGACTAATTTTAGCTGGAGACTTAGCGTCAAGACATTACCCGAGAAGCCTAGGTACATCATCTTGGGTTTTCAAACCGACAAAAGCGGCGATCAACTACACAATCCATCCGTTTTCAATCATTGCGATCTGAAGAACATGTTCGTGATGATGAACCAGGACCGATACCCAGTTGTCGACTACAATCTATCATTTCCGAATCAACAATTCGCGCGGGCGTACCGAGCAGCAGCCGCGTTCAGTGAAAAATACTATGGAATGGACGAACTAATGACGCAATGCAATATCACACCCTCGGACTTCAAAGATCTGTTTCCGATTATGGTGTTTGACGTGAGCAAGCAATCCGAGCGTCTGAAGTCATCGGTGGTCGATATCCAGATCAAAGGCACGTTCAATACGGCGCCGCCGGCTAATACGGAAGCGTACGCAGTGGTGATTTCAGACAAGTTACTGAGGTTTCAATCGGATGGGCAGAAAATGAGTGTGGTATATTGAAGAAAGATAACGTTGAAGAATAATGAGACTTACAGATACCTATCGTACGTATATGAACGATAGGTATCTACGGTTACCTAGTACAAAAACTCGACCTGCAATCCGGCTCCGCCCCTGAGAAGAAGGCGACCGGCTCTTAGACTGGTTCCGGATATGACAGAATATAACCTCATACCGAGCTTATCGTTGGCGTTGAAAAATATGGCGACGGTTGGTAATACGAGCGATATTCTGCTGTCAACCGTTGATCCGCCAGCCATGCATTCTTGAAGTTCGTTACTTTGTATCCCGTCTTTGACATACGAAATTCTGATTATTTTTTCGCCCGGACTGTCATTTCCTATCAAGAAATTCGCGAATCCACCAAGTCGATATACGCCCGTACGAGGAATAGTTATTAAGCCCAAAGACGTCGTATACGCCGAATCCGTATTGATGGCAACGACCGTTAGTCGATGGTGCATTACATATACGCCATCGAATGCTTCACCATGCGTTGCATATGTGCCCGAGAATACGCCACCACCACTCACGAATGCGGTTGCACCCCCTTCACCCTCTCTCAACACACAAATAGCCGGTCCGGTTGTAGGTCTCCAATTCGCGGATAATGCCGGCGCCGCTGTTATAGCTCCAGCCGTTCCTTCGAACCTATATATAATACCGCTCGTCGTATTTCTCACTAGATTGCCTGGAGATACCCTCATACCCGAAACGTAATCTCTAGGAGCGATATCCGCTGTTTTATCAACGACTAGGGCAGTAGCCTGAGTAAAGCTAATGGCTTCATCGCCGTTCCTCGCCGAAGGGTAATCAGTCGGTAAGCCGACGAGATGATGACCATGCATATCTATATCCCCTGTAATGTTGTTGTCACCATCCAACCTTAGAAAAGTACTGTTTACTTGGGACAGCGTAACGCCCCCTGCAATTATTCTTTGCGTAGATCCTGAATCCGTATGTCCAAATTTATCAACAGGCATTTTGAATATAATAATTTTTATTAATTCAGGGACGTAAGAATGCCGCCGAAAAGTCTCTACACAAAATGTTCGTAGCGATGGATGAAAAAGCGTGTATGTTGACGTAATCGAACTCGTCTAGAAAAACTATGTTACTACCGATTGAATGGTTTTGCGAACCTTTCGTACTCCCTCCGCCCGCAATTTGCATGTACGACACCCCATTTTTATACAGGTGGATGGTGCCATACGCGGTATTACTATTGTTACAAAATTCTATGTACGCCGAAACGATATAGTACCCGGCTTTACTGGGGAAGAAAGAAGTCGTTCCGATACCCTGTTCAATACCGTGTTTTGCGGTACCGCATCTGATTACGTCAAAAGTAACTGCAGTGTGAGATCTAGCGAGTATAGCCTGTTGAGTTGAACTGTAAGCGCTAACCGCAGGCCCTACCACCGTCGCCACTTTCGAAGTAAGTTGTTCATCGACGTATTTCTTATTCGTCAAATGATTATTGTCGGTCGGGACGTCGTCGTGATTCCGCAGTAAATCTATTACTTGCCCCCGACTCACAGCCTCATCTATTCCCGCTTCCGGAGTATTCACTGTATTCGCTGTAGGCAGACCTCTAATAGTATGACCACTCATATTTAGATCTCCAGTCGCGGGGTTTGCTCCATCCAGCCTTAGAAAAGTACTATTTACTTGACTTTCAGTAACTCCGCCGGCAATTACTCTTTGGGTAGATCCCGAATCTGTATGTCCAAATTTATCAACAGGCATTTTTTACATCTGAATATAATTTTCAATGCAGGCTGTTTATAACTTCTTGAAAAGTCACTCCATCTTTGCATGTTTTTTTCAGGACGTGCAGGCATAGATGACCGCAAAACACTTCGTTGTCGGGCTGCACGCGCTCGCTATTGTAGTACACGGGACTCTGTAAATACTCTACCAGTTCTGTAGGAGGAGACAGGCCATAGCTGTCGAAATATATTTTGTCCCTGCCGTTTTTTGAAAAAGCGACCCAGTGCGAGCCGGTTCCATTAGAATCGTCTAGATTCAATATCCCGCATTCAGTCCGTCTAGGTTTCTTCGGCAGCTCGTCTCTGAGAAATACTCCCCGGAAATTAGGGATATTGAGCTTTTTCGCGGCATCTAGTAGCTCAAAATTCGTCAACGGATGATTCGGGAGAATAACACCTTCGACATTTATGTTTTTCACAGTTGTATAGCTCATTTTAATATTTCATCTAGATGTTTCACAAACTAATGAGCTTTCGAGCTTCTGCGCTGGCTAGATAATAATTATGCCTACAAGTTTTGCATTCATTCGCCTTTCCATCTTTTTGAAATCGATTGTTGACGTATTCCGATATGTTCTGATTTACCTTACACCGGCTGCAAACTTTTGTGTCTTTTGTCTCCCTAATTTCCTGTCTTGCGTATTTGTGCGCAAGCTCTTTCACTTTGGCATTTTTACAAATTTTACAGCTGGGGTAATACCCGCTCTTCTGTGAGTTATCTTTGTGAAATTCGTCCAAGCTTTTTTCTTTTTTGCATTTGGTACACACTTTTTTTGCCGCATCCATTTTATATTAGTGTAAATTATTCTTTATTTTGTTTAGTTTTCAGCGTGTAGTGCCCATAGGCTAGGGTGTGGATCCCGTCGTCCATTATTACTCTTTTGTCGTCGTCGGCGGACAGAGCTATTTTATTTACTTCTTCGGTGTAAATTTCATGGCGGTAGGATCGAATGACGTTCATCGCCCTCGACTGTTGTCTTTTCGTAAACACGCAGTCTTTGTAATCTGCGTGAGTGATTGATTTCTTGACGACGTTCTTTTTCACACCTTTACATTTCTTGTAGTCTTCACCCGCCATCTTGTAAGAGTACAACTTGGATCGCAGTCCGACAAATTCTTCAATCTGTTTTCCCGCGGCCTCGTCTTTGAACATACCGACCACTTTTTTATTAGCGCCGGATTCTATACCCGACGGGTGATCGCTCGGATAGTCCGAAGTATCGAACATACTTTGGACGTCGGGGGAAATATCTTTGTAGAAGTCTTCCGTTTTAATTTCATACGCCAAAGAATCGGTATCGGTGAATAATAGCTTGGCCCTATCTCCGTACTTGGCCTTGATGTAATTATAATGAAAATCATACATGAGCGTCTTACTGACGTCTAATATACACATCCCCAGATATATCGGCTTGTTGTAAAACAACTTGGTCTTTTTCATGTGAACGGCGATGAGGTTTTCATCGAAAATAGTTCGTCTATCGTAATTAGTTTTTGCGACTAGCTTGATAGCTTCCTTCTCATCACTCACCAATCGTATGTCTACTCGATTCTCGATAGCTTCCATTGTTTTACCGAAAACGCTATTGTTCATCAGCTTGAAAAAGTCTTTCTCAAAATCGTTCGTAGCTTTCGTTCTCAGGTTGGTATTCAGATCGATATACTTTTTCAGCCAGGCACTTTCCACGAATTTTATTCCTCGATGTATTTTTACGATTTTCAATCCGAGACTTTCATACAATTTTAAATTTTCGTAATGAACTACATACTTTACTTTGTCATTCAAGTTTGGAATTAGTTTTGAGACATTCGATCCCGCAGGTTTTACACTCTCAGGAGCTAGAGGATAATCATTATGCAGGTCGTGCAATTCCTTTGGATATTCTAAGTCGACTTCTAACACACATCCCACTCCATCTCGTTCGGTAATGTTTTTCCAATCATTCAATTCGTCATCGTTCATCCATTCAAACCCGTGAGTCGGTAGCGGCTTGCTCATCGCCCATCCGTACAAGTTGTTCGCGTCCAAGTATGGAATGAATACTGAATGCCGGGTGGGATTGAAAGCTTCCCCCATGTACTCGTTGTTCGCTTTCGCGTATCGATGTGAAATCATACTGACACCTCCTCGTATTCCCTGCTTGATCATCAGCAACATATCGTAGTCACTCAACAACTCCAACTCTACACCAGTCGTCTTCAACGCCGCATCCCACGCAAGTCCTGGGCTAGTGTAGTACCACGCAGGATCTAGGTTGTAGTGCTTCATACAGACGTCTCTGAAGTTTTCGAACACATCCGCTAATAATAGAACATCCGATAAATTGTACAAGTCGTGATATTGACGTAATGTTTTGCATTCAAATTTGTCCCATACCGTTTTCGCGTGCTCGTAATCTTTTTCGCTGATGCCCGAATCGGTTAGTTTTGAATAGAAAGCATGCTTCGATGGTAATTCGGTTTCGTTTAATCTTTCAACACCGTCGACGTAATCATACGGGTAAACACCTTTTCTGAGTAAAAGATCCAGCTTCTCACCTTCAAAAAATTTCCCTAAATTCTTGCACTGATCTTTCTGAAGATTTTTCGATAACACGTCGAGACTCTGGGGCATGAATCTAAGACTATCGATGAAACGTAATTCGCGTTTGACTTCTCTCTCTTTTCCATCTGCATCTACAAACTTATCGACGACGACCTCTCTGCTGAATGAGATATACTTTTCTTCGTTGCAGGGAATGCATTTGATTTTCTCACCGTGTTCACCTCGTAATTTCTTGATAAATAAATGGCTGTCATAACCGGTCAAATTGTGAAATACGACGGGGAAGAACTTGGGGACTTTGTATTTCAGATTACAAAGGTTGTGAGCGGCACCTCTAAATTTTCCAGTCAAATGACAGTGATCTCGTACTCGTTTTTCATCGTCTATAAATTCTCCCCCGCATATATGGCAAACAGTAGCCGAGTCGAAAAGCTCCTGCTCTTTCTTTCCGAATATCATTTTCTTTGGGAATTTGAACTGGTTATATATTCGTTTCACATTTTCTTCGAGACTGTCTATGAATTTCTGAGCGACATCATCGTCTTCGTTTTCAGCTGTAAACCTCACCGGCTCTTGAGAATAAACATCGTCGTCGAAGCATTTCAAATGATAACAAAACGAGCTGGGCGTATGTTTTTGATACTTGTTGGTGTAAGACGTGCTAGGAACGGGCTGGCATGTACCGATAGGTTTGATGAACGACTCAAAATCGGCAAAGTACACAAACGGTACGCGCATCTTTCTATAGTGATGTGTAAAACTTAGCATAGTCCCAGGTTCCGGAAGTTCTATTCGTTGGGCGTCCTGCTGCGAACAGTACTCAGTATGTTTGCGAAGCGATTCTACCTTTCTAAAACCGATTAAACATCTTCTGCAATAGTGCATTGAATTATGGAATTTTTCTGTTCGTAGTGCTAGCAATCTGTTAAAATTCTTGATCCAGCAATAATGCTTCTTTTCCCCATCAGAAATGAGTAATAGATCTACACACCTATCATTCTCATGCTTTGATATATATAGTGGGAATACATTCGCTTCTTTCTCGTAACCAAAAACATTAACACTAATATTATTATTTCGCTCAAACTTACTAATCACATTAGCATCCGCTGCTACGGGGAATTCGATACCAGACCAATTGAGTTCCTCAGACTGTCTAATTAATTCTTTCGTAATTCTTTCTGTATTTTTGTCGACTGGGTTTACAGCCCTCGTTACACACCACTTGAAGCATTCATCGTCTTCGTTCTTCATATTAATAATAGCCTTTTTATTCGCTAAATAATCTGGAAGTGGAATATAAGAACTTCCTTTCAATGGTTTGTATACCACTGTATCGATATCCAACTTCAAAACGGTTTTGAATCTCCAATTACTCCCCCGCATCTGAAAACTTGCCATGCTCTCCTTAATTTTATCCGCTGCGTTGGCATATATTTCCCTCACATCGGTTGCTTCTAAAATAATATCACTCTTTGATTTGAAATTAGGCTCAGCCGTTACTACTTCGCCGGTTTTCATATCTACTTTCTCCATTTCGCACATGAGATCGAATTGAACTTTTACCCCGCGATTTTTCCCTAGCAGCCTAACTACATGCGGTCTTACAGCCTTGAGAAAAGTTGCAACATCGATCCCGTTGTCGCCATCGATCGTGTATCTTTTTGTAAACCCTTTGATGGCCGTCGCAGTCTCTCGAAGTTTGAACCTATGAATAGGTGGTTTTATTTGCGGGGGTAACTGACTAATCTCGCGAGTCAGCCAATCCGAAAAAACTATTTTATTTTTCCCCGTGTTCAAAAATTTCCAAGTATTAGACAAGAATGCCGTAAGTTCCGCTTTTGCTAATCTCGAGTATCCTCTTTGTCCTCTCTTTTTTGCGATTTCCCGCAATTCTCGTACAGTGGCGGGAGTATGCGCTGGTGCTTTGTTCACCTGGACCGGTTTCGCGCCTAGTCGATCTCCCTGCGATATGAACGCTATGAGTTCCGCTTTTCGCAAACTCGAGTATCCTCTTTGTCCTCTCTGTTTAGGAATTTGTCGTAATTCTTTCAGATTATACGATGAGTAGTCCATTTTATATTGGGATATCTTGTCCTTAGGCCGAGTCGTATATTCCATTTTTTCAGTCATTTTATATACGCCAGAGAAAAAAAAATAATATTCGATTGATCCAAAGACGATTATAAACCAACGGTGTAAAATCGTTTGCGATATTGTAATCCCATATCTACGTCGTAGGCCACTCACGCTCTTACATCACACAGGCATGAGTTGCCATTGCATTGACAATTAACGACGATGATCTCGTTGTCGATCAAACTAACATCACACGGGGGTGAGTTGCCATTGCGCCGACGACGAACAACGATGGTCTCGCATGACCCTTGTTGTCGATCCGGCCGGGGATTCTTGCATGGGCATTCATCGTCGTAGCATTCGCGGATGTGGGCGTCAATTTTAGCAATGAACGCCGCTTTCCACCGTCTTGTAAAATATGCATGCTTGCCGCTGCGCTCGGCGATTTTTCGTAATTCAGTAACTTTTTTCGAGTAGTCCATTTTGTATACGCCGGAGAAATTTTTTTTACTTTTTTTTTTTTTACTTTTTTACTTTTTTTACTTTTTTACGACAGACATCGAATTTGAAAAAGTAAGGCTATATTGGTCAAACTGCGCGGGCACTCAGTTTTTTTAGGCTGGTATTGGTCAAATGGACGAAAGTCAAGGCTATACTGGTCAAATGGACGAAAGTCAAGGCTGTACTGGTCGAATGAGTCAGCCGCCTTATTGGGCCTCTACTTGCATACATACATACATACATACCTACATACATACATACATACATACATACATACATACATACATACATACATACATACATACATACATACATACATACATACATACATACATACATACATACATACATACATACATACATACATACATACATACATACATACATACATACATACATACATACATACATACATACATACATACATACATACATACATACATACATACATACATACATACAATGTCATGCAATGTCATAGACACATGATTAGGTCACAGCTATCAGATTCTGATATATACCTGTACAACTGACAACTAACACGCAGTTTCAAAGCACTTTCGAAGCACTATAGGCTACAATATAAACTACGTTATATGCTTTCCTTCTCTCGAAAGCGTTCGCTGTGACATGTTTATGGAACTCACACGGTCTGTTAAATCTGCAAAATTATGTGGAAACCTTCCGCAAAACACGTCACCCACTCGACACTCATAACTCAGAAGACTATTTTAACCGAACGCGGGCTACATAAAACAGTTAAACCTACACACAATGTCCAAGAACCAGATCTGAACGGTTAGTCGTAACTCCTTCTTAACTCGACCTAAATGTATTAACGTATGCTGCTGATATGGGCCTAAATAACTGCAAATACATGTAAGTAGAATGCTAATGATTTAAGAACTGAGAAAGTAATTGCAGGTAAATGCATGTATAGAACAGATGGAAACAGCCATCCGAACTTATTTCAATGTTTCTAAGTTAGCTGCTAACTATTATGCATGATTATTGTTTTTATTGCCATAAATAATTAAGAGTGCACAACTGCACAAGTCTTGGAAACTGTAAGGTGGTAAAAAAAGCAATTCGCTTCTCAAGCTTTCCATAGAAAGCGTAGGATGGATAGAAGGATGGACAGACAGACAGACAGACAGACAGACAGACAGACAGACAGACAGACAGACAGACAGACAGACAGACAGACAGACAGACAGACAGACAGACAGACAGACAGACAGACATACAGACAGACAGACAGACAGACAGACAGACAGACAGAAAGATAGATAGATAGATAGATAGATAGATAGATAGATAGATAGATAGATAGATAGATAGATAGATAGATAGATAGATAGATAGATAGATAGATAGATAGATAGATCGATAGATAGATAGATAGATAGATAGATAGATAGATAGATAGATAGATAGATAGATAGATAGATAGATAGATAGATAGATAGATAGATAGATAGATAGATAGATAGATAGATAGATAGATAGATAGATAGATAGATAGATAGATAGATAGATCGATCGATCGATCGATAGACCGGTCGATCAATAGAAAGAAAGATAGATAGATAGATAGATAGATAGATAGATAGATAGATAGATAGATAGATAGATAGATAGATAGATAGATAGATAGATAGATAGATAGATAGATAGATAGATAGATAGATAGATAGATAGATAGATAGATAGATAGATAGATAGTCAGATAGATAGATAGATAGCTAGATAGATAGATAGATAGATAGATAGACCGGTCGATCAATAGATAGATAGATAGATAGATAGATAGATAGATAGATAGATAGATAGATAGATAGATAGATAGATAGATAGATAGATAGATAGATAGATAGATAGATAGATAGATAGATAGATAGATAGATAGATAGATAGATAGATAGATAGATAGATAGATAGATAGATAGATAGATAGATAGATAGATAGATAGATAGATAGATAGATAGATAGATAGATAGATAGATAGATAGATAGATAGATAGATAGATAGATAGATAGATAGATCGATCGATCGATCGATCGATCGATCGATCGATAGACCGGTCGATCAATAGATAGATAGATAGATAGATAGATAGATAGATAGATAGATAGATAGATAGTTAGATGATAGATAGATAGATAGATGTATAGATAGATAGATAGATAGATAGATAGATAGATAGATAGATAGATAGATAGATAGATAGATAGATAGATAGATAGATAGATAGATAGATAGATAGATAGATAGATAGATAGATAGATAGATAGATAGATAGATAGATAGATAGATAGATAGATAGATAGATAGATAGATAGATAGATAGATAGATAGATAGATAGATAGATAGATAGATAGATAGATAGATAGATAGATAGATAGATAGATAGATAGATAGATAGATAGATAGATAGATAGATAGATAGATAGATAGATAGATAGATAGATAGATAGATAGATAGATAGATAGATAGATAGATAGATAGATAGATCGATCGATCGATCGATCGATCGATCGATCGATCGATCGATCGATCGATAGACCGGTCGATCAATAGATAGATAGATAGATAGATAGATAGATAGATAGATAGATAGATAGATAGATAGATAGATAGATAGATAGATAGATAGATAGATAGATAGATAGATAGATAGATAGATAGATAGATAGATAGATAGATAGATAGATAGATAGATAGATAGATAGATAGATAGATAGATAGATAGATAGATAGATAGATAGATAGATAGATAGATAGATAGATAGATAGATAGATAGATAGATAGATCGATCGATAGATAGATAGATAGATAGATAGATAGATAGATAGATAGATCGATCGATCGATAGACCGGTCGATCAATAGATAGATAGATAGATAGATAGATAGATAGATAGATAGATAGATAGATAGATAGATAGATAGATAGATAGATAGATAGATAGATAGATAGATAGATAGATAGATAGATAGATAGATAGATAGATAGATAGATAGATAGATAGATAGATAGATAGATAGATAGATAGATAGATCGATCGATCGATCGATCGATCGATCGATCGATAGACCGGTCGATCAATAGATAGATAGATAGATAGATAGATAGATAGATAGATAGATAGATAGATAGATAGATAGATAGATAGATAGATAGATAGATAGATAGATAGATAGATAGATAGATAGATAGATAGATAGATAGATAGATAGATAGATAGATAGATAGATAGATAGATAGATAGATAGATAGATAGATAGATAGATAGATAGATAGATAGATAGATAGATAGATAGATAGATAGATAGATAGATAGATAGATAGATAGATAGATAGATAGATAGATAGACAGACCGACAGATAGTCAGACAGACACACAGACAGACAGGCAGACATTTAGACTGAGACTCAGCCTCCGAGAGATATGCATAAACTTTCTACCGCTTATTCCCGTCATGACTTGTCTCTATCAAAGCCGTCTCTAATTATCTAAGCGAATAGACATTAAACAGTCGTCGTCATAATGGACTGAGATACTCATCCGTTGGTAGCAACGTCGTCATCCAGTCGTTTAATATGAGCTGTAAATCGTCTCTGTTGGTTTGATAACGTCGGTGAGTTGGTGCGTAGGAATACATCACGGACTATTCGCCTGCCACTGCGTCTGTATACATGCGAACGAGAGGATTCTACGAAACCGGGGACCTCGAAAGTCAACATAATATGGAATTTAAAAAATGCCTATTCGCAAACCATAAAAAGAGCACAAAACGCAATTAGTGAATTTTGATTGTTAACTCTGCCTTACGCATAGCTAAAATTAAAACAGCATTTGGAAGGAAAGCTTTATTGCAAACAACAGTGCTTGGCCCGTGGTCTCTGCAATGAGTCTGCATGCAGCCCACAATCTTCATACATGTAAGCTTATAGGCCTACCATGTATGTCATGCATAAAACAGCTTTTCATTACTATTAACTTACTTCTAGCAAAAGTGATGACGAATTTATCCATGGTATACTCAAATATTGATCTTTGCGATGAAAAAAATGACGAGGATAAGTGGATAGGCCTTCACCAGTCGCGGTTTCTTCGCTACCATGCGGCACCGGTGCAGTAATACGTTTGATTTTTAGTTGAATTCATGTTTCTGTTCTTATTATTGTTTGTTTGCCGCAAAAATTTCCTGCTTCTAATTTTATGTCGTATGTTACCTTGTATTTATAAAGCGCCGGGAGTTTGATTTGCTTTTAATAATGAACACATTTTCTTACTTACTAACCTAACAGCTTTTGTAATTTTTGAATCATCGTTTTTACAAGAAGCTAGTACGGTAGTAAAAAAGCTCGTTGATTTAGTTTAGAATTCTTTGCTTTTTCATCATCGTAATTTATTTAAGTATCTACGTTAGTGCTTCTGTTTGTCTTAGCCAAGAATGCCATCAATTACGGTTTCCACCGTTGGTCATTTCCACAAGACATCGCTCATTCCTCCTCCTCCTCCTCCTCCTCCGCCTCCTCCTCCCACTTTCCATTTAAATCCCTGCCTCCAACGACTCGTATAGGACATGTGTACACGTTCGAACGAGTCGTGACTTTAAGGTTCGCGGCGATGCAAATTGTGACCGGTCAGCATATAGGCATTCCGTACCCGATTTCGTAGCATTGCAGGCCATAACTCTTTTTCATTGGTCAGTTCCAGATTATGAATATTCATAACCAATGACGTGTTTTGTGCCTTCTTGTGCGCTGTTGTTGCTGCTGTTGTTGGCATACGGGGGGGGGGAATGGCCGATTGCGGTGCGCTTAAAGTTATAAGAAGTTTCCATTCGATAGTGAAGCAATCGAAAGTGTGAAGGTAGACTTCTAATCAGAGCAAAAATGAAATGCAAAGATTGCGCTTTGTTAGTGCGTGCCAGCGAATAATTATGTCATCCACCAACTCATCGCTTCAATAATATGCTGTGGTCGACAGCTATAATTATGTGATGCATCAGGCGTCTGTTTCGTTGAATCAAAAACCTCCTGCGATCAGTGGCGTAACAACCATATAACGAAGGTGGACAAAAGCCACGGGCCCCCGAGGTTCAAAGGGCCCCAAGCGTTTTAACTTAAAAAATCTCAGGTAGATAAAATATACTTTTCCATTTATATATTTTCAGACTTGCAGTCTGAACTAAAGCCTGTATAATTATGATGGATGTTTCAAGATATATAATTATGAATATGATACGCTTTGCCCTCAGATGCATACATGTAGGGATTGATGTGTTCCTGCTTTGGGTCAAATACTGGCACATCCTGCTACCCATGAAGTTCTATACACAGACACCGCACATAGGCTTACAATCCCTGTCATGTATCTGAGGCAGCATGAGGCAGGCGGTTGGAAGATTGACAGATCATAAGCGAATCTATAGACGAAGGTATCTAACAGGAGACAGACAGTCAAGTGACCAAACTCAAGCAGACAACCAGGCTGAACTAGCGTTCAGCATAATGGGTTATCCGCTAGAAAGGGCTATGCGCGGACCGGGGTCCGCGGCCTATGCCAGAGACTTCAGAATAATTTAGGTCACTGCACCCTGCATCTGATCCCCCTTCCCATCATCACAAGTCTTAGAACTGGAAAGATATATCTCTCATCAGATTAGTCTTCCAAACACATTAAGGTTTTCATGCGTGACAGGGTTTCGCCGTTGGCTCTATAGGCTATGTCAAATTTCTAGCAGCCGCAATCTGAACCCACGAACCTCCATCCCATGAGCCAAATCAAGCTGCATACAGCTGCAGGTTACACAGTGTTATACAGTCATGTAGCCTGTACTATGAATAATTATTGTATTTCAGACTGCTAAGAATTACAATTTTCATAATCTTTGCAAGTGTCTTTCAGTCTTTTGCAACGACGCTGCGTTTTATTTAGCATCAACATCCAAGGATAATTAATTAAGGCATTCAGAAAATTGATTACCGGTAGTTCGTTTATGGCCGTTAGTTTAGGCCTATCTAAGAGGGCTTAATTTAATAGGCTCAGATAGCAGCAACGATACAGACAAGCTTATGCAAACGAGAATTAGATGGGCTTCACAAGCATTTGGAATGCAACAAACACTATGCCTACTCTTACTTCTCAACTGGAAACTTAAAAGTTAGGAGAGAGTGGTTGTGCTTCCCATCATATCGAAGATACCATAATATTGCCATGTAGCCTACGGCCAAATTTCCAAATGCTTTTTAATAGGCCTATGCATTTCAGGCCTTTGGCCTAGCCTATTGTTTTCTCTTCAACTATTAATGTGCCTTAAACTACGGATTATATATATATATAAATATATATATATATATAATATTGACTGTAGCGTGTAATATTCTATTTTAATCTAACTGCAGTTTATAGCCATTTCCCAATTTTCACTTTTTGGTGTCGTAATAGGTAAGGGGCTACTAGGGGCCCCGGGCCCCCGAGCTCCATTGTCCACGGGCCCCCGGCTACGTTGTTACGCCACTGCCTGCGATACCAAAAATCAAAACTGCGCTGCAGTAGTCATTATATTAGATTTTTATTAGACTTCAGTTTCCTAAATTCGCACCAGTTGAAATTAGTGTTCCACACATTCCTAATTGTAACTTTAAAAGCTCTAGGTTTATCAGTGTTCGAGAACTGTCTCATTTTCCATGCCTACTGTTCGACAACCAGTAGATCTAATATTTCGAGCTTAAATACAGTATAGTTCATGTCAATCTCAGTTCTAGTGAAAATCATCCTAAATTTCAACCTATGTATGGTCTATGTGCAATTGCATAGCCCTATAGGCCTAAATACGTTTTATTAATATGTGTGACGGTTAACAAATTATTAAAATTTTATTATTTTGAATCATGAATCAGAACTCTTTTCATCCACGTTCACAAACCTTCTAATTCCACGTTCTGACTTCCTGACAGAAATAGATTTGTAGAAATACTTCTGTACAGTTAAAAACTATCAACAAAGGTCATTGTCCTCCGATTGGAAGTAATTTACCATGGAGGATGGGAAAGGAAAGAAGGGGTTGTGGCGTTATGCAGTTCTAATTGCTTACATTTTAAATACAATTATTAAACTAAAATCGGGTGTTTAAAATTTTGGGTGAGGCAGTAATTATAATAATAATTTTCGTCTGTTCAACAATCCGGTTGAAAGACCGCAATCGGTTACAGTGTACAATTATGCAGTTGAAACAGTTTGCAGGAACAAAATACACAAATCTTAACTATACTAGCTGAACAGACAGCCTGCAATAGGCTACATGGAGCTAAAAACAGTTTAATTACATAGCATATCCGCCCAATTATAAATCACGCAGCGCAGCTTTATCCCATTATATGCAAAACTGTTTTGGTGTATAGGCTATCTATTTACTAAAGCACTCAGGTAACTGCCATAATTATAGCCTACTAGGCCTAATGGACGCAAAGGCTGCGAGTTATTAAACATAATAGCCTAAGATTCATGATATTGCCAACGCAAGCCACAGTCTGTAAACAAAACGTGCTTAATGATGTCACTGGTTATGAATATGCATAATATGGGATCGGCCAATGAAAAGGCGCTTAAGGCTGACAATGCTACGAAATCGGGTACGGAATGCCTATATGCGACCGGTCAAGCTGAAATCATTTTACGCATCGATGAACTCCCTTCGGGCGCATGAAAAGTGTACGCCGTCATCGCTGAGTCGTAAGCGCTGACTCGATGTCTCTTCAAGCAAACGTCAACATAGCGCTGCAGCACACCTGGTCATGGCAGCAAGAAGACAATAACAATGATACGAGGACTTTTTCTGGCGTGGGGGGATTAGTACAAGGCAATTGCTGATTTGCTGGACGTGCTTTTTTGTGGTTGGCCCGGTGGTATGGAATTCCCTCCCACTTGAGCTGCGCCTGTTCCCTAGATCACTCTCTGACACATTCTACAAGCACTTAAAAACTGTTCTGTTTGGCCGTGTTGGAGACGGGAGCGCCTCTGAGTAGTTTCCTTGAAGATGCGCTCTACAAATACTTGAATGTATGAACGAATAATTAATATTTGTCGGAAAATTTTTGAAGCGCTTTTATAAGAATGAGAATAGGCCTATATGAGGTTCCAAAAAAGATTGGCATTGTCAGCGTAGACAGCAAGAGATTTCATAATATTCAGCGTACAGTCCTAGGTCTATGTGCTATGATATTGATGGACAATTCTGTTCGTTCCGACTCTAATTTTGTGAGTGCTCTCTCCATTCAAATGAATGCAAAAAGATGTAAGTGCGTGAGGTGAAAGATCGCTACAAAAAAATGATTGACGTATGAATGCTCTCAGCATTATAGCCCTCGACGCGAACCATTAGTACATATTGAAGGTTATTTAGAGGTCGATTAATCCGGACAAATTGCTCGTTTAGACGTTTTGTAAGACTTTGTCTGTGTGTAGACTAAGGATGAAAAATCATATAATTATTAACCAGTGGCTGCTTGTAGTTGCTATAGCTAAACAAAACTGCTGAACAATATTAAGACAAACTGCACAAGAAGCTTTAGCAGCATTAATACATTTTTTAAATTTTGCGAATCTGTAGGCCATCAATGATTCGAGCTTGTTTTTCCATACACATTCACTGAGACGATTGGCAAATGTATTTGAGGCAATCAGCATGTTTTTCCAGGGTTTTAGGCCTAACTATTATGAGCGTTGCGTCCGCACTTTAGATGGTGTGGCGAGATAATGACTTTTCCCAAGTCATGCCAGTGAACATTTTGCTGGCAACTTCGTAGGAGGGCGCAAGGTGAAAGGAACTCTTGGATAGCACAAAATAGTTATAATGTAGTTTGTTTTCTCTGTTTTGGCTGGCTAAGAGGCTGCCTATTATAATAGACAAGTAAGTTACTTTCTCTATCCTAGACGGTAGACCAGGATGCTACCGAGTACCGACTATCTTAATGGAAAACGCTACATCCTGTCTTAGACAAGTAAAATAATTAGCAACTGTCTTAGATGAATTAGAAGTCATAAACGCCACTCGAAAGCCAAGCGCAGAGCACTAGTTTATTCACAAGCGCTGAAACCTGCCTCTCTCACTGTCTGTCTGTCTGTCTGTATGTCTCTGTCTGTCTGCCTCTCTGTACTTCCGTTTGTCTACCTATGTTTCGTAAGCTCTCTCCACGAGCGGACGAATAAAACTTGAGACCGATAAACAAATAGACCTACATGTAAAAAACTGAAATATTTCTACTGCCCCTTAAGTGACACACTTCCCCCGCTGCGTTCTACATCATATTTATTCAATTTCTGTCTCGTTATGACTTCCGCTCTATTCCATATCTATTTCCCTCTATTCCATATCTATTTCCCTCTATTTCCTATCTATTTCCCTCTATTCCATATCTATTTCCCTCTATTTCCTATCTATTTCCCTCTATTCCATATCTATTTCCCTCTATTCCCTATCTATTTCCCTCTATTCCATATCTATTTCCTGGCGCTCGTTGCGCCGCTCGTGCGTCTCTTTAATATCCGAACAAGGTCAGCTTATTACGAATCGCAGCGGTGAGATAAAACATCGGAATATTATCGCCGGTGGCTCAAAGGAGCAGAAACGGTCACTTAACAAAGAAGAACGTCAAAGGGAACTGAGAGATTTCGCTCTTGGGAACTGCATAAAACATGACCGGAAAATAAGAGATCCTAGGACCGACCATTGGAAACATGCGACTAGGAATATACGCATAGAGGCCATGGTGGTATCATGTTCTGTATACACCGACGTAGACAGTGCTTTGTGAGGCACCTAAGTGTCGTAATTATAAGTGTTCATATGCAAACACACACAAACACACATACAGACACAAACATCTATCTATGCATACATATAACCTACATAATTATATGCATATCTATGGACTATATACGCATACATGCATTTAGCTATGCGTATAGGCCTACACATTTTTAAGTTGGAAGGAGTCAGTAAACTCGAGGCCTGCTGGAAATAAAAGTCATTTGTAGGGGTAATGTCCTACGAGGGGTAATGGTCGGGGTAATGGCGGTGGATGGATGGCAGGGGTAATGGACTGGGGGTAATGTCCTGTTCCCATACACGAGTTATCATTGAGTCATCATTGATTTGTCTGATGGTGGATATCAATTGGCAAGTGCAAGACAATTATTACAGATCGATATAGGAAGAGAAGAGAACAGTTACTTACAGACTCTGAATTATATTTGTTGATTGAGTAAACAAATTTAATGTGAAGCAGGGACAAGTCAATATCTAATTCAGGTTTATCTGAGGACTAATCAGAACAGCGTACAATGAATTCCTCAGCTTCAGCAAAGTGCATTGCGGTATATATAATTCAAATTTAATAGATAAGTGCACAAAATTATCTAAAATTTCAATATTTTATGATGTCATTTATCAATAATAAATGTTAGCTAGATTAATGTAGCTTAATATGCTTTTTAGTTTTGAATGTTAGACTAGGCTCGTAATGTGTGCTCAAAGTGTCCGCCTTCGGCCTCAACGCAAGCTTCAAGACGCTCGCGCCAATGGCCAATAGCAGCATCGATAACCAGCTGATCAAAATCGTCCCAGGCGTTGACGATTCGCTCACGGAGTTCTTCAATGTCTCTTATCCTTGTCTTGTACATCTTCTCCTGCACCAGTCCCCAAATCTAATAATCAACGGGATTTAAGTCCGGGCTGTTATAGGAGGCCAAAGATTAAGAGGAAAGAAACCCCAGTCTTCTTAGTCAACAGTTCAACAAATTGACGAACTCAGTGAGCTGAAGCGTCATTTTGTTGAAATGTGTAGGCTATTGCTCCGAATATTCTCGGATATCAGGCACCATTTTTTTTATAGAGCAGACAATCTCTTTAATAAGCTGCATTTATTTTCACACCCGGTTCTATTGAATGGATTTCCGTTTTACCAAGAGTCAATATACCAACCGAAACCATGCATGACTTGCCGGCTAAATGAACTTTTATGCAAATGACGTCATTATGACGTCATCATTGTGACTGGAACTTTTATATTTTCACCAATATTAGACAAACATGTCAGGATTAAAATGGTGTTTGAATTTTAAAAATCGATGAATATTTACTATTTATTTTCATATTTACAAAACGGGTCGCTTTTTTTCCGGACACTGTATATATATATATATATATATATATATATATATACTATATATAGTGCAAGTGCAAGTTAGTGCCAGTTAGACACTATGAACGTAATAGGCTAATGATAGGCTAAGAAGCTAATGATAGGCTATATATACTAACTGGGGTACCCGGCTTTTCCTGGAAAATTTAGATTTTTCGTCCCCAAACCCAGGTCCATCCGCCATATATATATATAATATATATATATATAATATATATCTGTATTATATATATATACGACTAAGTCAGAATTATTCGTCTAAACATGATCGAAATATTATTTGTTGTCCAGACAGAGAACAGCCCCGCAGCAAACCGATCATGGCAGATGTCGGCTCCGATCCTCATCCGAAAATCAATTACAAGCGCCGCCACTGCCCGCACTGCACTGCAGCGTAGAAGGAGCATTCTGACCAACGTTGTGAAGAATGCGAAGATATTAAATTCACAGCTCAAGACGACATGTCCGTTAGAAATATAATCCATATGCTGGATTTGACATCTGCTAATTCGTTTGCAGCGGTGTTTCCTTCCATCTCTGCTGTGATACAGCTCGTATCGCTATCACTAATGCTACTGCTGCTGCTGCTGCTGCTGCTGCTGCTGCTGCTGATACTACTACTACTACTACTACTACTACTACTACTACTACTACTACTACTACTACTACTACTACTACTACTAATAATAATAATAATAATAATAATAATAATAATAATAATAATAATAATAATAATAATAATAATAATAATAATAATAATAATAATAATAATAATAATAATAATAATAATAATAACTATTATAATAATACTGCTGCTGCTATTGCTACTACAACAACAACAACTACTACTACTACTACCACTTCTACTACAACTATAGCTCACTACTACTACTACTACTACTACTACTACAAATGCCGCTGTTACAACTACAGCAGCTACTATTACTACTACTAACACTAGGCTACACACTGTACACAGACAATATTAATAATAGCATTAATAATGCTGCTGCTGATGAAGATGATGATGATGATGATAATAATAATAATAATAATAATAATAATAATAATAATAATAATAATAATAATAATAATAATAATAATACAGGGCAAAAAATAATAATAATAGTGATAGTTGTTTTTAACAGCAAACAGACAAAATTAGGCCTAATAACTAATAGCAGTCTGCGAGATACCATTTTTAAATGCGCAGCAGCGATACGTTGTAATAAGTTGCTTTATGCACGTAGTCTTTGGTGCCGTAGACTAGACGAAAAGACCGTAAAAAGTTTTTTTAGATGAGTTCAACAACGTCGAATCCACTAACTAACGCCATAATGATTCACCAGAAAATAATTACAGTTCTCTGGTTTCAGGCATCATTCCGCAGCAGCTCTCAGACTGTCATGCTAATGATTTCATCTGAATGACGGGTTGCTTTCTACGCAGTGATGTCTCGAGTCGCCTTTGAAACCGTATAATATTAATCAGACCGTATTATAGAAGGTTCTAACGATAATGGCATTGTAAGGTTGTAGCGATAATTATTATTATGTTATACTGTATTTACTACATTAACACTGCAAAAAAATAAATGACATCGTATGACATTTACGTAATTAGAGCACATGCTATTCATAGGGGCGTATGATATAATTATAATACATGTAGCCTACTATTGATGCTGTACGTCTTGTGTCATATCGATGTAACAGTTCATTGCCGTTCTTTGTTCCTTTGCGTGGTGAATGAAACACTCTATATCTGTTAGAAGCGCTATATAAATGTAGCATTACCAAATACAGTTATGTATGTGTGTATGTGCGGTAACGACCCGCTATTCCGAGGGTCCACTATTCCGAAGGTACACTATTCCGAATATCCGCTATATTTTGTTCGTTTTTCTTGGTGATTAGGGGTTAGGGTTGGGGTTAGGGTGGGTTAGGGCAAGGGTGGGTTAGGGTTAGGGCAAGGGTGGGTTAGGGTTGGGGTTATGGTGGGTTAGGGTTGGTTTGAGTTAGGGTTATGATTAGGTTTAAGGTGGGTTAGGGTTTGGGTTAGGGTTGGGTTAGGTTTAGGGTCAGGTTTATGGTGGGTTAGGGTTTGGGTTAGGGTTGGGTTAGGTTTAGGGTTAGGTTTAGAGTTTAGGTTAGGGTTTGGGTTAAGGTTTGGGTGGGTTAGGGTTAGGGTTAGGTTTAGGGTTAGTGTTAGGTGTAGGTTTCGGAATAGTGGACCTTCGGAATAGTGGACCCAAACCGTATGTGCACTTGTTGTAGCGCCCCTTCAAGATTCTACTCAGAAGCGCTCCCGACTACAGCGCGAACACTGAATCGGAGTTTCACGCCAAAGCGCTTGAGCAATTGCGAGTAAAGAACATGGAGCCAATTTCACTTCGAAGAGGTGGGTGAGTTTTACGGCACCATGATGGGTTTGATACATGTCACACATTGAAAAATGTCGACACAGTCAACGCATAAATGTCTACGTTATACATTTTTTTAAATGTCGACAATGTTTGTTGTTTCACAAAGAGTATTTGTTTATTGAAAGAGTCATTGCAAACAAATATACATCAGATACATTTAAAACGATCTCCGAAATATATAACATAGTCTAGCATGCAGTTAGTTCTGTTGTAGACTTTCCTTCGAACTCTGGTACATTTCAAAATTAAAAATATTTCTCTCGTGTATTAAATGTCAACATTCTCAGACAAAACACAGGCACACGAACAGAGGCGTAGCCAGCTCTTAGAAACGGCGATTGATATGAAAAATTGTAATGACTATGAATCTTGGACACTATTGCTTTATCAACCCCCCCCCCATACCTAAATAAAACTGAGCGGATTTGAGCAAAATAATTGTGTGGGTTATATGTTCCAGAGTGGGATGGTTCAAAATAAACCCAAACCACCCAAACCATCCCCGTGGCGACGCAACTGCCTATGACACTATAAGTTGAGTGGCAGTGGTTCTCTGTTTGAATGCCTGGTTGCGGAGTCTGTAACCTCCAAATGAATAATAAGCAAAAATATGATCATATCAACGTGTATACTTTGAGCCAAGCTCCAACGAACATTTAATTTATAGTGTTTCAAAACAGGAACGAAAATCTTTTGCTGCACTTGTCTTTCATAATAATTATTTATGTACAATAATTGCATACGACTGTAAAACTGCAGGGTTTTTCCACATCCACTCTTCTTGCAGATTATCGTAACTCATCATTTCGTATGAAGAACAATTTACAAGACCTGCTTGTTGGTTTTCTTCACGGAAACTGGAAACTAGAATGATCAAAAATGAACCAGATACTAATGGAAGCAGGAAGAAGGTTTGTATTCACGGATCGTCATTTGAATTCCGAACTGTGGCCTTCGACTATAAGCTTAGTTAAACGAAATCTTATATTATCGTCTTAAAACAGAATCGAAATTGTTTTGTTGCATTTTGTCTTTCATAATATCAGTTAACATGTAGGCTACAATTGCATACAATTACTGTAAAACTGTGACATTTCCACATTCACGATTTTTTTCGAGTATAGTCTATTGCAACTCATATATTTCGTATGATGATTGATGAGGAACAACTTATAAGACCTGCTTGTTGATTTTCTTAACGGAAACTAGGCTATATATTAGAATGATCAAGGAATGCAGTGGCGTAGACAGGAGGGTTAGGGGGGTTGTCCCCCCCCATTGGCTTAGAAAACAGTTTAAAAAAAGTTTATTTATCCACCTAAATAAGAAAAAACACCTGTTTGTAGTAACAATTGTTTTTCCTATTTTATTCCCTTTGTTACTTTATTCCCTTTTTATTTACTGTAAAACTGTTGGGTTGGTGTCAGGAAGGGCATCCGGCCAGGCCATAACCCCCTCCCCACCATAAATTTCTGGCTACGCCACTGTCGGAATGAGACAGAAGCTGGAAACAGAAGGAAGGTTTGTATGGATAGTTTGATTCCGAATTGTGCCTCCAAACTAGTTAAACGAAATCTCCACATCCGCTCTTCTTTCAGATTATCGCAACTCATTATGAAGAACAATTTATTGGACCTGCTCGTTGATTAACGGAAACTTGAGGTTAGAATGATCAAGGAATAAGACGGAAGCTGGAAACAGAATGAAAGGTTAGTATGGGTAGTTTGTTTCCGAACTGTGCCCCCGCCACCCAACTAGTTAAACGAAATCTCCATCTCGTCCTCAACCTTCAGCTCCAGTCGATTTCCGTTCTTCGGGGTTCCGGTGATGGTTCCCGGGTTCATCGCCACGGACTCTTCGGGGACCTTACTCCTGCAGGTCGTGGCGTTTCCCACGGACGCTCTCTGCCGCCGAATGATCCCGATGAAGGCCGACCGAAAGGCGTCGTTCATCCAGCCGTAGAGGAAAGGGTTGATGCAGGAAGAACTCATGGCCAGCACCCGAAGGAGGAGGTCGACGAACTTGTAGTACTCAGAGTAGAGGCTGGCGTTGAACTCGGACGCGATCGACATCAGCTGGTAGGGCGTCCAGGCAATGGCGAAGACGGACACAACTGCGACCAACATCCGGTTGGTCTTTGATCTTCGTCGGAGGTTCTTGACCTGCTTCCGGGTGGCGCGGACCCTCCAGAAGATGAGGAAGTAGAGGACCGCGATGACGATCAGCGGCAGAACGAACTGGATGGCGAGGGTGGCAACCGAGTAGATCCGGCGGATCTTGAAGGAAGGCCAGTTCTCGAGGCAGTGGCTACGGCGGACGTTTATCTCCGGATCGTTGAGGCGGATGTGGTACGAGTAGATTCCGATGGGGGACGCCACCGCACCGGAAGTTAGGGCAATAACAAAGACGAGGATGAGGGCGATAGTCGGGGTGATCCGTCTTCCAGTCTCGAGCACGATGAGGATGAATCTGTCCACCGCGATCATCGTCATGCTGAGGGTGGATGCGTAGATGACGACCCCGAAGCAGGCCGGGATGATGTGGCACAGGGTCCTTCCGTACGGCCAGTAGTCCGTCAGCATGTAGAAGAGATTCAACGGGAGGTCGAAGGCGCAGACGAAGATGTCCGCGATCGCCAGATTCGCGATGAAGATGTTCGTTGCCGTGCGCAGCTTCGCCGTCGTTGCCACGGTAACAACGACGAGTGTGTTGCCAAGGGTACCGACGACGGTAACGATGACGCTCAGAGCGACGGCAACGGTTGCGAACGGTAGGCGCTTCAGAGCGTCGAACTCGCGAGCGTCAGGGATCGGTTGGTCCCCGGACCCGTCGGGGGACGAGGCTGCTGACCCGTTGCAGAGATCGCCGAGGGAGAAGTTGGCTGTGAGGAGCAGACTCTTGAGGCCAGGGTGGTGAGGGTTGCAGCCTCCGCGGAGGACATCGAACAAGTCGAGCTCAGAGAATTCCATGATGCCTAGCAGCTGCTGTGAATGGAAATTAATATTACTATCGAGTGATATTTTTCTATCCAGCTGCAGAATTGCGTTGGATAAATTCTACGACTTTGTCGGTAATTGCAAAGCAGGCGCCGTAAAGTTATGCGTCTTTTGACCTAACAGTAAACTCTATAAGTTCCGTCACCGTAAAGTTAGGTGGTCTTTTGACCTGATAGTAAACTCTATAGGCTCAGTCCCCGTAAAGTTATGTGTCTTTTGACCTAACAGTAAACTCTATAAGTTCCGTCACCGTAAAGTTAGGTGGTCTTTTGACCTGATAGTAAACTCTATAGGCTCAGTCCCCGTAAAGTTATGTGTCTTTTGACCTCGCCTTAAACACTATAAGTTCATTCCTGGTTTTAATGTTTTTATTCTTGATGCTGTATTTCTCAAATAAATCAGACGTGGCATAAATGTCTGATGCATAAAATATAGGCTTTAGTTCTAAAACCGACTACTTTCTGCGAAATCTATACGGATCACCGAAACGCAATCTTCTCCCACAAATAAACACTGAAGCAAGTCTTCTCAGTTCCTATATTCGTCGAAAAACTTCTCCGACGAATTTTCGCAGTCTCAGAAACGCTTGATTCGATGAATACCGACACACTTTCTGTCACGTAGCATTCTTTTGACGGAATAACCTAATTCTGCTGAGGACAGATGACCCACTGTTCCCCGCCCACTCTCCCCTCCGATCTCTGCTGTTGTCGACCGTCGTTTTTCGCGTGATCAACAAGCGCCATCTTGTTCATGATATATACTTCACGGCCGCAGAAACTGCTGATGTCATTAACGTCTGTTTATCACGTGGTCACCCTCTTCAGTCTTTTCCTAGGACTACGCACGATAGCGAGATACTTGAACGAATTGCTAGTGTACCGTGATCTATTGTATAATATGCTGCATGGACCGTGGATTTCTTCTGTGTTGCTGCAGAACGGATGAAGTAGAATGAAACGTAATTTGAAAATCCGATTTAGTTCAAGTTTCTTTGTTTATTCTCGTCGGACTCTCTGGATTAGTCTGAGCTTGCACGTCGTGTCTCTACAAAAGAAAAACAGCAGACTTTTGATTAAGTCATTTGTTCAGTAGGCCTACAAGAACAAGCGTCCGGAAATCAAAGACCACATTAGCGCCTTCCCCTTGTAGCGCCTCTCTTCAGTGGCCAGATACATGTAGACATAATATGTCTACTAGATTATATCTATAATAGGAGCCATTCAATAGCAATAGATCGCTGCATGATAATAATCTAGATCTATATAAATTCAATAAAAGCGTGCTGTATTACGAGTTACAACATGCATGTAGCATACGCCCCTGCCATAATAAAATAATAATTGGGAGAACCAGCTTTTTTTACAAGCCCTTATTTAGAACACAGTCGCTGCAGGAAGTGATGCAGGCTCTATGTCAAGATTAAGAGATATGCCGGGATAGACAGTCAGACGAATGTGGTAGATGATGCGTAACCGAGTAGCATGTATGGTTACTGTAACAATTGTATACAGTATACATGCAGCATCTGCGAGCGAGAGAATATCGTATTGAAGCTGGTTGATTTCAGGAACTAAGATATATGAGATGCGAATTGAGTTGAAGCAGCGAGGCGAGAGCAGATAAGATAGCAGGCTATTTTGGTGTGTGGCGAGTCCTTGGCAAGTAGACCTAGAGACTTTGTATGACGTATTTCCTGATATGATAGAAGCATGATTTGTGACGCCGGAGCTCGAAACCCGTCGTTTGTCGTTTCCCTGATATTGCGCTAGAAGTTGAAAGAGGCGAGAGAGGTGAAGAATAATATAATGGATATTCTTCAATTCAGCAGATGGCTCTACATAATTTGCGAAGTGGTAACCCGATTTTGATGCCATTTGCGTTATTTGATTTTTGATATAGATATATTCCTTTACTGCCGAGCAATTTTGCAGAATAATCCATTAGTGGTTTCTGAAGACTTTGATAATAGGAATATTCTGAAACTGTTTCTGTTTCCTTGCCCTAAGCTAATGAAATAATCAAAAGAATCATAGGCTATAACTTTGGTTTCAAAAAAGATATTTTCATTCTGCAAAAAGCAATTTGGAGAAGGGCGTAATCATATCTGATTTACCATACAAGGAGCTGCATGACTAGGCCTATACAGGTGCAAGAGCGGATGCTAATAATATTATGTGCTTCATTTCTATCCAGACAATTTCTCAGAAGTGTCGCTAGGCGGCTGAGGAATAATCGGGAATACATTGGCTGAAAAGAGAGACATTATCGTATTTCACATTCACCATTCAGAGAAACCATTACGGATGAAGAATGACAAAAAGGCAAATTATATCCATAAGTGCCATTCTAGATTTAACACTGGCAAGAGATTCAATACCAGATCTACCAACTTTACGCTGAGGCCGCAAATCGGCGGTTCGGTTTCATATTAGCCTATACACAAATGCAGAGTTTACGTGAATGCATAGGCGCCGTAGCACAGCACTTCCCATTGAAAACTGTGGATCACCACCACCACCATCTGTATTAAGCTACTTGTAATTGTAATTGTAATCAAACATTTATATAGCGCCACTTAAAGAGGACTCCTCAGAGGCGCTCCCGACCTGACACCAAACCATAATCAAAGAGAATGGTTTTCAAACGCTTGCGGAAAAGGCGCAAAGAAAGACAAAGAAGTTAATTACGGTGACTAATAGGCAACTTATTTCGGAAAGACCATAGCCAAACTTCTATGCAGCACTGTGGAAGAGACTTCGAGACTATACTCAGAACCTGTCGGTGTCTGTTTTCTTGTTGCCTCGTAATTGCGTCTGCAAATTTAGACTTCACTGACTTCACTGCTGACTCCTTGATTTTCCGTCCAATAAACTTAGTCTCCAGTCGAGCAAGCGATCGTGCGCTAATTAAGTGACGTTCTGACTGCAGTCGGATTGGATTACGCGGCCAGCAGAGAGGAAGAAGAGGAAGAGCAAGCTGTGTAAGTGGATGGAGCTGGACGGTGAAGAATGGCCAAAGTGATGACCAGATAGGAATCAATCAACTGCTCTTAACCGAGAGTCATGCGAAGCGATAATGTTTTTGTAAGACGAATCCAAAGAATCAAGAGACTGTTGGGAATGGAGAGCAAATGTAAAAGGTTATGCAGACGAGAGAGAGAGGTAGACAGAGACATACAGAGACAGAGAGGTAGAGTCAGAGAGACAGAGACAGAGATAATAGAGAGACATAGAAAGAGACCGAGACCTAGACATAGACAATAATAGACATAGACATAGAGATGTATGTATGTATGTATGTATGTATGTATGTATGTATGTATGTATGTATGTATGTATGTATGTATGTATGTATGTATGTATGTATGTATGTATGTATGTATGTATGTATGTATGTATGTATGTATGTATGTATGTATGTATGTATGTATGTATGTATGTATGTATGTATGTATGTATCTATGTATGTACTGTATGTATGTATGTGTGTATGTATGTATGTTTGTATGTATGTATGTATGTATGTATGTATGTATGTATGTATGTATGTATGTATGTATGTATGTATGTATGTATGTATGTATGTATCTATGTATGTATTGTATGTATGTATGTATGTATGTATGTATGTATGTATGTATGTATGTATGTATGTATGTATGTATGTATGTATGTATGTATGTATGTATGTATGTATGTATGTATGTATGTATGTATGTATGTATGTATGTATGTATGTACTTACGTACGTACGTACGTATGTATGTATGTATGTATGTATGTATGTATGCATGTATGTATGTATGTATGTATATATGTATGTATGTATGTGTGTATGTATGTCTGTATGAATGTATGTATGTATGTATGTATGTATGTATGTATGTATGTATGTATGTATGTAGTATGTATGCATGCAAGTATGTGTGCATGTGTCATAGATAGGTAGACAGCAGAATTGAGTGACTCAAAAAAGATAAACAGAGTAAAGATTTAAAATCTAGCTTCATTTGCAGAGAAGAGGATGAATAGCAGAGAAGACCACCAGGAAGCAAATAGCAGCAATGTATGATAGAGAAGAACGTGTATAGTGCTGAGAGGAGCCGAGAGGAGCCGAAAGTTGCCAAGAGGTGAGCAAAGGGTGACAGAACACACGGTGGAACTGTGCCATGAACATTCATTCTATATATTTATATAAGTTTATTTTACCACTTCTATATCGCCACTTCATGCTCACTTCTCAGAGGAGCTCCCGACTACAACGCGGACACTGCATCGGACTGTCACGCCGAAGTGCCCGAGCAATTGCGAGTGACGGACTTGCTCAAGGTTTCTACACGACGGCCTGAGATGGACTCCAGCCTACAACCATCCGGCTGCAAGGCCATGATTCCGGTAAGTGCATGCAAGTCGATTTTATTCTACTCGACGATCCTATTTTCGTTGCAGCTAGTCGTATCAGTCATAGCTAATGGTTTTTTCGTTTCTAACAAAATACATTATTTCTCCTAACAAACATCACCGCCACCGTATAATAATTATAATCGTCAACGAGAATCACTTTGCTGCGTTTAAAAATTCATGTAGCGACGCATAGCAGAGTGGCCTACCAGTGGAGGAAAATTAAGAAGAGAAGAGAGACATAGAAAGAGACAGAGATGTATGTTCAAGTATGTATGTATGTATGTTCAAGTATGTATGTATGTATGTATGTATGTATGTATGTATGTATGTATGTATGTATGTATGTATGTATGTATGTATGTATGTATGTATGTATGTATGTATGTATGTATGTATGTATGTATGTATGTATGTATGTATGTATGTATGTATGTATGTATGTATGTATGTATGTATGTATGTATGTATGTATGTATGTATGTATGTATGTATGTATGTATGTATGTATGTATGTATGTATGTATGTATGTATGTATGTATGTATGTATGTATGTATGTATGTATGTATGTATGTATGTATGTTTGCATGACATTGTATGTATTATGTATGTATGTATGCATGTATGCATGTGTGTATGTATGTATGTATTTTTGTATGTATGTATGTACGTACGTAGCGTATGTACATCCCTGCACCAAGTGACATGGACTTCTATCTATATAAGAGTCCATGGATAAGCCCACTGAGGCTTGCCATCGATATTGAAGCTGAGACTGGTCAGAAGATGACCTTTCTGGGTCAGAAGATGACCTTTCTGGGTCAGTTGGAAAGCCATCGGAAAACTGTCAGTTCTTCATCAACCAGGCGAATGGAGACACCAAGCAAACACGAGAATGACACTCACACTGTAACTTAGACGTAGTATACGTGTTAAGCGACATATTATTATATAGCGCAATTTATAAGTCTCGCCTAACCCCCTTCTCAATTAATGTGTCCATCTCTGGCGTGCGATACGTCAAAACGACCGTTAAAAACGACATGGCAAGGCCGCGAGGATCAGTGGCTTTCTGCGTATATACACATGGCCAGGTCGAGTCGTGCCGCTGTAATATACATGTATACTCCCTTGTCAATCTATCTCTCAGATGACATGCGCAGATGATGTGTGGGCCAGCTATAGTATGAGATGTCGGTCGACGCAGTGGCGCTGGCATGGTGTATGCAATTTCTTGATCTCGATTATCATGTTTTTATATTTGGATGTCTGCTCATGAAATGGGCAGTTTTGACCAGATTCGTGACATGTCAATCATGCCGCCTCGTGTTGTTTACTGTGCTCTAATCTAGTCCCTCTGCTTTGGGAGGGAGAATTCAGGTTTCTGGGGGTGGTTGGAGAAACGACCGTTTTGGGCGGGCGGAAACCGCTGAGGGGAGACAGCGGCGACACCTTTTTGCTCCCAATTTTTTTAAATTCATCGTTAGTAGGGTGAAAACCCGTCTGACGAAACAATAGACCCATGACGTCATCAGGCGACTTCGAGGAAACGCGCCGGCGGCGCCTTCTAGGCCACGCCTCCTAGGCTTCTAGGGCTTCTAGGCCACGCCCACATAGGCTGCTAGGCTATTATGTCATACCTAATTAGCATACAGGCTAGTAGAGGACTTCCAGGAACGGGCTGCCTGGCTACTAGCGCTTCTAGGGCACTCCTACCTAGGCTACTAGCGCTTCTAGGCTATGGGCTATAGGCTAAGGGCTACGGCTTACATTAGCGCGCTTCTAGGGCACGCCTTCTCGGCTTGTAGCGCTTCCAGGAACCCTAATTTATTATGCTAATATGCTAATTACCTATTATGTACTGGCTTCCACACTATCCCAGGAAACGGCGACCAATCAGCGAGCGAGAACCTTGCTAGACCAGGAAGTGTGGCCCAATCAGCGAGCGAGAATTTTAATATCCCAGGAATATGTGACCAATCAGAGAGCGAGAATCTTACTAGCCCAGGAAGTGCAGCCCAACCAGCGTGCGGGAAACTTATTAGAAGAATTTTAATACGACATTTTCTAAGTAGAAAAGAACAAACACAGTAGATTTTTCTTCCAACACAAACTCTTTATTCAATCAATACACAATATGTTTATGCAATAATGTTCGACGCTTTTCTCAAAGTCCAAGTCTTCATAGTGTCCATTTTACTAGAATATACGATTGCGCAATAACGAGTATGCAACACCTTAACATATTTACACAGTCCATCTTATGCAGTATTATACGAGAGATGCAATTTTTACGTGTCCATAGGCCAACGACTCCGACGAATTGAGTAGGTATCGCTTGTCATCGTACGGAGAAAGAGCAGCTTTTCGAATTTCAACAGTGTGAAGGTCATGTTTCTTACTTTGAATAACGCAAAATTTCGAAGATGTTGGCTTCTCCTCCAGTATACAGGCCCTATAGTCTGCATGGCGAATGCTATTTTTCACAAACGCCTTCTTTATGCCCTTCGCAGTCTTCTTCTCCTTTTCGTTAGGGAGCAGCAAACTATACATTTTCGACCTCAATCCGCAAAATTCCAACACCGCGGCCCCGTTGCACTCGTCCTTAAACTTCCCAATTACCTTAGCGTTGGTGCGGCTGTGAAGGAAGTGCCCACAGGGATAGTCTGAAGTGTCATATTCGTCTAAATTCTGTAACATGTCTTTGTACACGTCGTCTGTGTGAATGTGGTAGCAAAGGCTGTCCGTGTCCGTAAAAAGGAGTTTGCAAGCAGAGTCGTAGAGTGGAATTATATGTTCATAGTGGAATTCATACATTTTTAATTTTGAAATGTCCAAAATGCACATGCCTGCATAGAGCGGCTTGTTCAAAAAGACGTTTGAATTTGTTAATTTTATGACTACCAAATCTTCGTTTATTATAGTGTACGATTCGAAATTTGGCCGGGCAACAAATCTTTTCGCGCGCTTTCCGCTCATGACTAATTTGACGTTTAGGTGCTTTCTGTTATTTTGCATTGTTTTGCCATAAATAGAGTTGTTCATAAGTTTGTAAAAGTCTTTTTCAAAGGAAGATTTGGCCACCTGCCGTTTGGACGTGTTGAAGTCGATATAGTTCTTCAACCATCGACTTTGCCGAAACTCGAGTATTTTGTGAATTTTGACCAATTTCATCCCCATTTTCAGGTAGAATTGTAAATTTCGGTAGTGAACGACGTACCGAGTCTTTGTCATTAAATTTGGTGTCAACTTTTCGACCCCCGCCCCAATTTTAGCCGAAATTTTCTGCGAAACGGATTTTGCGTAAGGAGATATCATCTCCGGTCGTATGTGCAGGCTCTCTGGAGCAAGGGGGTAGTCGTTGTGCGCGTCGTGGAGATGTGAAGGATACTCCAAGTCCACGTCCAACAAATAGCCCAAGTCGTCGTCAGTCTGTTTGGAAGTCAAGTCGAAATTTTCAATTTCGTCAGTCTCTAAGAATCTAAATTTACCGGTCGGGAGCGGTTCGGACATTGCGTAACCGTACAAATTGTTACAGTCCAAATACATGATGTAGCTATTTGGAATGTCAGGGTCGTATCCTTGGGCGAGATACGGATTGTTTGCCTTTGCGTATCGATTTGAAATCATAGAGACGCCGCCTCTCATCCCCCGCTCCACAAAAAGGTATATGTCTGGGTCTGTGATAAGGCCCAACTCCACTTTTGTCATTCTCAAGCACGCGTCAAAACTAAGGCCGGGGCTGCTGTAGTAGTGAAGTGCGTCAAGTCCGTAAAATTCCATAGACATTTTTCGAAAAGATTCGAAAACGTCAGCCAACAATACAACGTCCGTCTGCAAGTATAGGTTGTGATAGTCTTGCATAGTCTGCATGTCGAATGTCTGCCAAACCTGTTGGGCATAGTCGTAGTCGTCTTCAGTAATGTCTTCTTCAGTAAGTTTACTATAGAAGCAGCCTTTGGGAGGCAGAGTCCTTTCGGTCATTCTGCAGGCCGAAGTCATATATTCGTAGGGAAATACCCCCTTACGCAAAAGCAATTTGTAATGTTCCGGAAAAAGCCGACGCAAATGGTTGAATTTTGAATCGCCCTCTTTCGCCAAATTCTTGACCAACACATCCAAACCGCAGGTTAGAAATTGCAAAGAATCTAAAAATCGGATATTATTCACTTCGAACGAAAGGTATTTTTCCATGTTAGTGGCTATTACTTTAATTTCTTCGCTTGCAAATTCCTTCGTCATGTGTTTCAAGATGAGATGTGAGTCGTAACCCTTAAGGTTGTGGAACACGACAGGAAGGAAATAGTTGGGGGTTTTCTGTTTCTTTGACTTTGTCGGTTTTCGGAATTTCATTTTCAAGTTGCAGGGCGAGCAAAGAGCAGAAACAAAGTTACCAGTCATGTGACAGTGGTGTCGAACTTTGTTTTGAGATGTCAAAGAAGTAGAGCAAGATGGGCATGCAGTGCAAGAGTCAAACTCTAACCTCTGCTGCTGAGTAAGCGGTTTCATAGGCATGTTGGTGGAAAGAATTTTATTAATGCGGTTCTGTTCAGATTTGATGTGTGAAAAGAAATGATCCATGACGTCAGGCCCAGAATAGACGTGAGGTTTGGCGTCGTTCAAGTGTGGAAAAGATGATACAGTTAGACAACAGAACCCGCTGGGAGTATGAGTGTCAAGTATTTTGGTCGCGTTGGTGTTGGAAGTAGAGTCATTTGGCGCCAAAAACGATTCAAAATCGGCGTACAGGACGTAAGGCACAGGCATTTCATGCTGAGTATTTGTAAATTTGAGTGTGGAGTTTTCAGGAGTTGGATATCGCACGGACTGAAGCCCGTGCTTGCCACATTCCTCCATGTGTGTGTGTTTGACAGCAGCAGTTGTAAAGCAGCAGAGGCAGTACGGACATGGAAAAGATCTATTACCATCAGAATTTCGAGATGATAACAGGGCAGAAAGGTTTCGTATGACAATGTAATGACGCTTCTCTCCAGCGTCAAGAAGTAAAAGATTGACAATGTGTTTTCTACCCCTGTGAGCACTGGCGTAGAGAGGGGTAAAGGTCTTATCATCCGGGTTTGAATACATGACGTTTATGCTATAGTCAGGATTGAGCCCCTCAAAAAGCGGTATTTGTTCGATTGTCATGGGGAATTTTAGCCCCTTAGTTTCAAGCTCTCCCATGTAAGGCTTATAGTGATTGACACGGTTGGGGTTGGCAGTTTGGTAATGGGAAACTGCAAGCACGCTGTACAGAAAGCAGAACTCGTCGTCGTTTTGGATGTTCAGAGCAGCTCGCTTATTTGCAATGTATTGCGGCGTAGGTATGTAGCTGGAGGCGCCTATAGGGTCGAAAATGGCATTGCAAAGCTTAAAATCGGCCACCCCATTTACAGTCCAACCGGAGCTTTCACTCGTAAACGTATCTACCAACTCGTCGATTCTGTGTACGGCTTCCTGCATTTGGTCCGCGATCTGCGCCGGGTGTGTGAGTGTTGCTGGCACGGACTTGAAGTAGCCGACCGTCTGGGCTTCTCCGTCTGGTGTGGAGCGCTTGAAGTCCACGTCGACCGCCACGAACCATTTCACCGGCCTAAAGAAATAGACATTAAAATACCCCACACTTTGTATATAGTATATAGGCTTCAAGAATTTGACTATGTACAAGCACAGAATTTCCCAATCAATGTACAATTACAAAAATTTGTCTAAGCCCAAAATTTGTGGCGTCAAGAATTTTCTAAGTCCACACTGTAAGAGCAGAAATTTTCTAAGTCCACACTGTAAGAGCAGAAATTTTCTAAGGCCAAACGCGCTAGAGTTGTAAATTTTTAAGTCCAAACACACTGCAGAAATTTTCTAAGTCCAAAAAGATTTTATAGCAGAATTTTCTAAGTACAAAATACAAGAGCAGCGTTTGTGCTTACCCTTCGTCTCTGAATGTGTCTTCCAGTGTGGCGACGATGCGCGACGATTCCGTCAGCAGCATGTTATGGACGTCTGTTGTCTGTGGCGCTGGAAACGACACGTCTATGAACGTATTCTGGGCGCTTGTCTTGATGTTTGGGTTGGTTTGCTTCTTGAAGCATGTGACACAGAGATCTTGCCCGGTCCTGAAGAAGCGTGAAGGCCGCCGATTCTTGCATTGAGGACACTCTCGCCTCAGCATGCAGACTTCGCAGAGATTGTTCGTCAGGTTCTGCTTGTACGATCGGCAAGATTCGCATCGACCTAATACATAACAAAATACCCATTAAAAGACTTGTGTGTGATAAATTACTTACTGAAAGCATATAGACATGACACACAGTATGATTGTGTGTTGAAAGTATAGGATTTAAACTTGTAGCTTGTACAAACAATGTAAAGGTCGTTAAAGCTCACATGCTGTATACTAAATGTACAACGTTGAAAGTTGGTAGAATTCATATGAGCGCATATGCTGTATGCAAAAGTTTGCAAAAGTGCCAAGTCTGTAGGAACTTACTTGATGGGCCGGGCTCTGCCGGGCTGCCTCTGCTGGGGCCGGGGGCCGCCACCGCTGCCGCCGCCGGGCCGGGGCGCCCTTCTCCCAAGCCACCAGCTTCCACATTGTTGCGCTTTGCTGCACGACCGGTGTTTGCGTCTGCCTTTCGCTTCAGTTCTACAACATATATTATTCGACATGAATAAAATGCTCCATTTTTAAACAAAACATGTATTTTAAACGAATATAAAATTTATAAAGTACAAATTTTTAAAGTTTGAAAATATCCAAAGTACAAACTTACTCATTTGTCGAATTCTCTCCTTCAGTTGAATATCTTCCTTCAGCAATTGATCGAGGTCTGCATCGAGCTTGCTCGCTAGAAACAAAAATACATGGGGTTTGAGAGCTAGGAAAATATATGGCGTCTAATGTAATGTACAACAGAATAAGAAATTTATTTACCCATTTTGCTGTAGTTGTGTTGCAAAGGCCGACTTATCGCGCTCGAAAATTTTTACTATGTGCCAGAACCCTCTTTCTATAACTAATTACTTAACTGGGTTTGCAGCCGCATGCATACCCTACCTAAATATCGAGCTAATATCCGCCGATAGTTAACTACTTTTTCAAAAAAAATTTGCTAAAGTTAATTTCAAATGTTCTGTAGGATTCGATGTCTGTTGTGTTTCGAACGTTGAGCGCACCTACTAGTTATAGACATGGGACTACTTTTTACAGGTATTCCTACGCGAAAGTAGTTCCACATAGTTGTGTGTATGATCGCGGAAGGATATGGCTGTGGAAGTGATGCGGTTCATGCAATACATAACAAGTGTGTGTGTGTGTGTGTGTGTGTGTATGTGTGTGTGTGTGTGTGTGTGTGTGTGTGTGTGTGTGTGTGTGTGTGTGTGTGTGTGTGTGTGTGTGTGTGTGTGTGTGTGTGTGTGTGTGTGTGTGTGTGTGTGTGTGTGTGTGTGTGTGTGTGTGTGTGTGTGTAACACACAGGAAGACATAAAAATTATAAGTGTGTAACTTACTTGTTTGGGCGTTCTCTGGCAGCCGCCCGCCGCGGCCCTCTGCTGCTGTGGGCCTAGGATGGGGCGCCGACCCTGCCGCCGAAGTGGGATAATGGATCTCTAATGGTTCAGTGTTTTGGACTCTGCCATTGATTTCATCCCGTTCTGTAACAGAAATTTGGCGCGTGGTCAAAATACGCAGGAAATATTCAAATGTTATTTGCTATAAAATAGTGAGGCCCTTCGCATTGTGTAAGTATAATTATTATTATCATTATTATTATTATTTTCTCTAGGCTTCATAATACAAGAATTTTCTGTACAAAGCCACAGTGCGTTAGAGGAAACGTGTTACATTCTATAGGGGCGCCAGTCCCAAGTCAGTAAAAAGAAGGAGGGCGACGCTAAAAAGCCGCACTGCTAAGAATATACATACTCAATTGTTGAAGCATTGCAAGAGCTCTCGCTTCCAACTTCTCGATCTCCTCGATTTGTGCTTCCATTTCAGCAACTAGACAAAATAAATAATATTCGTGTGTAAGTTCGACTGCGAGAAATGCCTCCTAGTTTCTGATGTATGTGGCTATAATAATAATATGTCTACTGCCCAGCGTCTCCTAGCGCCGATCTCAGACTACGTATAATAATAGGCCTACTACCCAGCGTCTCCTAACGCCGATCTCAGACTACGTATAATAATAGGCCTACTATGCAGCATCTCCTGACGCTGACCTCGTTCTGTGTAATAATTATGACATCCTAATAATAATGCCGCGTGTCTTTTCCTACCAGCGCCAGGGCTTGACAAAGACAGTTACGTGCTTCTATACCCACGATATTATAGGCCTACATAAAATTTTGCTTGCAAATAAATTTAATTTCTGCATTTAAGCGAAATTGCTGCGTCGGTTGAAATTTAGAAGATAATGTAGTACACTAACCAGTCGCCATGTCTGAACGAATTCCCCGGAAGCGTCTGTAGAACCAGCGTGTTGAACTCGAAATCGTCTGTAGACGCGAATTGACGTCTGTTGACCGGCTGCAGATGCTGATCTCGGATAAGGATTGAGCTTATACACAGCCTAGGATGCGTTTTATAGAGAGTAGGACCCATGCATTTCGACATAATAGCTCTTGATGATGCAAGAAATTTGTTTGGGCATTCCTCTCTTCGTTTGTCTGTTTATATGCCTTAGCACGTCTGAGTAATTCTTGACGAGTCTGGACAAGATTGGGCAAATGAGTAAGCCGAAGGTTACTATGTAACTCCACTATACTTCAAAGTCTTGGACAAGTCCGGACGAAAGCGAACATGTTCGGACGAAAGCAGACATGTTCGGACGAAAATGATCTCGCCCCCGCGACAGATGGCCGGATGCTGCTGAATAATCTCATCCTCCTTACAATAACATGAAAGACGGAATTACGCGCAGTCGTGTAAAGGTGCCCGAGAGAGGATAAATAATAGAGACTGTGTTGGCCGCTTCTTTGAAGCTGGACGCTTCATTGTTTTCACGCGAGACCTGAATGACTCATATGCCTTTCAGCGGTATGTCTGTGGGTAGAGTGATGGGTACAGAGTGATAGAGATGCAGAGACAGAGAAGGAGACATGGAAAGTCGTTGGTTTATTAATCAGTGTGTTGAGAGTTGATGTGTGGGCTTGTTGGGTTGTTGATTCGAATTTTTGCGCTGGCCGCGTACAGCCTCCTGGCATACTGCGGAAGACAGTAAATGGCTGGTAATTAGCATAATATATTAATAAATTATTAGCATAATAGCCGACCCCTATTGCTCGCCGTTTCCTGGGATAGTGCCGCAGCTCGCCGATTGGTCGCCGTTTCCTGGGATGACGCCGCGCTCGCCGATTGGTCGCCGTTTCCTGGGGATAGTGTGGAAGCCAGTACATAATAGGTAATTAGCATATTAGCATAATAATTAGGGTTCCTGGAAGCGCTACAAGCCGAGAAGGCGTGCCCTAGAAGCGCGCTAATGTAAGCCGTAGCCCTTAGCCTATAGCCCATAGCCTAGAAGCGCTAGTAGCCTAGGTAGGAGTGCCCTAGAAGCGCTAGTAGCCAGGCAGCCCGTTCCTGGAAGTCCTCTACTAGCCTGTATGCTAATTAGGTATGACATAATAGCCTAGCAGCCTATGTGGGCGTGGCCTAGAAGCCCTAGAAGCCTAGGAGGCGTGGCCTAGAAGGCGCCGCCGGCGCGTTTCCTCGAAGTCGCCTGATGACGTCATGGGTCTATTGTTTCGTCAGACGGGTTTTCACCCTACTATCGTTTATTTCTTTATTCTGTTAACATCTATAACACTCGAGTATAGGCCCTATACTTTGGCCTAATAGACTATAATAGACTATCAAATGACTTTTGTCATAATTTTTATATGGTTCATGTCAAGCAATATATAGATGTAAAACAACAGCTCTGAATTTTTCTGGAAGGGGAATGACATTCCTGAGGAGTGAGGACCCCTCACCCCAGTTGCCTAGATTAAACACGCTTATGCAATATGCAGGGCTTTAGTCAAAGATCCCTCAGTCATAATTAATGGCCAACATATTTTAGGATCACTGTGAAACGCACACACCCACGTACCACTACCAGATTAAGCGAGCGTTATTTTATATGTATGCCTGTGTATGATTGAAAACGTCATGGCCTGGATCTAATTATTGTATTCTTTCATAAATTAATATGCACGTGGTTCATTTGTGCGGTTGGTCGAATAAGTATTATAGTCCTGGGTGATGCATCCATGTATTTGTGTCTAATTATGTGGACTGTAATCTGAGTAATTGCTTTTCGAAACGCGTATCATAAACATCCCTCAACGCAAAATGAACTGGACGGATAATTACATAATCCTGCTATGCTATATATATATATTATATATATAATACATATATACATTATATAATATATATACATATACACATATATACATATATACATCTAAACATCTATATATTCATAATACATACATATATATATGCATATATTTATATTGAGTTCAATAAACTGGCTGATTAATATAGTAACCTGGTTACATAAATGCTGCAAAATATGTCTGCATTCGAACGCGGAAATGCGAACACGACACGACTAATCCACTCGCGATTAATAATCCCATTGCGTGGCCACCGAATAAGCTCGTCTCTGCCTGCAACCATGATGGCTTTTATGAGCGCTGAGAAGTTTATCACTGTATGGGCCTAATACTACATGAGCATTACATCGATCGGATTTCGATTAACCTACAGCTGAGGTAGACGATAAGGTAGAAATACCTGGAAGTATCAACTGCACGCTCATCTTCCACAAACTGTCAGTGTCATAGCCTACTATACTTGAACTATGCATGGATGTGTATAGTAGTATTTTTTACAGAGAGACAAAGTTCTACATAATTATTGGCAGTTTATTGAACTCAATAAAAAGTAGTGGGTAGAGTGACAGTTCTGGCGCTGTCACGTGGTCTTTGCTGATAGTCGCGTTTGGGGGGGGGGGGGATCTGACACGATACTGAACCTGTTTTTTTAATTCTTGGATCCAAGTTTCAGCTACATTCAAAACGTTTATTTATAAAATAAGTGCTAAAATTTACAATGTTTTCATAGGCCTATATCTTAATTATTTAGGTTATCTCGACTAGTTTAAAATGAACATTTCAATGTGAAAGAAATAATTATAATCGAAGTATTTAATTGTCTGAGACGCAGATTATAATTAAATTCGGATGACTGAATGATGATGATGTTGCTAATGATGATGATGATGATGACAATGATGATGATGATGATGATGATGATGATGATGATGATGATGATGATGATGATGATGATGATGATGATGATGATGACGACGACGACGATGACAAAATGACGATGATTATACCACAAAAGGTTCCGTCAAATGAATTATAGCAATAATTCTTTAAACTGCTAGCTTGCGTTTTAATTACTTCGAGGCAGGTAAGTGATGAGAGTGTAATAATTTATACAGAAGACGAGTGAGTGTAGCGTGTCGTTTAAGTGCTAATTATCAGCTGTTGATGATATGCATGAGACGACTAACAGACATCGCCTGTTCAGACATCTCTCATTAGTTCTCATTAGCAGACTCGAGATATAGATATGCACGGCTGTCTGTTAGATATATTGCGAGTATTTAGTAGTTCTCTTGAATTATACATGCGGGGCTCGGTGGTGTAGTGGTGGACTCGGTGCCTTGGAACCAGAGGAGGGTTCCAGGTTCGAATCTACCTCAAGTCGCCGCGAAGGACCTTGAGCAAGTTTCTCACTCACAATTGCTCGTGCGCTTCGGGGTGAAACTCAGATGCAGTCTCCGCTCTGTAGTCTGGAGCGCTCCAAGTCCAGCCACGGTGATGCAAATAGGTTTTGACAAACCTCAACATAATTATATTTTTATTTTCAAGTCGCGATATCAAATGGAAAACATTAATTTGAGTTAAACTATTCTTCTATGATCAATTATCAACTAAACAGGCGATTATCACGAACAAATATCTGTTTTAAATCCTTATTAGATGGCCAGATGGTGAACCCATCAATTGTGTACTTTTCCCGTGTAAGTTCGGTTTGTATACGACAAATCGCAATTTCCTTCAAATATACATCAAAAAAAAGTTCGTTCAAAATTTCTGAAATATTGGTAAAGTGTCCCTATTTCATATTCACAAAGGTAGAAAAAAATCCAAACTGGTTTGACGTCTTCCACCAAAAAATTAAAGTAGAATACCTCTGGGGTGTGACATACCCCACCTCACCTCCAATGGGTTAAGGACCCTAAAAACATGTTGAGTCAACCCTAGGTATCAGGCGCATGCTTGCGCAAACCAATCGTCACAACAAATAAATCGAAGTTAATTTTGATATAATAATTATTTTTACTAACACTTCTTGCAGTTTTCATTCGACACGATACTAGACTTCATCCATTATTATTAAGAGTTGACAATTTGTAGAAAGTCTTTCTTTCTTTTCGTTTGCGGATTATCGTCTGTACAACTGACGAGATTTTATTCGAGCTTTGCCTCGCATCGTGGAGATCTCGTCTGCTTGGAGAATCAGACGTCCATGATAATCCAGTCGTTCACTCTCTATTATAACTGGTGCTCTGGTTTCCATCTCGTTGTAGTAAAAAAAAGACTTAATAAGCCTGTACGCTATATCCTATTGGCTTCATTTTATACGTTAAGAACAAAGCTTAATAATAATAATATTATCGTAATGTTTTTTGCCTTGTGAAGCTGGCACATAATTATATTGATGATGGCGTATACAATTTTATATCATACATGTACTGCATATAAAAATTTAATAATCATATCTTTGTCGGCCTGTTGTCGATCCGTATTATAAGCTCAGTGGAGCAGGGGGAGGGGTGCTCTCAGTTCCGTTTGCTTGTACCTTGTGGGGCGCGGTGGTATAGTGGTGACGTCGTTGCCTTGGAAGCCGGAAGGTTCGAGGTTCGAATCCACCTCGTCGCGTAAGGACCCTGGGCAAGTACTTCACTCACAATTGCTCAGCGCTTCGGCGTGAAACTCCGATGCAGTGTCCGCTCTGCATTCGGGAGCGCCTCTGAGCAGAGAGAGCGCCGAAGCACTGAGTAATTGCGAGTGAAAGGCATGCCCAAGGTCACTACTATGATGGACATCCGCATACGCTGAGTGAATGCCTACTTACTTGCTCATCATCGTAGTGAGGATGTGTCTCACATAACTGAACTTTTCATAAACTTATTAATAGTATTAGTAGGCCTAATAGTAATAATAATAATAACAATATTATTATTATTATTAATACCATTTATACTACTACTACTGCTAATAATAATAACAATAATAATATTATTGTTATTATTATTATAAAAACTATTTATACTACTACTAATAATAATACTAAGAGACTTACTACTAATACTAATAGACCTACAAGTGATTACAATTATAATGATAATAATAATAATGATAATAATTATTAATAATAATAGTAACAATACGACTAATAATGATAATAAATAGGACTAATTGTCGTCCGGTGACACGTTTTTAACTTTTTACATTCCAGACAAATTGCCGCAGAAAATCATTGATGACTGCGGGCTTTTAGGACGTCTAAACGCATGCATTTTATAGCGCCAGCATAAAAGATTCACGAATTAACCGATTTTTATAATTATTGTTCGAAGTATGAATAGATCTTTATATGCGTCGATATCCGGAGAAGCCAAATACAATATGTACTGATGAAGCTTTCAGAGAGGCAGTTGTTGCCATCAACGAATTGTGTGAATTGTGGAGATGTCGTCAGGAGTTAATGGAATTCGTTTATTGTCTGTGCATTCATTGATTGACTGAACTTTGTTAGAACGTTAAGAGCAATAAACAACAGAAGTTAAACTGTGGCCTTTTGGAAAGGCCTTCGAAAAAAAAGAAGTTTACGACTTGTTAGGCCTATACTAGAATTAGATACAAACAGCACAGGAATACGTATAGCATACACAATGTTACACATGTATGTTAATTTACACATATTCATGGTGCATATACAGTACACACATACTTACATGAATATAATTATAGACTACATGCATTCACATATAAGTACATACCTGCATGAATGCCTACATTCATACATGTGCACTATAGATACACACATGCATGCATACATGCATGCATGCATACATACATACATACATACATACATACATACATACATACATACATACATACATACATACATACATACATACATACATACATACAAAGTCATACATACATACATACATACATACATACATACATACATACATACTTACATACATACATACATACATACATTCACACACACACACATACATAGTACATACATACATACATACATACATACATACATACATACATACATACATACATACATACATACATACATACATACATACATACATACATACATACATGGATACATACATGCATACATACATACATACATACATACATACATACATACATACATACATACATACATACATACATACATACATACATACATACATACATACATACATACATACATACACGCACGCACGCACGCACGCACGCACGCACGCACGCACACACACACACACACACACACACACACACACACACACACATACATACATACATACATACATACATACATACATACATACATACATACATACATACATACATACATACATACATACATACATACATACTTACATACATACATACATACATACATACATACATACATACATACATACATACATACATACGTACATAAAGTTAGACTTCATTCCTCTTTTCTCTTACTCTTATGATTACAACTCTTTCATTTTTTCAGAAATAATATAGTTAAATTAATTATTCTATGCCTTGTCGCAGTTATTCATCGTTTGTTAAGATCTTCACGTGACATCATTACTCGTAATGTCCCTTGTGCGCCGCCGGTGTATTATTATAGAGATGAAAGAGCCTAAGGAAAAGCACACAATGAAAAAATAATCTCGCAATAAATCGCTTCGACATCATTTATGCATGAAAATGCCTCCTGGAACGAACATCCTTTTGGCAATGTAGTCAATTCAAAGTGGACATAACTAGCAGCAACACTATATTAATTATCTGGCAATAAAGAAAGCATATATCTAACGCACACAAAGAAAGACTCATTTTTCTTTTAACTGTCTTGCCTTTGCTCACAATGCCTCCGCCGTAAAAGAATCGTCTGTCAAAGGAAGCAGCTATTAAGCGATGTAACGTCTCTATTGCCGCTTCCAGGCAGCAGACGAACAGGTGCGGTTTAAACGGCGGCAAATGGACGTGTCGTTTAGACGCACCCTAATCATGGAAGCTGCCGGCGAAAGCCGCAACACCTGTACAGGTGTCAACAGCGCCGATTACTTTGACCTAATCAGGATGAGGCTGGAGGCAAAACAAAAGATGACAGACAGACCGAGACGGGGAGAGATGATGATGACGACATAGATGGTTTAATTAAGCTTGTAACGATCTGGCAGCAGAATTGATAGTGGGGTGACTAGGTCGAAGCATTAAGGGTATGGCTTGGCGGTTCCTGGCTGGATGGATGAAACAGCTGTTAGGCGATGTTGGGCAAGCCTCTCCAGCTGTTGGATTAAAAAAGTAAGTAAGTAAGTAAGTATATTTTTAATGGATTAGAAGCTACGACGTTTCCTGACAGATGGATGTACAGTGCACCGTGGAGTTAGTCGTTTGTAACATACGTGGATGATGATTTACTTATATACGTCATTTATTTATGTATAAGTCATTTATTTATGTATAAGTCATTTATTTATATACGTCATTTATTTATATACGTCAGTTATTTAAATGCGTCATTTATTTAAATGCGTCATTTATTTATATACGTCATTTACTTATATAAGCTTACGTCATTTATTTATATAAGTCATTTATTTATATACGTCATTTATTTATATACGTCAGTTATTTAAATGCGTCATTTATTTAAATGCGTCATTTATTTATATACGTCATTTACTTATATAAGCTTACGTCATTTATTTATATAAGTCATTTATTTATATAGCCTACGTCATGCATCTGTATAATCATTTAGATTTAGGGTTGCGGAAAATAGCGATTAATTGAACGATTACTTAAACGATTACCTAAACGATTACTTAAACGATCAATTAAACGATCAAATAAACGATTAACCAGTATTAACCAGTGATGGGCAACTAAGATATTGCAGCTAATTAATTAGAACTGGCTTCAGTTTAAAATTCGTAATTTTAGAATTGGAATCACCATTTTAAAGTGCTAATTATTTGGAAGAAAGATTAAAACCTGAATAACGAATTAATTAGCTGTTGATGTATAGACTGTAAAACAAAACAAAATGCAGTCTAAGCCTACTTATAAAATAAATAAGCCTACTTCAATAATATAAAATAAATAATTGCTATAATAATAATAATAATGATCTATAATAATAATGTTAATAATAATAATTATTTTTATTACTATTATCACTCATATTGCTATTACTACTAGGTATCATAAAACTAGCACTTCTTCACATTGGCAGCAGAAAGCCATTCAATATTATTGCCAACCATGCATAACCATAATTCAACGTTGTGTGTGTGAGCTCATAAAAATCATCGTAGCGTGACCATATCTAAGATGCGTGAAAGTCCTAATCCAGACTGCTGTCCGTATAAGGTGCATGTTTTATGCAAAAGCAGAATGATCCGTAGAGATTATTTCTCATGCATGCCTTGGTATCTTCCAGCTCTTCTCAATGGCATCGGACCGGACAAGACCTTTTGCTCTTTTCTCATAAATGTTCATATCGGAAATTCTTACGTAAGAACGATAATAAATTCGTGATCAATAATAGAGCTTAGAGTCTTAGACCGTCACACTCTTCATTCAGCTGAGGCTTATCTTGGATGGAAAGTCGCCAGTGACCATGGGCGCTGGCAGAAATTTCTGCAGTAGGGGGTAAAACTCGATGGTCACGGTGGTTAAAGTTTTTTGTAGCAAGACGCTGCAAATTCAAAGCAGGAAATTAAGAATATGCATGGGTATTTTCCATAGAGATTTCTTATTATAAATCTCTCAGTTTCAGTTTTTTTAAATTTTCACTATGAATACAATTTCTTTAGTAAAAAGAAAAATTTTAACAACCAAACATTAGCAGTTAGAAAAATAGGTTTCAACTTTCAACAGTCTTAAATGGTGCATTTAAAGAAAATGTAATGCTTTTGCGGGCCGCCACATAGTTGCGCTGCTAATTCGGCGACTATCCTATGATAGGAGATAGGATTCCTATCTACCTATCCTGAATCAGATCTTCTACTAGGTTATACGCCCGAGATTTTCTGGCGTCTTTTTTAACACGCGGACGATCACGGCGCTATAATAAAGTCCCGCGACTCCTGGGGTTGACGCCGAGAGTTTTCTAAAACAAATCCATGACGACATGCGATGGGACCGTAATTAGCGCAGCATGGAGGTGTCACGTCAGAGGGCCGTAGAGAAAGCATTTTGTCGAGGCGACTGTGAAATTATAGCAATTGCCACGACATCGTCACGATTGTTGAACAATGGAATGTTGGCACGAGCAGGTCGTCGTCCGACCTATTGTAAATGAAGATGTAGTGAATGAAGATGTAGTAAATGAAGATGTAGTAAATGAAGATGTAGTAAATGAAGATGTAGTAAATGAAGATGTAGTAAATGAAGATGTAGTAAATGAAGATGTATTAAATGAAGATGTAGTAAATGAAGATGTAGTAAATGAAGATGTAGTAAATGAAGATGTATTAAATGAAGATGTAGTAAATGAAGATGTAGTAAATGAAGATGTAGTAAATGAAGATGTAGTAAATGAAGATGTATTAAATGAAGATGTAGTAAATGAAGATGTAGTAAAAGAAGATGTAGTAAATGAAGATGTAGTAAATGAAGATGCAGTAAATGAAGATGTAGTAAATGAAGATGTATTAAATGAAGATGTAGTAAATGAAGATGTATTAAATGAAGATGTAGTAAATGAAGATGTAGTAAATGAAGATGTAGTAAATGAAGATGTAGTAAATGAAGATGTATTAAATGAAGATGTAGTAAATGAAGATGTAGTAAAAGAAGATGTAGTAAATGAAGATGTAGTAAATGAAGATGCAGTAAATGAAGATATAGTAAATGAAGATGTAGTAAATGAAGATGTAGTAAATGAAGATGTAGTAAATGAAGATGTTGTAAATGAAGATGTAGTGAATGAAGATGTAGTAAATGAAGATGTAGTAAATGAAGATGTAGTAAATGAAGATGTAGTAAATGAAGATGTAGTAAATGAAGATGTAGTAAATGAAGATGTAGTAAATGAAGATGTAGTGAATGAAGATGTAGTAAATGAAGATGTAGTAAATGAAGATGTATTAAATGAAGATGTATTAAATGAAGATGTAGTAAATGAAGATGTTGTAAATGAAGATGTAGTGAATGAAGATGTAGTAAATGAAGATGTAGTAAATGAAGATGTAGTAAATGAAGATGTAGTAAATGAAGATGTAGTAAATGAAGATGTAGTAAATGAAGATGTAGTAAATGAAGATGTAGTAAATGAAGATGTAGTAAATGAAGATGTAGTAAATGAAGATGTAGTAAATGAAGATGTAGTAAATGAAGATGTAGTAAATGAAGATGTAGTAAATGAAGATGTAGTAAATGAAGATGTAGTAAATGAAGATGTAGTAAATGAAGATGTAGTAAATGAAGATGTAGTAAATGAAGATGTAGTAAATGAAGATGTAGTAAATGAAGATGTAGTAAATGAAGATGTAGTAAATGAAGATGTAGTAAATGAAGATGTAGTAAATGAAGATGTAGTAAATGAAGATGTAGTAAATGAAGATGTAGGTAAGCAAAGAAGACTTAGTTGAAGAATTAGGAGAAGACGGTTGGACTGCATTCGCATGATCGTAAAAGACGTCGATAAAAGGATCTTATGGTGCTGCTATTCGGAGGTGGGGGAGGGGCAACTGCAGCTGGAACAAAAAAAGACTCAGCGGAGCATTCAATAAAACCAACGTAAAGAAAGTTGGAGAATGGAGATGCAATGTCATTCTGCTGGATGCGAGTCAGAAATGGATCTTGTGGGTTGGTGAAAGGATGGATATATAGATGGATGGATGGATGGATGGATTGATGTGTTGATTAGTTGGTTAATGGATGGATAGATGGATAGAGGGACAGATGGATGGATGAAAGAATGGAGGGATAGATGGATGGATAGATGGATGGATGGGTGGATGGGTTGATGGATGGATGGGTTGGTTGGTGGGTTAATGAATGGATAGATAGATGGATAGAAGGACAGATGGATGGATGAAAAAATGGAGGGATAGAGGGAAGATTGAAGGATGGATGGATGATAGATGGATGAATGATGGATGGATGATGGATGGACGATGGACAGAGGATGTAAGGAACGGAGGGCGGAGTAAAAGAGAGACGGAGGGGGGACGGAAGGATGAAAGGAATGATAGGAGGGATGAAGGGTAACGATGAATGGATAGATGGATGGTCAGATGGCAGATAACATGCGTCCACTCTCCTTGGCCTGACGATATTTCTCTTTCGCGGAGGCAAAAAAGCGCTCTGTGCAAAATGTCAGCCGATATCTTTTGGTTCCTTGGAACGAGATATTTTAGTCCCTGCTGCGAGCAAGTCAGCTGTTTTGGATCGTCGGATGACAGTAAGAGATATGAGAGAAGAAGATGCACTCACGTGATAAGAAATCATAAGACAACAATAGGCTATGATAAACTTTTTTGCTTCCTTTTCACAGAAAACATCACAAGGCATACTTTCTTTCTTTAGAATGAGAATTTAGGATTTCAAACTAACCATAAAAGGATCTTTTAAATGGCTTCTCTTGCATGAATAAACGAAGGTATGTACGTATGTATGTATGTATGTATGTATGTATGTATGTATGTATGTATGTATGTATGTATGTATGTATGTATGTATGTATGTATGTATGTATGTATGTATGTATGTATGTATGTATGTATGTATGTATGTATGTATGTATGTATGTATGTATGTATGTATGTATGTATGTATGTATGTATGTATGTATGTATGTATGTATGTATGTATGTATGTATGTATGTATGTATGTATGTATGTATGTATGTATGTATGTATGTATGTATGTATGTATGTATGTATGTATGTATGCAAATATGAATGTATTTGTGTATGTATGCATGTATGCATGCAGATATGAATGTATGTATGTATGTATGTATATAAGTATGTATGTATGTATGTATGTATCATGTTTGTACGTATGTATGTACATATGTATGTAAGAAGGCTATGCTTATCTTTAGGTGCTTATCTTTAAAGAAATTGTTTTACCAGTGAGCTCGAAGGTCAGCGATAAAAAAAACTTCAGTTGCGCTATGTTTTTCACATGAATTCCACCAACTTGGTGAAAAAAGAGTGCAATCCACATAATAATTTTACATATCATTACGCCCCAAACCTCGCAATCACTTCAACATCCAACTTCAAGACCTCTAATCGTCAGTTCAGATTGGCATCGTTGTGACGGGCGTTAAGCCGTTTCCCGGAATTCTTTGCCCCCTCCCTCTTGCCTAATGTTTTTTAGCACATGTCTAACCAATCGCAAAAAATCACATGAAATTATTTTTTGTCGTTTTCAATTCCGGACCAACGATCATTTAACAGATACTTCTTGTGTACAACTGTACATAGGTAGTAGAGATAGAGATTGTGCGGTTCGCGCAGTCTAAGCCTAAGAATTTTCTCACATCTTTTAAGGGCTTCTATAAGACTCTAAAGTGTGTTGGGACTTTACTTTTTCTCTTGCTTCTTCTTTTTCGGGTCTGACCTTGCTTAATTATTGACCTTCTAGTTAATGAAGAAAGCGAAAAAGAACAAGAACGGAAACAAGATGAAAAGAAATAGGAGCATGAAAATTATAAGAAGCAAAACCAGATAAAGAAAAACAAAATGAACAAGAAAGAAGCAACAGGAAAAAACAGCGAGCAAGAAGAAAGTGAAGAAGATATACAAGAAGATGATTTTGCAGAAGTGGCTATGAAAATGATGACGATGCAATGACGACGATAAAGACGAAGAAACATCCACAGAAAACAATAACTACGATGCCAGACTATTATAGGGCCTACTGCAGCAGAGTAAAACCACGAAACGCAAAGAGTCAAGTTAAAAAGAACAATGGTTTTAAATTAGAAAATATCTCACCCTGATCAAACTAAAGCCGATCTACAAGCTCCTTTCACCGATCAAGTTTAATACGTCGGTAGTAGTCCTGAGCAATGGGAAAGATGGCGTTTGAGTTAATGAAAAAGCATTACCAGTCGAGAGTGTTAATAACCAGACCAAATCAAGATACAACGTTCACTATATAAACCAAAAGCAATCTATTTTACTTCGCACGATATAACTGCAGATGCAGGCATGCAAGCTTATATGACAGATCCATATAAGACTTACCCCTTCATCTTAATTTAATGGACTTGAAGCGAGAGAATAGGATTCTTTGACAATGACATACATGTAAAAAGTTTTTCCGTGTATACACGTGCCAAGACTCGAAATGCAAGGTGACAGATCATACTAGCAATGCTTTCGCGAGATGAAAACTACACACCAAAATCCTTTGAGAAATCGTCTTAAGGAAAGAGGGATATAAATTGCCTGCGTCTAGGATCAGATACCTAATAGAGGTTATATTATCAAGAGGCATTCGCTCATGAATAAATGGCCGGCAAGTCTAGAAAAGGTTAATAACATAAAAGTTTTACTTTGCCTCAGAGATTTTCAGCGAAACGCGGTCCATGCAAGAGAATGAGGAGGATGAAACAATACGAAACAATGTTTTTTTGGTCATACAGAGAGAGAGAGAGAGACAGAGAGAAACAGACAGACAGACAGACAAACAGACAGACAGAGAGAGATGTCTCTTTCAAGACTGAATTTATGCGGAGGCAGGTTTTACAGCGGAACCAAACAAATGCATCAACTTACTCTGTTCACTGTTTTTTGTTCTCTGTTCTCTGATCTCCGTGTTCTCTCTCTGTCTCTCTCTGTCTGTCTGTCTCTGTCTATCTCTGTGTCTCTGTCTGTCTCTCTTTCTCTATATCTCTGTCTCTCTGTCTCTCTCTGTCTCTCTGTCTCTGTATCTGTCTCTCTCTGTCTCTCTTTGTCTCTCTGTCTTTATCTGTCTCTCTGTCTCTCTGTCCCTCCCTCCCTCACTCACTCTTTCTCAACTCACTGAACTTAAACGAACAAATAAATTGTAGGCTCAGGTAAAATCTTGACGAAAGTCGAGCTTCAAGCAACGATTTCGAGCGAAACGGAAGTCCGCAATGTGGCCAAAAGTAAGAATGTCAGACATAATCGAGATTGAAGAATGAAATTCGGATGTTCAATTTATTGTTCATGCGATTATAATCTGTTGAATTTTTGCGAATGAATTCAGATGAGAATAAAAGGCAACTTCAACGTTTGTCTGACATCAAGAATATACTTTGAGAAAAAATTTCTAGATGTTTTTTCTTTGGGCTCTTTAATGTTGTCCTTGGAAAATTCTAAACCAATTTTTTTTCGACATCTTATGTGTAAAAAAGATGGGAAGCTAAAATCCAGTCGATGACTTTTTGACTGTAACAACCTATGCAGCAGTACTTATAAGTGTTGAAATGAAAAAGATACACATGTAGCAGGGAATAAGAGCAGAACCTAGAACTGCTACCGAAATCGTTGAGGAGGGAGATGTGGAAGCAGAGAAAGATGCGGCGGAGGATGATGAGGAGTAGGAGATATGGACGAAGATGACGAATTAACTGATAAAATGAAAACTGATGGAATCGAGACAACTCAGAGGTTAAATGCTGAAGCAATTCATCATTCGAATATGACAGGTCAAGGATAGACCTACACGGCAATAATAATATTCATTCTATTCGTTTTCAACACGTTTGCCGATTGTAACGTTGAGAGCATATATATATAATTATATATATATATATACGTATACTCAAAAATTCCTCTGCCTCCGGAGACTCTTGCACACACATATAGGGATCTTGAGAAGCTATTCAAGAGGAACAACTCAAAGCAATCGATTGATTATATTTATTCTTCACGGTAGAATAAATCCCTCTGGTGAACGGGTCAGCCTCTCGGATCCTTCTCCTACACTTATCTCTGCTTCCAGTGTCTTTTTTCTTCAGTTTCAGCAGCTTCAGATTTTGGTGCATCACGTCCTCCCATGGATCTTTTCTTCTGTCGTCCCCGGCTGCGTCGACTATATGCCTCGGCTTGCATGAATCTTTTGACACAATTATTCTTTTCTTTTCTCATATTTAATAAGTCACACGATTGATTATTTATTTATTTATTTATTTATTTATTTATTTATTTATTACATAAGTTTCTTACGCGCGCAAGGTCACAACGGAAAGAGAATCCGAGGCGCAGATGGATAATCTTAATTCTGAATGAGTGCAAAATAAATAAGTTAAACAACTGTGGCATTCCAGCAACCCATTCTTGCCAGTGGCGTAGCAATAGGGCGTGCAGCACGTGCGGTGCACAGGGGCCCCCGGCTGAACAGGGTCCCCGGCGGTCAAAGTCACTTTTTTACTGTCTGAATATTCAGAATGTAATCAAGTCTATAGCCTATGTTTGGCGTACACAAGTAAAACTTAAGTCAAAAGTGTCATTGCCTTAAGCTCTAATTCAATTTCTCTCTGGTAGACTGAATTTTTTCAATGTTTTATAAATGTAAATGGGAGAAAATTATAAAAAAAATTGCAATGAGCTAATTTTCTATTAATTTCGAATGCGAAATATGCAATAGTGTTTGTAGCAAATGAGCCAGGCACTTTGCGCAGCCGTTTTGTTTGAAAATGAGAAGGTTCAAGTATTGAAGGGGCCAACAACCGAAATTATTGCACAATGGCCCCAAAAGGCCCAAACACCTTGCTACGCCACTGATTCGTACGTTGTATATGCTGGCTTCATGGGTTTCGTTACCTATAACCTCTGGTTTAATACCATGACAGGTCAACTGCATACAGATGATTTATTCCATGATGATGTACAACGACAACAGTCTTTATTTTCATTCCTTCCATTCTTCAGACGTCATGCCGTCGTCAACGTCGTCGTCATTGTCTTGTGTCAGTATATGCAGATGCGTCTGGCAAAGCAATTGTTGTCCAGCTGCTGAGAATGGAACAACGGATGCTGAAGCAGGTGGTGATGGCATCTCTCTATGTATACACTGCAGACGATTGGAGTTAGAGATGCGTAAGAATAGAGGATGCGACAACAGGAATACACGCACGACTGAACACACACATACACGAATATACAAGCATATATTTTTTACATAATTATAGGCCTATCTCTACAAGCATTACATGTATACAACTATACATATACAGTACGTATGTGTAAAATTATATATGCAAGCTCATTATATACCTTGAATGTTAATTAAATGTATGCGTATGACAAAACTAATTTACATGTCGTATCGTACCGTAGCATGTAAGTATTGACTCATATCATGCATCGGTGCGTTAATACAAGTGTGATATAAAGGTAAATATGTATGTATGTATGTATGTATGTATGTATGTATGTATGTATGTATGTATGTATGTATGTATGTATGTATGTATGTATGTATGTATGTATGTATGTATGTATGTATGTATGTATGTATGTATGTATGTATGTATGTATGGTTGTATGTATGTATGTATGTATGTATGTATGAATGTATGTATGTACGAATGTATGTATGACACTGTATGTATGTATGTATGTATGTATGTATGTGTGTGTGTATGTATGCATGTGTGTATGCATGCATGTTTGTGTGTATAGGTAATTACTATAGGAACGTAGGTATAGATAGGTATAGGACTATAGGTACGGTATTTTGATTATCTTTGCTTATATACGTCCAATGTCCATGTATATGTATATATATATAATTGTATATATGTATATCGTATGTACACGTTATAGCCGTATAATTACATGCAAATATAGTACATGCATTGACCTCTGCAAGTTATACATATACATTTTTTATATGTGTTTATGTATACATAATATAAGTAGATCTGTGAAGTAAGACGTGACGTACGGCAGTATACATACGGGTCTTACTACAACGTAATGGGTGACGCGGCGGCGTTTTGTCCGCTGACGTGGCGGATGTTCGCCGTGGGATTAGAACCCGGATGAAGCCGTAATCTGTTTCGCGCCATTTCGGCGACTCACAAGACCGAGCAGACGGAAGGAAATGCGAACTTTGATGGCCTCGATGGGGCGAACAAACACCAGGGAGCGCTCCCCCGTCTAGATTTTGGCTCCTGATGGGGATATATTTATTACTCAGCGTTGGTCCGCACTGCCATTGGTATATTCAAAACATCAGAAGGTTGATGGCTTGGTAAGGTTGTTGGATGGGCGAAGAAACTCTGTGTTGTATATAATAATCTTCTCGTTGGCGCCTTTCGACGTTTAAACCCGAGGCTTTGTTTTGATGTCCCAATAAATTCTATAACGCCGACGACGACGACGCATCTGATGCATTAACGATAGTACTTAAAAGTACAAGGACAAAGTACTGCTATACTGCTGTTGATGCTGCAACTACTACTACTGCTGATATTCACCGCCACCACGACCACCACCACCACCATCACCACCACCACCACCACCACCACCACCAGATACATAGTAGCAGTGCTCTTGATACCTGTAATGGTATTCCATCCTGCAAAATTACATACATACATACATGCATGCATACATGCATACATACATACATACATACATGCATACATACATACATACATACATACATACATACATACATACATACATACATACATACATACATACATACATACATACATACATACATACATACATACATACATACATACATACATACATACATACATACATACATACATACATACATACATACATACATACATACATACATACATACATACATACATACATACATACATACATACATACATACATACATACATACATACATACATACATACATACATACATACATACATACATACATACATACATACATACATACATACATACATACAAACATACATACATACATACATACAAACATACATACATACATACATACATACAAACCAAGAATTCTTTAACGTATAATTAACTTGGTTGACGCGCTTCAGTATCTTGGCCACTCACCATTCACGTCCCTGCTTTACTACAAGTTTTAGCACCCCATTTTAACGCCCCATTTTAACGCCCCATTTCAACGCCCCGCTTTAACGCTCCATTTTAACGCCCCATTTTAACGCCCCATTTCAACGCCCCACTTTAACGCCCCATTTCAACGCCCCATTTCAACGCCCCATTTCAACGCTTCATTTTAATGCCCAATTTCAACGCCCCATTTTAACGCCCCATTTCAACGCCCCATTTTATCGCTCCATTTTAACGTCCCAGTTCTTTTTTCCTTTCATCCCGTCCATTCCCTGTGGACATTCTTTCCCCATCCAATTCTGGCCCTACTTCTTCTCGGTAAAGCCAATCAGGCAATAAAAACATCGCGAAAAAAAGATATTTATTGCGCAATAAAGGGATTTGCAGCGCGCGGCATTACTAATCACGCCTATAATTTCGGTGACCTGGTGACCCTTCGTGTGATGAATTATACTGGTATGGTTCTGTCCTCTTCCATCGTAATCTAAATGCATTGTAGCGCCATCGGAGAAAGAAGATTAAAATGGACTCGACATGTGGTTTGTACGGATAAGGATAAAGGAACCAATGACGTAATGATCCGGATCCCATGTGGGAAGAAGAAGTAGAAGGAAAAGATCACGATAGAATTGGTCAGAGACAATCGGAAACAACTTGAGGAGTCAGATGGATGGCGTTGGACGAGGCTGGTAGATCGACGATGGACAGGGACGAACGAAAAACTTGCATCCATGGATCCCGGTGTTATTTAGGTGCAATTACATGACGAGTAGGTAATGGACTCTGTAAGTATACTGAACTTTGTAGGTATCGGACTTTGTAAGTACTGGACTCTGTAAGGACTCGAATATAACAATTGGACTTTGTAAGTAATTAACTTTATAAGTCTGGATAGACTTTGTATATATAGGTGATGGACTTTGCATGTACTGGACTTTGCAAGTACTTGACTTTGAGAGTTATGAATTTTGTAAATAATGGGCTTTGTAAGTATACTAGACTTTGTAAGAAAGATTGTGTCTCTTTAAAAAAAAACGGAAGGAAGGCAACGGGAAATCACCTCCCTATTTACCCAAAAAAGACGAAGACGACAATGATGGTGTCGTCGGAATCTGGGACCTGCCCAAGGCAGAATACTAAATAAGATGTCCTGTCATCAAATATCTTAATCTTCTAGACATCTGTTTCAATCAAACGTTCTCAATTAGGGTTTATCGTGATGAAATTTCTTTAACGAAATCATTGGCTTACGGCCGTCAAGACATCGGCTTCGCGTGATCAACTAATCAACAGATTTCATCACGATGATAAAATTATTATCAAGAGTTATTATCGACTCACCGGAAGGCAAAACGAGAGTAGCCTGTCTTTTAACCGGATTTTGTTCCTATGATGAAGATTGAGACATGTCAAGAGAGACCAGAAACACCCTAGCGACCTTCAGGAACTGTGTTTGTCTGTCTTTTACTCCGTGTCTATATCTCTGTCTCGCGCAATGTATATATCGCTGAGTCTCAAGCTCTCAATCAACTGGTTTTCCTTGCGGCCTATCCCTCTGCATAATTATGTTGCTGATGAGTATGCTGTGCGCAGGCTTAGCGCGAACTGCAAACGCTAAGTAATTATTATAATAGTCAATTTATGTCTTTTATATTACGTGCGTGTGTGTGTTTGTGGGGTATGCGAGTGCGCGCGTTTGCATGTATGTATACATGTGTGTGTATGCATGCCTGCCCATATATCTGGGTGTATTTCAATGGATGCTTACATGAAGGTCTGTCTTAAACAAATGTGTCTCAGACACAGTGTCTGTCTGTCTGTATATATGCCTGTCTGACTCTTGGTCTGTCTGTCTATTTGTCTATCTGTCTAGTTGTCTAACTCTCTGTCTAACTGTCCACATGTGTCACATGTAGTAAGCGCCTGTCTGTCTGTCTATTTATGTGTGATCATCTCTCTGCAAGTTTATACTTGTATGCATAATTATGATACACAGACCTGTATAAATCTTGTTTGCGTGGATCCATTGTAAGGTACCCAGTTCTCAGATGTGTGTCTTTGTATAAAATATTTCAGTCTTTCTCTACGTCTCACTCTATTTTTCACTCTAATCTGTTCACGCCACTGGCAACTGCCGCACATCGAATTTATATAGCGCCTCCTCAAAGTCGTCAAAGTTCGCGATATACGGATTCATCTGCGACCTATAGCCATACGTTCCAAGCATAGCTCTCGAATACTATGAAACCATTCCATCATCCACTGACCACATCATCTGCAGCAGCAGCAGCCACAAAGAGGTAGCACCGCCTGCAGTTGACTGCTCTCTTCCCCATCTCCATCCTCTCCATCATCCCAGTCGCTTATATTTATCATTTCGATTCCATTCGACCAGTCTTGGAATGCTGCTGCTGCGGCAGATGGACTGAATGGCTTATGGATTATTATCAATAATATCACGACCGTAACCGACATAAAGATGACCGAAACGATATCCCCACAAATAGCCGTTTATATAATATATCGCTTGAAGTGCTCGGTGTAGAATATAAAATAGTATTTATTGCCAGAAATAATGACTCACTCGATTGAGAATTGCCGTTTATAAATGCGAATATTGTTCAAAGGAACGTCTATCATAAATATCATATATTATAGGCTATATGATGTGATTCGTTTCCCAACTTTCCCAAGAAAGTTTTGGGAATGTAACTTTGCACACCCATTAAAATAATATTGCTGCTTTAACAGAAATAAAGTTTCCTGCAAAAGTTTCAGCTTTCTATAAATTATGTTAATAATTGGAGGTTGTTCAATGAGGCTGAAGATTTGAAAAAATAAAAGCAATCGCAAAATAATGCAATTTGTTACATGTATGTCTACTTGTTAGCAGTTACAGCAGCGGTGAGGCTGCAGAGCAAAATGCCATGGTAAAAAACTTTACTCTGGTGTTTGCCAGGATCACAAGAATTGTTGCTCTGTTTCCCATAAATCGCATCGACCTGCATGCAGTATTCACGGTGTGACTACTCTGTTAAAAAAAGTCAGGTGCTGTCTCGGAATGGCGGTGAACAAAGCTTGAAATAGATCTAAAAAGATCATATCCATGGGCGGAGTTTATCAGGGGCTAGGGGGAGCTAAGCCCCCCCCCAAGAAGGCCCAGGTTCAGCTTTTTTACCATGTAAATTATATCTTTTTCCGGGCTTAGCCCCCCCCCCTAAGAAGGCATTAGCTCCTCCAAGAACGGAAACCAAACTCCGCCCATGATCATATCATTGTTTGAATCATATAGGGTATATATATGGGAATTCACAGGCTCATTGCGTCTGTTGCTCACGTTTGATTTAACGCACGGGACGCTGTACAAGATCTCTCATGCACTGTGTGATCATGTCAGGTCTTTTATAGTTTATACAGATTATACTTCATCGGTCTAGAAAGAAGTAGCTCGCCCATATCATTTATACTATTCCTAAATGCCCTTCTTTGCACTTTGGGAGTGCTTAACACGTCCATTTGGAAAAACATTGCTTGTGAAAAACATAATCTGTCTTAATAATGCTCTTGTCATTAGTTTAATAGCTCGTGTGCACGACATTTGGTCGCGTATCTGTATTGATTACACGCATCACGTGCCAGGCACTCGTAAGAAAACACAATTTCCGTTAATGCTGGCGTCTCGCGGCACTTTTCCCTAATTAATGAGGTCTTAGGTGCGCGCATTATAAAGATAAAGATGCAGGTGACATGCTACGATAAATTGCGCGGATGTAAACTTATAGGTATAGTATATGAAGTCGGCCTGTATATAGGCTATGACATCATCACATCAGTGTGTCCAGTATGTCTGCATATGCATGTATGAGCACTTATTATAGCGCACCTTCAAGATACTATTCAGAGGCGCTCCCGATTACAGTGAGGACATTGAATCGGAGTTTCACGCCGAAGCGCATGAGCAATTGCGAGTGAGGGCTTGCTCAGGGTCCATAATTATACTAGGCGACTTGAGGCGAATTCAAACCCGCAACATTGCTACCCCAAGGCAAAAGACCCCTACACCATCACGCCCCTAAGACCAACTGTTTATGAATTGGAAACTAGAACATGTCTTTATCGCAGATGTCTGGATAAAAGTAGAACTATCGTTGCACATACAGCATCGTTTCCCAGTCTATGAGATCCATTCTAAGTATCTCACATAAGTTTAAAAAGATGTTTTACGAGCTGGAAAAGTAACTGCGCAATATTCTAAGCAGACCAAAGTATACACCGGGGAAAAGCGAAGACGCTTATCGATCTCTGTGTAGTCTATAGCTGTGTGCAAGGACTGTATCAAAGGTTTGCTCTGCCCAATGCACATGCAGACCAGTAAATTTATTGGTCTGGAGAGTATCTGCGATGTTTCTTGCGCGATGTCTCAGTATATTGCATGAGCACAGATATACGACTCATCCATGCGAACGAATTGAGTGAGTCAGTAGGTGATTTCTTCAACCAGAAACCAAAACAGGACTCTGGTGGACCATACAGGATGAATAAACGAAACGTCTGAGGTAGATAATCCCCCAAAACTAATTTTTTAATTATGCGTACGCCGTACAGTATTCAGATTATAAAAAGGTTTCTCATGCTTGCTGTGGTTTGTCTGCGTCGATTCCTTGTCATGGAATCTGTGGGTTAAACAACAGTTTGTGAGATATCAATGCTATTTAAAAATGACGCTTGGTTTCTTGGTTTCTTTGACTTGGGAAAACCATATGCAGTGGTTCTACCACAGACCCAGCGTCTTCTGAACCACTTAAAACCCATGTTATGCTATGCTATGTTATGTTATGTTATGTCACGTTACGTTATATTATGCTATGTTATGTTATGTTAGGCGTACGTTGAACCGTATCTGTGTTAGAAACAGGCATTTATTTACTTATTAGAAGCATTTATATAGCGCCCACTCAAGACTCTTCCTCAGACAGGGGCGGATCCAGGGGGGGGGCCAATCCGGCCATGGCCCCCCCCCCCATTTAGAAATCCCATGTATCGTGGCCCCCCCCCATTTGGTTTCAGTGGCTGCTGAAATGGTATGAATTTCCCGAAAATTTAGCCGGATGACTAAAAAAAAAAAAAAAAAAAAAAAAAAAAAAAAGTCGGTCTTTTTGGCGGATGAAATGGTATGATTTTCCGGAAAAATTTGCCAGATGACTAAAAAAAAAAAAAAAAAAAAAAAAAAAAAGGTCGTCAACTTTTTTGGCGGATACGAAAGAAAAATTTTCCAGACCCAAGGCCTAAAATTTTTCCCGGACCCAACACCAAGATTTTTGGCCCCCCCCGTCCAAAATTTCTGTATCTCC
>OX243825.1:21947823-21952823 GCA_945859605.1 Lumbricus rubellus
AGCTTTCTGTCTACAGTAGCTGTTCTTCCCTGGAACTTAACATCTGATTTTTCACTGTTTTTCTCACCTGATTTCATGGAAGCTGCGTGACAGATTGATGTGCGTCTGTATACGTCTCTCATTTCGATTCTTAGAATATACGACGTCACCATTTCGAGAGAAATTCATTGCTACTGTTACACGGTGGACTTCTTAACAAGTGATAATTAGACACGAAGATCATTTGTAAAACTGTGGCAAACAAGCGCCTCGTTCGTTCATTCGTCCATTAGTTCAAGAATTTATATAGCGCCTCTTCAAAAGGTCTACTCAGAAGCGCTCCCGACTTTAGCACAAAAAACACAGTTTGAGTTGAATGAAAAAAAACATGCTTCAGCAAGAGCCCGTGGATGCAGACGTACGTGCAGTTCTTGTTCCATTCTAGACCATTGTTCCTCCTTTTTCGGTCGTGGGTAACAAAAATTTGTTGACCAAATCTGATGACCTTTATTTTAGTCATTTTAGTCGTGTGCTTCTCTGTCTCTGTCTCTGCCTCTGTCTCTGTCTCTCTCTTCTCTCATTCTATCTGTATGTCTGTCTGTTTGTCTGCCTGTCTGTCTGTTTCTCTCTCTCTTCTCTCTTCTCTCTCTCTCTCTCTCTCTCTCTCTCTCTCTCTCTCTTCTCTCTTTCTATCTGTTTGTCTGCCTGTCTGTCTGTCTGTCTGTTTCTCTCTCTCTTCTCTCTCTCTCTCTCTCTCTCTCTCTCTCTTTCTTCTCTCTTTCTATCTGTTTGTCTGCCTGTCTGTCTGTCTGTTTCTCTCTCTCTTCTCTCTCTCTCTCTCTCTTCTCTCTTTCTATCTGTATGTCTGTCTGTTTGTCTGCCTGTCTGTCTGTTTCTCTCTTTCTCTCTCCTCTCTCCCACCCTTTCTCGCTGTATTGACTGAAAGCTTGAATCCTGATGGGGAGGGCCACGTCCTGTGCAAATCTCTGGATGGGGGGAGGGCATTGCCGGATTGGCCCTTAGGTCCGCCCCGCCTTCTTCTTCTTTTCCCCTCCTTCTCATCCTCTTCCTTCATATCCTCCTCAATCCTCATTTGTCTCATTCATTTCAAATACCACATCAACTGAAAGAACCAAAAGATCTCAGAAATCGTCTCCACGTTAATTCGCTCGTGAATAAACTGGTGCCCTGCGCTTGGCTTTGAGGGGCGCTAAAAAATTGGAGATTACGATACGATTATACAAACATAAGGAGAGTATATTATATCGGCTAACTGTGCGATAATTTCTGCAATTCTAACGTTGCTGTCGCAAACGCATGCAAGTTATTAAACACACATTTATAAATGCGTAAATATGTGTACGTATAATGTATTATGTTTGTTTGTACGTGCACTTGTTATAGCGCCCCTTCAAGCTCTCTCTATAATCAGAGACGCTGGAACTTCGCCTCTTTAAATTAACACAAAATTTATTCATCTCTGTGTTGCGTTTGATTTCTGTGTTGACACGCAATCGTAAGAAGTCTACGTGCAACATGGTTGTATACAACTAGTCATCAGCATTGTGTTGTTCGCGCGTAACACTCGTGTTGTTGAGCGTATACGCCTATCAGTTACATTCATGGATAATCCACATTCAGAAAATCGCGTGTCGCTCTGAGCTTTGCTTTCATTCACCATATAGTACTCCAAAAGAAGTCGACAGGGAACCAAATAGATGGAAGAACGGACGGACGGACTTGACTGTGGCTATGGGAGGACTAGTGATGTTGGGTGGTGTGTAACCTGTTTTGCATGTCTATCGACAGGGAGCCGTGGACGACGACGGGGAGGAGGACGAGGTCCTTATCGTGTAGACTGATTGTGCTTCTGCGTGTAGGGAACTGCGCCGCCTCCATTCCGGTCACGCACGTCTACTCAATTTGGACCAACTTCTGTTCGCTCAAGTACAAGCCAATTTCCTCCACTTCCTCCTTCTTCTTCTCTTCTTCCTTCTCCTGTTTTCCTCCTCATCGCATTCCTTCTCTTGATTGATCCGCCTCCTACTTCTTCTCCTCCTCCTTCTCCTTCTCCAACTCTTTCCTTTTGTCTCTCTCATTAATCTTATCTTATATAGTCTTCCTGCCGGAATCCTTCTAGTCTTTTCATCCTTGTTTTTCATATTCGCCCTTTCCCTATATTATTATATCCCTGTTATTTGTCTTCCATCTCTCTCCTCTTCTTTATCCTCATCCCCTTGTGTTTCTGCCTCTGTCTTCATGATCCCCTATCCTTCGATTCTTTTTTGGTATCCATCTTTCTCCTTTTCTTTCCCTCTTCCTTCTCCTATCCATTCTCCTTCTCCTGGTTTCCTCCGCCTCTATCTCCTCCTATTCCCTCCGCCATTCATATGTCTTTCACTCTCATTTTCCTTTGCATTGGATCATAACTCTGGTCCTCTGCGATGCAGTTGTAAAAGAACGCCCAGATTTCCATAGCTCCCAGTATGTATACAACAGAAGCTGATTTTGTGGTATGATGTTCTAATTTCCAAGCAAACATTAACTATGACTGTTGTTTGTTAGAACTGGTATTTAGAAAGACTGGTGCACTGATTAAAAAAGAGATCAATCTAAAAAATTCAACTTCGATCAAACGATTAAATCCCATCATGAGTTTCATCACTACCTTGAAAATTCTGCCATGATTCCTAATGACAGTCTTCAAAGTAGTGACTGACACTTGTTACTAGTAATCATTCATAAAATTTATGAATGATTATCAGCGAAGAACTGCCACTCACTCATTAGAAGCTTCTGTCATCACCTGTAAAGAACTGCTAGTCGTTTACTTAAGGATTATGTCATGGATGATTAACAGAAAAGAACTGCCAGTCTTGAGGATTATGCCATGGATGATTAACATAAAAGAACTGCTAGTAGCCTAGTCACTACCTTGAGGATTCTACCATGGTTGACAACCAGTAAGGAACAGCGAGTTATTCAATGCTCTACCGAGTCTCCATTAAGTCACAACCTAGTACCTTGAAGCCTCTGCCATTAACGATTAAAGAAAAAACTGATAGAAGAACTAACTATATACAGCCGACGATCGCAATTACAATAATAATTACTTACCATTATAATTATGAGGTTCCATCAAACAGACCTTGCATGCACAGCGAACACACCGCGCTGCAGGTATCTTGAGTAATCGGACCTCTGCGCAAGGCCGTAGCTAGGGGGTGTCTTGGGTGTCTGAACACCCCCCCCAAAAACGGAAAATGTAAAAAATAATATAACGCATTTACTAGCACATAATGTTAAAACCATGAAAACAGCCCCGAAATGAAAATTTAAATTAAAAATACTAGAATGCATTCACTAGCACATAATGAAAAAAACATGAAATTAAGCGAAAATGGTAAGAAAGCCGTTTCCGACGACTAAAAACGGTCGTCAGAAATTTTGACGACTAAAAAAAGGTGGTCAGAAAATTTCCCCCGAAGAAACACACCCCCCCCCCAATCAAATCCTGGCTACGGCCTTGCCTCTGCGATCAGATATCTACTTCCGTTCCTCACCGGAAACGAGGCTTTGCCCCCCGCGGTTCCAGCGATTATTGCGCCAAGGTGACCTTGAACGGGTGACCAATTGCCACGGATGACATTACTCAGAGTCGGAAAGCTGTCCGCAGCGTCGGGCTGTTTTAATTCGGAAAGCCCTCAGCAAAGTGGAATACCTTCAGCAAACTGGACAGTAACAAGACGACTGGAGAGGCAGAAAGGCCGCCATTAAGTCCCCGGATAATGAAGATTCAGGCGTACGAGATTCGCTGGAGAACCGGATTTTCCTACGCCATCCAGTATGATTGGAATCATAATATTACTTCATGTTTTTCTCAGAGGCTCCAATTGTTTCGCTACTTCTATAGCACTCGGCAAATTTTATCACTCATTCACTCGTTCCATTATTCATTTTATACCAGGGTTTTTTAACGTGCAGTTGTACACAAACTGTGCAGTTCTAAATGAATTTGAACAGCTGTAGAAGCACTTCTGTGCAGTTAAACCCAGCAAAAAGGTCATTGTCCTCCAATTGGAAGTAATTTATCATGGACGATGGTAAAGGAAAGAAAGAGTTGTGCAGTTCTAAAAATTCCTTTAAAGCAGCCCTGTTTCATACATTGCATATCGTGTAATTGATGTTTTTGGGAGCAACAAACTTGAACTTATTGAAAAATCCGATTGTTGAGAGAGACAGCAAACGGCTACAGTGTACAGTTATGCAGTTGAAACAGTAATTTACAAGAACGCAGATTACAAAAGACATAAATCTTAATTGCTAACAGAATAGACAGCTTGCAAACACAAAGCACGTCCCGGGGCGCGATCTCGGTAGGCTACCTCTCGCTCTCCATGCCAGTGTGTTAGCCTATCCAATACGCTTCCCATTTCCCCATGCATTGTCTATATATATTTATTTATTTATTTCGGAAATTTATATAGCGCCTGTTCAAGGTAGGTTACTCAGAAGCACTCCCGGCCCAACCACGGCTAAATAAAACAGTTTTTAGGTTCTTAAGGAACAGAGCGGAATGACCTCTGGGAATTAAGCGCAATGTAACAGGAAGACAGACCATTCTAGGTGGTAGGACCAGCAACAGAGAATGAACGACGCTGTCGCATAGCAGTCCGTGAACGAGGAACCAGAAGCTCAATTTGGTTCGCCGATCGAAGGGTGGATCGACGCAGAACTCCTAAGGTGGAACAACAGAGTTCTCGAAGCTAGTCACTCAATGCATCGTCTATATATATATATATATATATATATATATATATATATATATATATATATATATATAAATTATGTATATTTTGTATATTCATATACATGGAGGACCCGGTGGCGCATTGTATGTGCACGTGTGCATGGGTATATCCATGTGTATATCCATGTGTATGTGTATGTGTATACGTGTGTATGCGCATACATTATGTACATGTATATGGAAGTCAAGGTTGATCTTTTGCTGTTTCACG
>OX243825.1:21962823-22006693 GCA_945859605.1 Lumbricus rubellus
ATCAAGTCTAATACATTCCATTTTATGAGACAGATGTCGTTACAGCATCACAAATTCCAAACTGCTGTGAATTTGATCGCAGACTTTCGCAGTATATCCGCCGCATATTGTTTTCTTTCTCGAAAGTCGCGTCGAAACTTCTCGAAAAACCTTCGACGTCGAAGTCACAAAATACCCGCAAATTCCTATCGTAAAAGATCGAATATAAAACGGCCGTATACATGTACATGTAGGCTACATGTAGGCTTACAGTCTATGCCCGAGCCCTAGCGGTTGCAAGACATTGCGCGGGTTTAACAGCAGACAGAGCGAACGCCGGGGGCACAATAAGAACGCTATATAAGATTATAAGAAGGACTTTAATGGAGCCATAACTCGCGCTATTTGATGGGGCACCATGAAACTGCCTCCCTGCTTTAAGTCCTCGACCCGGACTATATACCCTCCGCTGCTGTCATGGTAACAAATTAGTATGGCCGATGTGGTAAGGATTCCGGAGACGGTTGAAAGTCATCATGCCGCAATGCTTTCTAATAAGTAAGGCTTCATGACCACATGCAGACGAAATGTCCAGCTTTGTGTACTTGTGTGTTTGTGGTGAAGCTGCGATTGACGGATTATAGGTTATTCATTCCAGTAGAAATGCGTGCATGCAGTAAAAAATACTGTAAAATATACGGTGACTAATGCGAACATGTATTATTGAACGTCATTGCAGCATATAGGTCTATATAATTATGTATAGTTGTAGCCTATATATATATATATACATCCATACGGCATATATTCATACATGTATGTGTGTATTTATATGTAACTCTTCAGTCTTAGATTAATCTCGACAAGGAGGATTAAATTGTTCAAGCCTGAAGGAGGAGATAAATATAAATATACGTATTTTATTTACATAAACTAAAGGAGAAGGCCCAGCGGAGGGAAGAGTGGCGACATTGGACAGCCGAACCTGCCTAGGGGCAGAGAACCAGAAGAAGATTTACATAATTATAGACTTATATGAGCAAATTATGTCATCAATACCGACAATGTCACTCAATAGAGTTAATAAAAAATTGTCTTGCATATATATATATAACACATATAATATATATATATATATATACATTCTTTGGTGTTCTGCTCTTAGGAAGGTCCAAGATTCCAACGACATCAATCTTGTCTATTCTGTGCTTTTTCCTTTATTTCCTTATTTCCGCGTCCCTTTTCTCTGTCCATCAACCAGTCTAACATCATCTTTCTCGGTCTTCCTGATGGTTTCTTTCCATCCATTCTTCTCTCATGTTACATATATATATATATATATATATATAGCATATATAATAGTAAATGTATATATAAACAACGAAATGGATATTGAATAACCTATACGTGAACTTCTGATCAAAGGAAACATCCTCGAGTCTTCCGCAGAGCTGAAAGTGAGCCGGGTCGGTCAGGGTCTGCGACCCGGCATCGATTTTCGAGACCTGCTGTTGCGGGGTCTCAGCAGGGTCGCAATAAAGGTCGCCAGGTGCCCAAAACTATGTAAAAAATGGTAGGATTTTGTAAAAGAAACGTCTTCAGAAAAATTTCCGGGTAAAAGGCGTGCTCGTTCGCCAATGTCAGACCCGGCAAATTTTCCGAACCACTTTCAGCCCTGGTCTTCCGTATTCGAACCCAAGTTTCCTGTCTTTGCTTCATGTTCTGTTAAATTAGGCTACTTGTACGCATGTCCATTTTTGGGAGCAGCAAAAAGACGAAGATCACTGCATTTAAAAAAGGACGTCTGCAGGACTGATGACAAAGATTCATCTTCAACTTTCAAAATAATGCGGGATGAAAATCATGTCACTAAACCGCCTCTCTGTATGCATGGCCAGCTGCGCGAGTAACTTCATCATTTGGAACGACTTCTGGTATGATATTGCAGAGCTTGAAGAGTAATCACCGTAGTTCGAGAGCTGCTCCGCTTTAAGTAGTCTACGCTATGATGGAGAAGCTGCATTATAAAACCGACCATAAAAACTCCACCGAAGTGCAACGCACGAGAATGGAAATACATAGCCGACGTCACGGAGTCAATTATATACATAACTTACGAGTAAGCTACATGCGTGGCTCTGTCTTAAAGCAGGGCTTATGATCTGCAAGACTGATGTTTGCTGACACAGGAAGACTTCACGTGCAATCGTGGACTGTCATTTCTGACGATGAGGATAATGAATTATTTGGACGTTTTCGACCGAGTTTCGTTAACGAAAATACACGTAGTTTATGGTCGTGCAGTTACGCAGGTCACACTTTTTAAAAGATCGGACATCCTGAGGAAGCAACTAGACATGCTTTGTGGATGCAAATCATGGGGATGAACGTTTGTGACGCAAAGGCTAAATTACAAAAACAGGTTACTCCATCATGATCATACAGATTTGTGTGGCTCGGTGGTGTGGTGGGAATGCTCGTTGCCTTACAGCCGGATGGTGGCAGGTTCGAATCCACCTCAAGTCGGCGCGTATGTACCTTGGACAAGTCCTTCACTCGCAATTGCTCAACACTACCGCATCCATTCACCGCTCACCGCACCTACCCCCGCATCACACCGCATCACCAACAGCCCACCCCACACCCAGACGCTACATCCTCTCCGTACTCTTACTCGACCCCACCCAGACTCCAACCCTCTGATGTAACAGGCATTGTCCATGGTTAGCTAGATTCACAAACTCCTTCACTCGGTGGTTCTGGTGATCATTATTTGAAACTGTAGGCGTATAATTATGGACAAACGCACACACACACACACCAACCCCCCCCCCACATCCATATTCTCCTTTCTCTATTCTATGGTTTATGCACTAAGAGCGCCTATTAATTACTTGATTAATACTATGAGCGTCAAGAATGACGTCATGCAAACTGCCGTATGCTAAATAACGGCGACGCAAGGTTAAATCGCTTCTTAAAATATCTGCATAGGCGCTAACAACCACATCAAAATTTAAAATGTCCATATCTCGAGTTTTAAATTGAATTGAGAGCTGACAATAGTCACGATGACTTCCAGATTCGCATAAGAAGATGTAAAAAATTATTTCGTGATTTTAATATATTTAACTTCAAAGTCTTTGGCCGGGACAGATTTGCGCCCAACGCGACATCGCCACAGAATCGACTTCGCCGTATAATATAGAAATTATAGATGTCCTTATGGCTCAATACTTGTTGTTCGGAACGCACGTGCATCATTATGGAAATCAATAGGCTTACAAGCTTATAGATTGTTTATACAGCACGGTACGTTTCCATCTAGCAAGTCGGACAATCACAAACAAAGCATTTTTATCATTGGTTTTAAACTATTTGAACTGTTCTGAAGAAACAGATTCTGCGGAGCACTAGACGAACGACTTGTTTGTTTTTTCTTTTCATCCTGTTTATCTCTGTTTACTAGATTTAAACTATTGGTCATAATTTGTTTTTGTATTTAAAATCTGTTTGTCATTTCGTTTCAGTTTGCTTTCGTTTCATGTGTAACATGTTGTTCTTTGCACTGTTTTACAATAGCCAAATGTTATTGAGAAAGGAAGGGTCAATCCAGCCTCAGCGGGTCCATACGACCTTCTTGGATTGATCCTTTGACTTATGCACTGATCACTCGAAAGTCATTGAGTTTGTACTGATTACTGTTATTTTGTATGTGTTTGATGCTTTGTCAATAAACGGCTTACTTACTTACTTACTTACTTATTTACTTACTTACTTCATCCGTTCATTTTAAAAGCAAGTGATAAAATTTCTCATCCAGAGGTAGCGGATACCTATTCGACTTTGCAAAAGAAAGCTTAAGCCTTTAGCCTAGCTAGCTTTAGAATCTTTAACCGACAGGGTTATTAGAGTAATAAAATGTTTATTACTCTCCATTAATTAGACTCTACCTGTCTACCAGACATAATAATTTAGTTCGCTTTTCGGTCTGAGAAGATATTTCACACTGGCGCTGCATAAATGCTTGAATTAGTATTTAGTGATGATTTTTTTAATACATTAAAAATTTTAATCACATAATCAACTGATTCAATACTTCTACTTCCAAAAAAAGTATTTAAACCGTATTTATTACTGCCTATGGAGGATTTGAAGCATGCGATGCTTAGGCATTTCGCGTTGGCACCCGTGCAAGTCGCGGAGGACAGTAGCATCGACGTGGCATCAGAGAGCTTGCCAGACATTCAGTTTGGCTCAAAACCTGTAGTTAAGCTTACACAGCATATAGCTAAGTCGACGTAGCACCAGTGTGCCACACAGCACTTGGAATAGAAGCAAGTGAGTAGGCCTAATAGATAGATAGATAGATAAAAAGATAGATAGATAAGTAGATAGATAGATAGATAGATAGATAGATAGATAGATAAGTAGATAGATATATAGATAGATAGATCGATAGATTGATAGATGGATAGATGGATAGATGGATAGATGGATAGATGGATAGATGGATAGATGGATGGATAGACAGAAAGACAGACAGACAGACAGACAGACAGACAGATGGATAGATGGATGGACGGACGGACGGACGGACGGACGGACGGACGGTCGGAACGACGGACGGACGGACGGACGGACGGACGGACGGACGGACGGACGGACGGACGGACGGACAGACAGACAGACAGACAGACAGACAGACAGACAGACAGACAGACAGACAGACAGACAGACAGACAGACAGACAGATAGATAGATAGATAGATAGATAGATAGATAGATAGATAGATAGATAGATAGATAGATAGATAGATAGATAGATAGATAGATAGATAGATAGATAGATAGATAGATAGATAGATAGATAGATAGATAGAGTGATAGATAGATAGATAGATAGATAGATAGATAGATAGATAGATAGATAGATAGATAGATAGATAGATAGATAGATAGATAGATAGATAGATAGATAGATAGATAGATAGATAGATAGATAGATAGATAGATAGATAGATAGATAGATAGATAGATAGATAGATAGATAGAAGTGAGAGGCAGAGTTCGAATCTTCTAGCACAATGCATTTCTACATCATTGAAAAATGCCTACGTGGATTCTGTGCAATCTCCTTCCATCTGCACTGAACGACGGGGGTGTGAGTCATGAGGGAGATACGACATTCCGTTTGAATGTTTTGCTTCATAATTATTCATTTCAAATAATATTTACCAGAATATTCGGTACATTGCCTTATAATATTATCAACCACCTGGCGCAAACACCAGCGCGTTGTCGTTTGATTGACTTCTACATGTGCATAATGTTTGTTTTGAGAATCAGTTACTGCTTCAAACGTAGCTTATATAAACGACCCGTGACACTGTGACAGTAGGCTCTGCAGATAATAGTTTGTGGCCATATTCAAGGTACGATGACGAGCATCATTTCTTCTTCATTCTTGTATATTTTACTTTGTTTTGAAATAATCATATCTCGCGTGTCTCGTGTAAAATTATAAGCATAGTCTAAATAGGTGATTTATATTATGATGAATCCTAATGAGCACAAATCTTAATTACTGACAGAACAGACGGCCTGCAATACAAGGGCTCTAATAGCAGCCTATAAAGCACATCTATCCTAACGGGGCTAAGTGGCGATTTGAAAATTGCACGTGCTTTAACAAATTCTGCATTTATACGCGTAATGGGTGTTTATATAATTCGTTCGTTCATGTTATCAGAGAAGTTTTTTTTATATTATATACATGTATCAAAATTTAGGAATACTCCGAAGTAGAGATGAATGCCCTCTGGTTGGTGATGTGCGTTTTGTGTGTAGTATCGACTCAATGGTTCAAGGTCTCAGCCGAAGGTAACGCATTAATCTATATAAATAAAAATGTAACTGTGTTTGTGTCCTCCTCAATGATCTCAGAAAGTTGTTCACGATTGTTTTCAAACGCTAATATCTTTGATAAAAAAAATAGGTAACAACTTAAATAACATATAAGCTTACACAGTAAATTTAATAAAGCAATCATACTGGAATGGGAAGCTTATTTCGTGCAACGCATGTAAACGATGACGTTGGCAAAAAAAGAGCTACTCTACATGTATGTCTGTGATTTACACAGCGTACCATAAAATGGAGTAGCTTTTGGCATAGTTTGGAGTAATTTTAGGCTATAACACCTAAACAAGCTGACTAAGAGACTTGTTTTTGACAGATGATTTCTGAAAGTGATTGATGGTGCCTATAGACTCTGTAGAGTTTGAAAACTAATAAAAAAATTATTTATGGTGTTTAAAAAATTCGAAAAAAGACAAATTTATTTCGACTTTTTGGCAACTTTGGCATCATGCGTTATCTCAACTAGGGATCAATTTGAGACCCATGCTGGGCAACATTGGCACGATATAATGTTATTGAAAAATATTGTGCATCAATGATATTTTCATTAACGTTAAATGAAATTTGAAGTGAAAATATTGATTTCCGCTAAATATAACTGTAACTGCCAACTGCTAAGTCGCTGTAATCGGGAGCACCTGTGAGTTACAATCTTGAAGGGCGCTATAGCAAGTGTTAATATTATATCTGCAAGTGTTAATATTATTATAGGCCGACATTAGTTAATCACATATCTGTATTAGTAAAATTATTATTATAATCATTGTAAAGCCTAGTGAAATTTATAACGCTGATTATCTAAGGATGTTGACATAATATTGCTCATGATGTGGATGTCTTTTTACAGAAGTTTTGGGCGATCGGAACAACGACAGTAAAATTATTGATGATCCTACACAGTTTGGAAATAGGCCTAATGGGTACGTTAACAGAGCGTTGACCATGGTCGGAGACCTGGGCGGAGATTTGGGCGGAGATTTGTGGGGGGGGGGGGGACGAACGAGCGGCAGAAGGAAAGACGCGAGATTTTTGGACGGATGAAAATTTTGAACACCTTTTTCCAAACTAAAATTTTCTACTTTCACCGCCAAAAAGTTGATGACATTTTTTTAGTCATCTGGCCAAAAAGTCTAGAAAAATGTCTAATTTGTAATTACTTTTTTTAGTCTTGACGCTCAATCATTGGGGGGGGGGGACCAATGCATGGGCCGTTCCCCCAACACCTTTATTGGAAGGACCATCCCCCCTGTCCCTCCTAGGTCTCCGCCTATGGCGTTGACATTTCCCCAATGCCACCTATAGCAGAGTAACCCATTTGCAGAACTATAATAGCAACACATACGATTTTGATGAAAACAGTCACCATTAGTTAAAATAATGGCCATCAAATTAAACCGCTGTCTCACTCATCCAACCTCACTTTACCATAACGAACGTCCCTTCACGTTATCATTAATTTGCTGAATCGATAAAACAATCAGGTATTCGCTCGTCCACTGATTAAACACTCAAATCAATTTAAAATTTGGCCAATCAGTCACAAAGTCTGCATGGCTAATCATGGGCGCCCGCAGAAAGTTTTGCAGGAGGGGCAAAACACAATGGTCAACGTTAAAAGATTTTCAGAAGGAGGTCAAAAAAATGCAAAGCGGGGAGTTAAGAACATGCATGGGTATTTTTCACAGACGTTTCTTGGTGTAAATTTCTCAGTTTCAGTTTTCAAAATTTTTAATATGAATTGTTACTTTTTGCAAGGAAATTTGTTTAAAAAATTCGAAAAGTATTAGTTAAAAGTAGTCTTTTTTATTCTCTAATGCGATGAAATTTTTTATAAACCCCAAAAGTAGTAGTGAGAAAATAGGTTTCAATTTTCCAGGAGGGGGCAAGTGCCCCCTTGTCCCTATGTGCGGGCGCCCATACGGTTAATCAGTTCGATCAACGTCGAAAGCAACTTAGAAAAAATATTCATCTGCATAATCATGACAGTCATTGACCACGCAGACATCTTGCGACACTATGCTTTTCACCAGTCGATGCCTATATAATGTTGACAAGAGATTGAATGCAACACTTTTTTTTATCAATACTGATCAAACACATCCATTCAATCTGCATGTATATATGAACATTGTTGTGTGACTAGTTAAGTCAGTGATTCCAACCTTTTTGACTGTAGGAGTGAAGGGCCACTTTTCCTTATAAGTTGGAGGACATGAGAGCCACTTTTTCGTAGTTGAAGGACATTAGGCCTATAGCCTATAGGGGGATACAAGGCTAAAATTTAATTATCTAAGAGCATATAAAATTGTTATAATTGAATCAAAGTAGAATTTCTGCTGTTATTTATAGACGACAAAATAAAATAATTTGTAATGGAAAATAATTACGTGTCATATCCTGTCCAAATTGTCAATTTTGTCATATAGCCTATTTTGTGAATTCTTTGACGGACGAGGGCCATGTGTTGAGGTCTGACGGGCCACTTTTGGCCCGCGGGCCACGGGTTGGGAACCACTGAGTTAAGTGACTAAACGTAATTTGACTTCTAAAGTTGTTGTGGAGCCTTGACGTTGTCTGTGTGATTGGTTGCTTGCAGATCAATGGACGGAAAACACCGACGAGATAAGAGAGACCCTGAATGCCACGATCTGGGTCGAAGGTGCAGGCATTGATATGTAGCCTATTACGTTTACTGGATTGGAACAGCCTCGGATACTGGTCCATGGCCGACGGCGAATCACACGTGACTTCCTGTCAGGGAAGCGCGTGCTTGTTCCTATGTAAACCCATGTTAAATTAGTCAACTTTAAAGGCTATTTTCAAGAAATCTGGTCAGTGGCCGTTAAATACATGCAGTAAGGTTGATTGTTTTGTATTTCACTCAACTCCAAAGCCCTAGGCTGGTTTTAAACAATTTTATAGCGTCGTGGAGAATTTTGCGTTTTAAGCCGAAGAGTGTGCCGCCTATCCTTTGCTATGGTTTGCCTCTAGGAATCCTGGGACTTGCCCCAGAGAATCCTGGGACTTGCCCCAGAGAATCCTGGAATCTGCTCTAAGGAATCATTGTCTTGCCTCAAAGAATCCTGGGATATCCCTGAGTGAGCGATAATCCGTACTTTCATAGGCAAGTTCCTATCCAGTAACTATAATACATATCAGTGGGTGCAAGGATCTTATGAATTCTAGGCGCTGCTGTTATGGAATGCACTGTCCATGCCGAAGAGGCTATGGTAACTGCTTTTGAAGTAAAGCTCCAGAAAGGCATTTATGGTCATAGTAGGCCCTAAGCACTTTTGCATATTAATCTATTCGTAGGCCCCTAGGGCCTATCCAACTCAACTCTGTATTGATTCAAATTGCAACACATTTACGTTTCGGACTAAATTCTAATGAAAAATCGCCATCGCATTTAAAAAAATTGTTTGTTAAATTATTCTTACAAATTTATAAAGGAATCATGTCTGATGATTATAAGAGGAAATACGAGTCTGGATTTGAGAAACGAAAGAAAAAGGAACAGAAAGATGAAGATGCTTTTCCGGTCTTTCACCAATCTTTGCAATTATTTTTAAATTAATTTTTTCAGGATTTCGTAGGCCCCTGGTAAGTTCGTAGGCCCTAGGCACAGTGCCTACTGTGCCTAATGGATAAGACGGCCCTGGCTCCAGATTACAGTGGTTGAACGATGCGACCTGTGTTGAATCAATTTAAAAATGAGGACTCTCTAATAATTATAATTATATTATACTAGCGTAAGTAGTATAGAAGTACTGGTTCTGAATCGGTTAAGTATTATTACTAACTAGTAATTAATTAGTAATTAGTTAAGTATTATTAATAATTAGTTAAGGTAATTAGTTAAGGTAATTAATTAGCCTATTATAGTAATTAGACCATATTAATTATAATAATTGCATCAATTAGTAATTAGTATAGTAATTAGTATAGTAATTAGGTAATTATATTAGTAATAGTAATTAATTAAACCTAACTAGCAGCGGTACAGGGTCCCGCGCGCCATCGGTATTGCGTCATCGGTAATGCATCATCGGTAACGACGCTGTGAATGCTGACGCCTAACCACATATTATTATGCTAATAAAGTATTACTGGTCTGGAAAAGAATGTGTCATCGGTAATGCATCTATCCGTCCGTCCATCCGTCCGTCCGTCCATCCGTCCGTCCGTCCGTCCGTCCGTCTGTCTGTCTGTCTGTCTGTCTGTCTGTCTGTCTGTCTGTCTGTCTGTCTATCTGTCTGTCTCTTGTATTGTATACGGCGCACGTCAAAATAATTACACACGATAGGATGTCGCACGCATCAAAGAGGCGGCCGACAGACGAGTCAGTCAAACACATAACAACAAACATCTGTCAAACATAACGATCTTCCGTCCCGCGCCGGGCACTGGTCGAGTGGCCTATTGAACTCATCAATCGCTTAATGCAAAGACGACTGTTTGAACACACAACCTTTGATCGCACACATCTGTGTATGCGTCACTTGAACAACAACACACAAAGCTTTTATCACAGACAGCATTCCTCTACGAATATTCGCATTTGCATCGAAAACTTCTCTCTTTCATATCAAAGACCACGCAACAATTTCTGAATTAATTTCATTGCAAGGTATAATAGGAGCATGCCGTTTCTTTCATTATCTTATTCTTTCACTCATCTCTTATACCAATCATTAACTTTGAAAATGAACCCATAGGTCTGCTACTTCTTTCTTTCTTTAGTGTCCAAATGTGTGCTGACATTGAAGAACTGAATTGTATTCGAAAATTCTAAATGTATTTCATAAGTAGAGTAGATATGGGCGTTACAAATCATTCAGGTGTTTACCATTTTTCTACACTGTTTTGCCCATCTAACCTCGCCCACCAGCCCACCAACCCAACCCTCCACACAGGCAAATTTGCATTATATGTATAAGAATCTACTAAACAGGAAGCTGCGAACCCTAGCAACGGGCCAGCCGGTAAGCGAGAAACCCTAAGTATGACATCTCTCTCCCTCCACAGCCTTCAGCCTCGCCCTCCATTCCACCCTTCCCATCCAAAATTATACATTTTACGCCTAAGCACTAGCCAACCAAGAAGCGAGAAACCTAGAAACCGACCAATAAGAAGTCGAGAACCCCTAGGGGCGGCCTCTCTCCCACTCTATAACATTCCACCTCACCTCCAACTCACCATTTCAAGCCTCTGCGCACAAATTTATCTTATACGACTAAGAACTGACCAATCAGAAAGCGGCAAATCATAGCGACGAGCGAATGAGAAGGCGAGAATTTCTGTGCATATCTTACAAATATATCAATTATTCACCATTTTATTCAAAAATACTCATAAATCAGGCATTTATACATTTAAATTAACCAAAAGTGTAACATATATTAATTATTTCCTACAAAATTATTCAAAAATATAGTAGCCACCAACAATTTTCTTCATCTTTTCGTATTCATATAAGTCCAAACACAGTATGAACTTCCAACAGGGCATTACAAACATAGTCACAGACATCCTTTCTTGTGCAGCTAAGACCAAATAATACAAACTCACTCACACTTCCATTCCCAATATGGCGTCTTTTCCAACATTCATGTACAGTCAAACACGAAAACCGAAGAATCACTCAACCCGCCATTCCCAATATGGCATCCTTTACACATTTCTTATACAGACAAGCCCAAAAACCGAAGAATCACTCAGCCTTCAATTCTCAATATGGCGACCTTTCCTCATTTCTTATACATACAAGCCCAAAAACCGAAGAATCACTCAACCTTCCATTCCCAATATGGCGTCCTTTCTAACTTTCACACACGCTCAAACTCAAAAACCGAAGAATCACTCAACCTTCCATTCCCAATATGACGACCTTTCCCCATTTTTTGTACGACCAAGTCCAAAAACCAAAGAATCACTCAACCTTCCATTCCCAATATGGTGACCATTCCAACTTTCCCGTATGCTCACATTCAAAAACCGAAAAATCACTCGACCTTCCAGTCCCAATATGGCGACCTTTCCCCATTTCTTATACGACCAAGTCCAAAAACCAAAGAATCACTCAACCTTCCATTCCCAATATGGTGACCATTCCAACTTTAACGTATGCTCACATTCAAAAACCGAAAAATCACTCGACCTTACATTCCCAATATGGGCACTTTACCAATTTTCCAGCATAATCAAACGCAAAAACCCAAGAAGAACTCAACCTTCCTTTCCTCATATGGAAACTTCCCCAACTTTCACACTTAGGCAAACGCAAAAACCGAAGAAGTACTCAACGTTCCTTTCCCAATATTGTAACCTTTAGCAATCATCTGCTCCCAAGGTGGCGCCAGCACAACCTTTCCTGTACAGACATGCTAAAATAAGGAACATACAGACAATTTTTCACACACGCTAAGTCCAAATAACACAAATACACACAACTTTCCAGTCGCAAGGTGGAACATCGGCATACTTTCACACACACACACACACACACACACACACACACACACACACACACACACACAATCTCAAAGCCCATGGAAACTTTCGGTCTTCTATCCCCAAGGAATTTCTTACGCATATAGGAACAGACAAGAAACTCGTATATCTTTCCAACTCCAAAGATGGCGCACAAGCTGGCTTTCTTGTGCATGTAAGAGTACAAACCACAGAACTGTCACACATTTCTTTCAACAGGTGGCGCTTTTTCGTAAACCTTGACATAATACATATCAAATATACAAAATTCACAAGCATATATTCAACAACACATACATTTTCAATATGCATGCGAACGAGTGGAAGTGGCATAGGACGAGAGCAGAACGCGTAAAGCACATAGAGACATGAGCGCTACAATTTCTAACATACATGCATATACTTTGGGCGAATTTTCTAACTTAGGGTATCAACTTTACATGCAACGGTGAAGAATGTAAGTTGTGTAAGACAAACACAGCAGGTGTATGGTGACAAGGTGGTACGAATTCATCATTAGCAAGGTAAAATTATAAATATGTTAGATGTGCGAGCGAGCAGAACTTGAACTTTTCAATGTAAGACACGAACTTTTGCCATTGCACGAAGCCAAACTTGTAATTTACGAAGTATAAACACATAAAATGTATGTAGAATGTGTTAAGTTGGAGAAATATGGAGTGGGCGAAGCGCATATTCTTAGATTTGTGGAAACAATGTCGTACATTATTTGCAACATGGTAACAATTTTCGTAAATTACGAACTTAGAGAGCGAAGAAATACAACTTAGCATTACAAACAGCAAATTGCAAGACTTTTAAGGGTTGAGAGTGTTCAGTTGGTAAAGTAAAGGGGTGGGGAGAGCGTTCCACTCTTAAGTTTGTGGAAAACAAGACTCTTCATTATTTGTGTCATGTCAGCAATTTTGATAAATTACGAACTTAGAGAGCGGAGAAACGCAACTTAGGGTTACAAGCAGCAAATTACAAGTCATTTTTAGAGTTGAGAGCATTAAGTTGGTGAAGTAAAGTGGTGAGGAGGGTGTGCCATTCTTAAGGTTTGGGCAAACAAAGGTGTTCAATATATGTAACATGTCATCAATTTTGACAAAATACGAAAATATTGTACGAAGAAACACGAATTAGGGTTACAAGTGGCAACTTGCAAGACGTTTAGGGGTAGCAGGCGTGCACAACTTAGCAGAAATCTACATTCGCCAACTCTGAAAACGCTAAGTCCGAAATTTTCACCGGTCAAAATCACCCGGCAACTCCTTCGAGCGGTGCGGTGGTGGTGGCGGCGGGCGCCCCATCCCACACGGACGACCTCGGACCCTGCGGCGAGGCTGACGACGTGGCACGCTTTCCCAATTAGATCAGGCTTTGACTCGTAGAAGCTAAAGTCGAATACGCTCCGACACAGCACTTTCAAAAATTTCCTTCACCCGCAATACGCATGAGCCTTTAACTTCATACGAGCCAAAGCAGGATCGATTGGGATCGCGTGCCTCGTCGTCTCCTCGCCGCAGGGTCCGTGGCCGTCCGTGAGGGAAGGGGCGCCCGCCGCCACCACCACCGCACCGCTCGAAGGAGTTGCCGGGTGATTTTGACCGGTGAAAATTTCGGACTTAGCGTTTTCAGAGTTGGCGAATGTAGATTTCTGCTAAGTTGTGCACGCCTGCTACCCCTAAACGTCTTGCAAGTTGCCACTTGTAACCCTAATTCGTGTTTCTTCGTACAATATTTTCGTATTTTGTCAAAATTGATGACATGTTACATATATTGAACACCTTTGTTTGCCCAAACCTTAAGAATGGCACACCCTCCTCACCACTTTACTTCACCAACTTAATGCTCTCAACTCTAAAAATGACTTGTAATTTGCTGCTTGTAACCCTAAGTTGCGTTTCTCCGCTCTCTAAGTTCGTAATTTATCAAAATTGCTGACATGACACAAATAATGAAGAGTCTTGTTTTCCACAAACTCCCCACCCCTTTACTTTACCAACTGAACACTCTCAACCCTTAAAAGTCTTGCAATTTGCTGTTTGTAATGCTAAGTTGTATTTCTTCGCTCTCTAAGTTCGTAATTTACGAAAATTGTTACCATGTTGCAAATAATGTACGACATTGTTTCCACAAATCTAAGAATATGCGCTTCGCCCACTCCATATTTCTCCAACTTAACACATTCTACATACATTTTATGTGTTTATACTTCGTAAATTACAAGTTTGGCTTCGTGCAATGGCAAAAGTTCGTGTCTTACATTGAAAAGTTCAAGTTCTGCTCGCTCGCACATCTAACATATTTATAATTTTACCTTGCTAATGATGAATTCGTACCACCTTGTCACCATACACCTGCTGTGTTTGTCTTACACAACTTACATTCTTCACCGTTGCATGTAAAGTTGATACCCTAAGTTAGAAAATTCGCCCAAAGTATATGCATGTATGTTAGAAATTGTAGCGCTCATGTCTCTATGTGCTTTACGCGTTCTGCTCTCGTCCTATGCCACTTCCACTCGTTCGCATGCATATTGAAAATGTATGTGTTGTTGAATATATGCTTGTGAATTTTGTATATTTGATATGTATTATGTCAAGGTTTACGAAAAAGCGCCACCTGTTGAAAGAAATGTGTGACAGTTCTGTGGTTTGTACTCTTACATGCACAAGAAAGCCAGCTTGTGCGCCATCTTTGGAGTTGGAAAGATATACGAGTTTCTTGTCTGTTCCTATATGCGTAAGAAATTCCTTGGGGATAGAAGACCGAAAGTTTCCATGGGCTTTGAGATTGTGTGTGTGTGTGTGTGTGTGTGTGTGTGTGTGTGTGTGTGTGAAAGTATGCCGATGTTCCACCTTGCGACTGGAAAGTTGTGTGTATTTGTGTTATTTGGACTTAGCGTGTGTGAAAAATTGTCTGTATGTTCCTTATTTTAGCATGTCTGTACAGGAAAGGTTGTGCTGGCGCCACCTTGGGAGCAGATGATTGCTAAAGGTTACAATATTGGGAAAGGAACGTTGAGTACTTCTTCGGTTTTTGCGTTTGCCTAAGTGTGAAAGTTGGGGAAGTTTCCATATGAGGAAAGGAAGGTTGAGTTCTTCTTGGGTTTTTGCGTTTGATTATGCTGGAAAATTGGTAAAGTGCCCATATTGGGAATGTAAGGTCGAGTGATTTTTCGGTTTTTGAATGTGAGCATACGTTAAAGTTGGAATGGTCACCATATTGGGAATGGAAGGTTGAGTGATTCTTTGGTTTTTGGACTTGGTCGTATAAGAAATGGGGAAAGGTCGCCATATTGGGACTGGAAGGTCGAGTGATTTTTCGGTTTTTGAATGTGAGCATACGGGAAAGTTGGAATGGTCACCATATTGGGAATGGAAGGTTGAGTGATTCTTTGGTTTTTGGACTTGGTCGTACAAAAAATGGGGAAAGGTCGTCATATTGGGAATGGAAGGTTGAGTGATTCTTCGGTTTTTGAGTTTGAGCGTGTGTGAAAGTTAGAAAGGACGCCATATTGGGAATGGAAGGTTGAGTGATTCTTCGGTTTTTGGGCTTGTATGTATAAGAAATGAGGAAAGGTCGCCATATTGAGAATTGAAGGCTGAGTGATTCTTCGGTTTTTGGGCTTGTCTGTATAAGAAATGTGTAAAGGATGCCATATTGGGAATGGCGGGTTGAGTGATTCTTCGGTTTTCGTGTTTGACTGTACATGAATGTTGGAAAAGACGCCATATTGGGAATGGAAGTGTGAGTGAGTTTGTATTATTTGGTCTTAGCTGCACAAGAAAGGATGTCTGTGACTATGTTTGTAATGCCCTGTTGGAAGTTCATACTGTGTTTGGACTTATATGAATACGAAAAGATGAAGAAAATTGTTGGTGGCTACTATATTTTTGAATAATTTTGTAGGAAATAATGAATATATGTTACACTTTTGGTTAATTTAAATGTATAAATGCCTGATTTATGAGTATTTTTGAATAAAATGGTGAATAATTGATATATTTGTAAGATATGCACAGAAATTCTCGCCTTCTCATTCGCTCGTCGCTATGATTTGCCGCTTTCTGATTGGTCAGTTCTTAGTCGTATAAGATAAATTTGTGCGCAGAGGCTTGAAATGGTGAGTTGGAGGTGAGGTGGAATGTTATAGAGTGGGAGAGAGGCCGCCCCTAGGGGTTCTCGACTTCTTATTGGTCGGTTTCTAGGTTTCTCGCTTCTTGGTTGGCTAGTGCTTAGGCGTAAAATGTATAATTTTGGATGGGAAGGGTGGAATGGAGGGCGAGGCTGAAGGCTGTGGAGGGAGAGAGATGTCATACTTAGGGTTTCTCGCTTACCGGCTGGCCCGTTGCTAGGGTTCGCAGCTTCCTGTTTAGTAGATTCTTATACATATAATGCAAATTTGCCTGTGTGGAGGGTTGGGTTGGTGGGCTGGTGGGCGAGGTTAGATGGGCAAAACAGTGTAGAAAAATGGTAAACACCTGAATGATTTGTAACGCCCATATCTACTCTACTTATGAAATACATTTAGAATTTTCGAATACAATTCAGTTCTTCAATGTCAGCACACATTTGGACACTAAAGAAAGAAAGAAGTAGCAGACCTATGGGTTCATTTTCAAAGTTAATGATTGGTATAAGAGATGAGTGAAAGAATAAGATAATGAAAGAAACGGCATGCTCCTATTATACCTTGCAATGAAATTAATTCAGAAATTGTTGCGTGGTCTTTGATATGAAAGAGAGAAGTTTTCGATGCAAATGCGAATATTCGTAGAGGAATGCTGTCTGTGATAAAAGCTTTGTGTGTTGTTGTTCAAGTGACGCATACACAGATGTGTGCGATCAAAGGTTGTGTGTTCAAACAGTCGTCTTTGCATTAAGCGATTGATGAGTTCAATAGGCCACTCGACCAGTGCCCGGCGCGGGACGGAAGATCGTTATGTTTGACAGATGTTTGTTGTTATGTGTTTGACTGACTCGTCTGTCGGCCGCCTCTTTGATGCGTGCGACATCCTATCGTGTGTAATTATTTTGACGTGCGCCGTATACAATACAAGAGACAGACAGATAGACAGACAGACAGACAGACAGACAGACAGACAGACAGACAGACAGACAGACATACAGACAGACAGACGGACGGACGGACGGCTGGACGAACGGACGGATGGACGGACGGATAGATGCATTACCGATGACACATTCTTTTCCAGACCAGTAATACTTTATTAGCATAATAATATGTGGTTAGGCGTCAGCATTCACAGCGTCGTTACCGATGATGCATTACCGATGACGCAATACCGATGGCGCGCGGGACCCTGTACCGCTGCTAGTTAGGTTTAATTAATTACTATTACTAATATAATTACCTAATTACTATACTAATTACTATACTAATTACTAATTGATGCAATTATTATAATTAATATGGTCTAATTACTATAATAGGCTAATTAATTACCTTAACTAATTACCTTAACTAATTATTAATAATACTTAACTAATTACTAATTAATTACTAGTTAGTAATAATACTTAACCGATTCAGAACCAGTACTTCTATACTACTAGCGTACTCGGCCACGCGTTGCTGTGGCTGAAAAGAGCATTCCCCACCCCCTCCTCTTACCTTTCCCCCTTCCCTACCCCGTTTTGGTAAAGTTCTGAAAGCAATCGGCGAAGAAAGTTCGGAGATCCTTGAAGACGACACAAACGCGGTTACATTTTTATTTATATAGATAAAACAGTATTCCCTCTGTATAAGCGCTAAAATATTTATTATATGTTTTAACGCTTAAGAACAGTGAGCTAAAAGCAGACGAAACACTTTTTTTTATTTTGCTTGTGTTTGAGACCATTTACAATAAACTGGTGAAGCATTATGTAAGGATGGGGGAAGATTAATACATCTAGCATCAATGATTTTAGTACGGCGTGAAAGATAAATCTTCACCTAATTTTTTATCTATAGATTTGACCTTTGAGGGTCATTTCAAATGTGACGGTCAAATAATAGGTTTTGAATGTAGGCTTACCTGTAATGAAAATAAGGAAGGAGGGAGAGTGACGGGGGGGGGGGAAAGATTTGAGAATGGAGATTTGCCACCACAGTTTTGTGAGAGAAAAAAACTGATTGTGTAATTCTCATTGTTCTTCTCAGTTTTCTTCTTCTTTCCATTGTATGCGTCAGGACACTTTTACAGCGAATTTCAAGTAGGCCTATCTAACAAAGCGCTTTCCCTGGTGAGAGTGTGCTTCAAGAGATGGATGAATGACCCCGAGAAGTGATTGACGACCCAATTAATCAATAAAACTTCTACGTGATCCATAAACAAAGTATGTATACCTATTATATACATATGAGGAATTTATATAGCGCCATTTAAGATAGCCATTCAGAGGCGCTCAAGATCTAGGCAAGGCCAAAGAGGAAAGTTTTCAGTAGTTTATAAAAAGAATTATTAAAGTCCCGTGGAAGAGAACAACACAGGCCAAAGGGAAGGCTATTCCAAAAACAGGGACTCGCAATCGAGAATGCCCTCTAGGCCTAATGGCTGTGCCAGGGCTGTTTTAAAGTAATTTTTAGAACTGCACAACTGCTTCTTTCCTTTCCCATCCTCCATGGTAAACTATAGGCTACTTCCAAGCGGAGGAAAATGACTTTTTTGCTAGTTATACCTGTTCAGAAGTGCTTATACAACTGCACAAATACATTTAGAACTGCACATTTTGTGTACAACTGCACGTTAAAAAAGCCCTGGGCTGTGCTTGCATGTGGAACCACAAAACCGCCTCTAGAGACTGAGCGCAGAGAGCGGCGGCCAGAGCAAGCCGAAGTGTGTAGCCTACTTCAGGCTTAACGACACTTTTTCATATAGAAGATGATTAGTGTCGGAGGCAGAGTACAACCTCTCACTCCACGTTTATATTGCGACCGAGCCACCCGCAGTAAACGATCCGAGAAATTAATCTCTTATAAACTGACCGACCGGGAATCGAACCCGTGCCGCCGGCATGGCGAGCGGGCTACCAACCCACTCGGCCACTCAGGATCTCTTTCAAGCCGAAGTTAAAGTAAAGAGATATATAGCCTAATAGCGAAAACCACTGCGCTCGTCTCACGAATTTCCACATAAAGCATACAACCCATAATTCAAATCTTAAATTTAATCACTTTCTTAATGGCTACAGAATCAAATTAAATGTACAATCTTTGCATCTCTAGATTTATCTCACAGTCATTCACAGAATGCTTTAAGCACATGTGTCTCGAGTGGAACAATGAAAACCAGCGGAAGTTTTCGGCGATAAATCTTTACCGCTATTCGTCGACATTTGAATGTCTAATTGTCTATGCCCTTTCTACAGCATTTTCTCACAAAGACTACTAACTCACAACAGTAGATATATAGCTTATATATATAAATATATAGCTTTTATATATAAATATATATATAAACAGCAAGAGTGATATATTATGTACATAAATAAAATTACTGCTCTTTTCAGAGCCTAAGATCGTAAGTAATCTTGCAATTGTTACTTGTGGTGGGCGTTTATTGTGCATGCAGTCATGTCTTCATGTGGGTCTTGGTGGCGCAGTGGTATAGTCCCATGTTCTGTGCTTTGCTTTGCATCCAGAGGGTCGCAGGTTCAAATCTGTATCACTCCACTGCGCAGCGACCCTGTGTGAGTTTGTGGGCAATTGTCTACGAGGAAAGCAACGAGAAATCACCTCACTCATCTAACCTATGGGTTTCCTTGAAAGCGAATGGAACACGAAGACACCTTCGGACAGGGAACCAGTCATCATCATCATCGTCGTCATCATCATCATCATCATCATCATCATCATCACCATCATCATCATCTTCATCATCCAATGAATGTTTTCGAATTTGGCTATTTGCATCAATTCAATGCATGTAAGTCCCTATAATTATTTATTATGTACAGCCTACGTTTGCCTATTCATGCGGATAAAGAATAGGACCGAATGAATTTATGGCTCAGTCTTTTACAGTGTTTTACATCATCTGTCTCCGCTGTGAATGGAATGAGCGCTCTAAGAAGACGTGAATGTCGATTGTCTATTGTTAAGAGTCGCCAAGCAGTCTGCCTGATCTATACACGAGTATTATATATATATATATATATATACGAGTATTCTTTTTGGCCAATTCCAAGACCTCGATATAGGCCTATAGACTTATGGCTGTACAGGTGGGCTTTCTCGACTGTTTTTCCTTTTTATGTTTCTCGCATACATAATAAAACGAATGATGTAAACCGCAATAGGCAAAGTAAGATTTGTTACAGAGGTGCGGTGGTGTAGTGGTGGCGTCGTTGCCTTGCAGCCGGAAGGTTCGAGGTTCGAATTCACCCTCAAGTCGCCGCGTAGGGACCTTGGGCAAGTCCTTCACTCGCAATTGCTCAGCGCTTCGGCGTGAAACTCTGATGCAGTGTCCGCTCTGCATTCGGGAGCGCCTCTGAGTAGAGAGAGAGCTTGAAGGGGCGCTATAACAAGTGCACATACAAACTGTGACCTTAATAATTTTTAAAATAATAATAACAACAATTTATATAACACCGTAACACACGCCATTACAATGGCGCATTACAAAAGCAGTTAACACGCGGTATAACCCCTAGCGAACAAGTATGTTTTTATCATGGATTTGCCGTCATCAATATCATCGTGTATAGCCAACAAATTAAAGTCAACAAGTCGGCCACAGTTTGTTGCTTTGTCTGCATGTAGACCCTGTTTACCAGGGCGTAGGGATACATAGAGTTCCCCGATCAAGCCCAATATATTCCATTTTATGGGACAGATGTCGTTACGGCATCACAAATTCCAAACTGCTGTGAATTTGATCGCAGTACATGCGCTGCATATTGTTTTCTTTCTCGAAAATCGCGTCGAAACTTCTCGAAAAACCTTCGACGTCGAAGTCACAAAATACCCGCAAATTCCGATCGTAAAAGATCGAATATAAAACGGCCGTATACAATACTATACATGTACATGGACATGTAGGCTACATGTAGGCTTACAGTCTATGTCCGAGCCCTAGCGGTTGCAAGACATTGCGCGGGTTTAACAGCAGACAGAGCGAACGCCGGGGGCACAATAAGAACGCTATATAAGATTATAAGAAGGACTTTAATGGAGCCATAACTCGCGCTATTTGATGGGGCGCCATGAAACTGCCTCCCTGCTTTAAATCCTCGAGCCGGACTATATACCCTCCGCTGTCATGGTAACGAATTAGTATGGCCGATGTGGTAAGGATTCCAGAGACGGTTGAAAGTCATCATGCCGCATTGCCTTCTAATAAGTAAGGCTTCATGACCACATGCAGACGAAATGTCCAGCTTTGTGTACTTGTGTGTTTTACTGAAGCTCCGATTGAGGGATTATAGGAGGTTATTCATTCCAAAAGAAACGTGTGCATGCAGTAAAAAATACTGTAAAATATACTGTGACTAATGCGAACGTGTATTATTGAACGTCATTGCATCATATAGGTCTATATAATTATGTATAGTTGTAGCCTATATATATATATATACATCCATACGGCATATATTCATACATGTATGTGTGTATTTATATGTAACTCTTCAGTCTTAGATTAATCTCGACAAGGAGGATTAAATTGTTCAAGCCTGAAGGAGGAGATAAATATAAATATACGTATTTATTTACATAGACTTATATGAGCAAATTATGCCATCAATACCGACAATGTCACTCAATATAGAGTAATAAAAAGAATTGTCTTGCATATATATATATATATATATAACACATATATATATTCTTTAGTGTTCTGCTCTTAGGAAGGTCCAAGATTCCAACGACATCAATCTTGTCTATTCTGTGGTTTTTCCATGATTTCTTTATTTCCTTATTTCCTCGTCCCTCTTCTCTGTCCATCAACCAGTCCAACATCATCTTTCTCGGTCTTCCTGATGGTTTCTTTCCATCCATTCTTCCCTCATGTTACATATATATAACATATATAATTAAAAAAATATATATATACATGTATATATGAACAACGATAATGGATATTGAATAACCTATACGTGAACTTCTGATCAAAGGAAACATCCTCGAGTCTTCCGCAGAGCTGAAAGTGAGCCGGGTCGGTCAGGGTCTGCGACCCGGCATCGATTTTCGAGACCTGCTGTTGCGGGGTCTCAGCAGGGTCGCAATAAAGGTCGCCAGGTGCCCAAAACTATGTAAAAAATGGTAGGACTTCGAAAAATTTTGGGCAAAATGACTAAAAGAAACGTCTTCAGCAGGGGCGCAACCAGAAAATTTTCCTGGGGGGTGCTCAGAATTTTTATTGTAAACGCCGAAGATGCAAAGCAGCGAGTACCGAGGGTAGGCCTACGAGGCCAATACTGACTAGGGGGCCTGAGGGAGCGTCGTAAGCTTTCCCCCAGCGGGGTCTGGGGCGCAGCCCCAGAAACCAACGTATTTTTTTAAACTTTTGACATCAGCTAGAGCGCGTTTCAGGCTCTTGTTTGACAGCTGTAGGCCTATCTATAGGCAAGCTAGTCATGAACACTTCTGAAAAGCACGGTTTAGGACTTCAAAAATGCCCTTTTCGATTTGTTTAGATATGACAAATGTCTTGGCGGAATTAATAACAAGTGTTTACTCTAGCCCCTCCGCCCCCCTCCCACAATAACCAGTGTTTTATCAAGTCCCTTCTGTGGGAATCGAGGTTTTTTTTCTAGTGAAAATCGAGCATCCGACGAAATATCTCCACAGCACGTGGCGCTGAGAGGGCAGTAGCTTTGGGAGGTGATGTGCCCCTTCACATCAGAAAGTTTCTAATTTCCACACTGCAATGGCAGCATTTTAAGCTGTCGTCTAAAGCAAAAATTGCTATATATACTATTTTTCAGTGCTGATAGGAGTGGTTTAATCTTCAACGAATATGCTCACAATTATATAAAAAAAATTGAGTTTCCACGTTTATTATGCTACCATTTTAAGATGTCAACTTAGCAAAATAGCTCTATTAATTCAGTGCTGATAAAAAAGTGATTTCAGATTTCAACATAGGCCTAGCAGGGAAAGGGGTTTGAGTAGGGGGATGGGCTTCCTCCTCAGCACAGAATTTTTATTTCCACACTGCAGTAGTATCATTTTAGGCCGTCATTTTAACGAAATTTAACATAGACGTAAGACTTCAATGCCACTCTCCATTGCTTAATTTTTTAATTTCCATACTTTAATGGTAGGCCTTTAAGCTGTCATCTTAATAGAATTGCTCATTTTCAATGCTGATAGTCATAGATTTTATAAAATTTAAATTTAGCCTACTTTAAAATTTTAGAGCGTTGCCTCGCAATTACTTAAAATTTTGTGATTTGCACAATGCACAGTGCACCGTGACTTTTAAAGCTGTCATTTTTACAAACAAACTCATGATTTTAGTGCTCAGAGACGTTATAATTATAAGATTTCAATTGATGCCCCTTCCATCGTAGAAGAAATTTTTATTTACACATGCTGTAATGACAGCATTTTAGCTTGTTGTCGTAACAAAATTGTTCATTATGGATAAACAGTGGATTACACTGCAGAAATTTATAATAATATTTATGAAATATTTATGACATATTGGGGATATAAGTATCTCCGCCCCCTTACCACAAACTTTGGGGGTTTAAAACTTCAGAAGTTCAGACTGTTGCCTCACAGGTTACTTAGGCTACTTCTTCCCTATCGCCCTAAATATCCGCCATGACAGTAATTGTGCACATTATAATATAGGCCTAGTTACCCTAGTATGAAATAAGATCATGGTAGGCCTATTATATGGCAGTTTATGTAATTCAATCTAATAAACAGCAACTAAAAACTACTATCATTTTGTCAAATATTCTGGGTGAAAAATTATTTCTGGACGCTTTCGCCGCAGAAAATGTCTAGATCAAACATAGCTGACTTTATATATTTGAAGGAAAACAATAACTATAGGCCCAAATAAAATAGCACACACGGTACTATCAATTAAGTCGTAACATATTATCAATAAATTGGTGAGACACTGTAATGTAAAGGCACAGGCGTATCGCTATTAATGCTTATAATCAGTGTAAAAAGTGAGACGGATCTCCCCGGATCTCCGATCCGGGGCCCTTGAATGTGTAAAAATTTAGATCCGGGGCCCCATAGTGATTTTTATGAGATCCGGATCTCCCCGGATCTCCCAATATGACCCCCATAATCGGAGCGTATTTGATTAAACTTGACGTCTAAAGTGAAATTGCTCTTGATTCTTACAGTATCTTTCTTTTCCTTCCTTTTTATATTAACGCTCATTCCGTCGTCACGGATTGTTGGATTGGTTTAGGGGTAGACGGGGCATCTGTTATGCTTGGTAACAAGACTGGTTTAGCAATACGACTAAAAAATAAGTTTCCACAATTAATTGGTTGGCATTGCTTTAATCACAGGCTGGAGCTCTCAGTTAACGATGCAATTAAGACATGTAGGCCCTACTGAAATTAACCATTTCAAATCTTTTATGGATTCTCTTTATGCACTTTAGGCCTATAGCATGTCTCCGAAGTGTCAGCGCGAATTAGCGGAGTGTGCTAAAGAACTTGAAACTGAAATAAGTCGTATAGGCCGAGTGCTGAGCGTGAGGTGGGTGGCGTCGAGTTGTCGAAGTGTGAAGGCAGTATGGCAATGTTATGCTGCACTGCATAAACACTTTTGCAAGAAGGCTGATAATAATCATGCAGATAGCAAAGAAAGAGCAAAATTTGCAGGCTTTGCCACAAAACTTGAGAATCCCATTTTCTTAAGAAATTTAGGGCTTATGTATGATGCGCATTTGTCGTTGAGTTTGCAAAAGGCGGATATTACTTTGCCAATTGCACACAGACTAATATCCAGACAAATAGAGATTTTTCTTGCTAGGAAAGAAAGCAATTCTGTATTTTATCGTGAAGCGTGTGAAGCTGTTGCTAATGGAGAGTTTCACGGTGTTCCAATTGGTAGTGGCACAGGAAAGGAGAAAGCAATTAAGAAGGGTCAGTTTTATCAATCTTTAGCAGATTCAATGTCAGCTAGACTTTTGCCAGCATCGGAACAGAAATTCTGTTCTTCACTGGCAATTCTTGATCCCAGTACCTGGCCTTCGGAAATGTCACCAGAGTACGGTGAAGAAGACTTGAGGCGAGTTTGTGACAAATTTGGTGTAATATTTTCAGAAGTTAAGGTGTCCTTTCGCATTTTTAAAGAAAATGGTGTTATTTGGAAGTGTAATTCTTTGCAGTCATTGTGTAATCGTGTAAACACAATTCCAGTGAGTACGGCTGAGTGTGAAAGAGGTTTTAGCAAGATGAACCTAGTGTGTACCCCTTTACGTTCACGTTTATTAGCTTCACATTTGAGTTCATTAATGTTTATTTCTCTGACAGGTCCTCCTCTCAAACTATGGCAGCCATTACCATATGTCAAATCCTGGCTTGCCTCAAACCGCAGAGATGCCACTTGTGGTCAATGTCCGAAGAAGGCAGAGCAAGTTGCTTGTAACAAATTAATGATGTCCATTTGGAATCAGTTCTAAAACACATGCTTTTTCAATGTTTCTGAACAGTATTTTCTCATAAACAACTAATGTTTAGTATTTCAAAAAGTAAAAGTTGCTATTTGTACATCTTTGTTTCTTCCAGGCAGATATTTCAGCAGTTATCAATGAATCAATTACAAACAGTTTCCACGTAATTGAAGCTTCTCTGTAATTGATACAAGCGTCAATGCGTCAACAAGCCGTAGTCACTGGAATTGTGGCATATTTTCTGTACTTTTATTTCTGCACAAATGGTTACTTTTTTGAATATTTGTTTAAAACACATTAATGGTTTTGAGGTATAAAATGTCAGTTTCAGCCCTGGCCCCTGCGTTAGCATTGTAGTAACTTGCAGATTTTTTATGTCATGCAGATCTACAGTGTACTGTGTGTAGAATTCATGTCTTAATACAATACGACTACAGCTGTTTAATCAATGCATGCTAATTTGAAATACTGTAATATTATTTGTGATATCTTTGACACTGTGACTAACCTGCTTAAAGTGTTTTCGTCTTCTTTTCTGTTGTAAAGTTCATTTTAAGTTAGCACAAAAATTTCCTAATAAGATAATCACTTCAAGTTCAATCAATTAAATCGCTTTAAATATTGTTATATGGTCAAAATTGTATGCAATAATTGTATGCAATAATATTCACTTGCATTGCGCTTTTAATTTTTTTAGTAATTATTATCAATAATTAACAAGATATAACTTTGCGGAGGGCCCATCACAAATTTATGGGGGCCCGAATATATTTAAAGATCCGGGGCCCATGATTTTACACTTTTACCACTGCTTATAATTGATCACTAGACACATTCTCGAGACCAAAACAAACTCAGGTAGATTAGCTAAACACTGAAATCTAGTGCTTTATGAACCACGAATTTGACTAAGATTATAATACAGAAAATTGAAGGAACTTGCTTGATTGTGTACCGATAATCTGAAAGACTGAAATGCCGAAAGATCCCTACCCCCCCCCCCCCCCCACCCTCACCCACAAAAAACTCATCGGATTTGGAAAAATTGCGTGGGTCACCTTTTGAGCCCTGGGGGGTGCTCAAGCACCCCCCCAGCACCCCCTAGGTGCGCCACTGGTCTTCAGAAAAATTTGCGGCTCAAAGGCGTGCTCGTCCGCCAAAGTCAGACCCGGCAACTTTTTCGAACCACTTTCAGCCCTGGTCTTCCGTATGCGAACCCAAATTTCCTGTCCTTGGTCCATGTTCTGTTAAACTACTTGTAGGCCTACGCTTGTCCATTTTTGGGAGCAAAAACCCCCCCGAAGATCACTGCATTAAAAAAGGACGTCAGGACTGATGACAAAGATGCACCTTCAACTTTCAAAATAATGCAGGATGAAAATCATGTCACTAAACCGCCTCTCTGTATGCATGGCCAGCTGCGCGAGTAACTTCATCATTTGAAACGACTTCTGGTATGATATTGCAGAGCTTGAAGAGTAATCACCACAGTTCGAGAGCGCTCCGCTTTAAGTAGTCTACGCTATGATGGAGAAGCTGCATTATAAAACCGACCATAAAAACTCCACCGAAGTGCATCGCACGAGAATGGAAATACATAGCCGACGTCACGGAGTCAATTATATACATAACTTACGAGTAAGCTACGCGTGGCTACGTCTGTCTTAAAGCAGGGCTTATGATCTGCAAGACTGATGTTTACTGACACAGGAAGACTTCACGTGCAATCGTGGACTGTCATTTCTGACGATGAGGATAATGAATTATTTGGACGTTTTCGACGGAGTTCCGTTAACGGAAATACACGTAGTTTATGGCCGTGCAGTTACGCAGGTCACACTTTTTTTAAAAGACCGGACGTCATATATCTAAGGAAGCAACTAGACATGCTTTGTGGATGTAAATCGTGGGGATGATGGTTTGTAACGCAAAGGCTAAATTACAAAAACAGGGTACTCCATCATGATCACACAGATTTGTGTGGCTCGGTGGTGTAGTGGGCATGCTCGTTGCCTTACAGCCGGATGGTGGCAGGTTCGAATCCACCTCAAGTCGGCGCGTATGTACCTTGGACAAGTCCTTCACTCGCAATTGCTCAACACTTTGGCATGAAACTCCGATTCAGTGTCCGCGCTGAAGTCGGGAGCGCTTCTGAGTAGTTATTTTTATAACAAGTGCACATAAACCGTGGTTAAAAAAACTAAGCCAAATTGTTTTGCATATATCTCTAATACCTGATGACATATCAAGCTAAGATTTTCCCAATATTTAGAGAAGTGGACCAAGAATATGATTCCAAAATTTCATGCTGAGTTAATGAAGAGTAATAAAATACTGCCTATGGAGGATTTGTACCATGCGATGCTTAGGCATTTAGATTTGGCACCCGCGCAAGTCGTGGACAGTAACATCGACGTGGCATCAAAGAGCTTGCCATACATTCAGTTTGGCTCAAAACCTGTAGTTAAGCTTACACATCATAGCTAAGTCGACGTAGCACAAGTGTGCCGCACAGCACTCGGAATAGAAGCAAGTGGGAGGCAGAGTTCGAATCTTCTAACACAATGCATTTCTACATCATTGAAAAATGCCTATGCGGATTGTGGAATCTCCTACCAGCTGCGCGACCGCTCACTGAACGACGGGATGGGGTCATGAGGGACGTATACATTCCGTTTTGAATGTTTTGCTTCATAATTATTCATTTCAAATAATATTGTCCAGAATATTCCGTGCATTGTTTTATATCATAATCAACCACCTGTCGAAAACACCAGCAGGCGGTCGTTTGATTGACTTCTACATGTGCATAATGTTTGTTTTGAGAATCAGTTACTGCGTCAAACGTTGCCTATATAAACGACCCGTGACAGTTACGTAGGCTCTGCAGATAATAGTTTGTGGCCATATTCAAGGTACGATGACGAAAATCATTTCTTCTTCATTCTTGTATATTTTACTTTTTGAAATAATCATATCTCGCGTGTCTTGTGTAAAATTATGAGCATAGTCTAAATAGGTGATTATAATTATTATGATGAATCCTAATAAGCACCAATCTTAATTACGGACAGAACAGACGGCCTAAAGCACATCTATCCTAACGGGGCTAAGTGGCGATTTGGAAATTGCACGTGCTTTTTTATAGCAAATTCCGCATTTATACGCGTAATGGGTGTTTATATAATTCGTTCGTTCATGTTATCAGAGAATTTTTTTATTATTAAATCAAAATTTAGGAATACTCCGAAGTAGAGATGAATGCCTTCTGGTTGGTGATGTGCTTTCTGTGTGTAGTATCGACTCAATGGTTCAAGGCCTCAGCCGAAGAAGGTAACGCATTAATATCTTTGATAAAAATAAATAACAACTTAAATAACATATACATAGTCAATTTAATAAAGCAATCATACTGGAATGGGATTGCAAGCTTAATCCGTGCAATGCATGTAAACGATGACGTTGGCAAAAAAGAGCTACTCTAGGCCTACATGTATGTCTGTAATTTACGGAGCGTACCGAAAAATGGAGTAGCTTTTGGCGTAGTTTGGAGTAATTTTAGGCTATAGCATCTAAACAAGCTGACTAAGAGACTTGTTTTTTACAGATGATTTCTGAAAGTGATTGATGGTGCCTATAGACTCTGTAGAGTTTGAAAACTTAGGGAAAATTATTTATGTTGCTTAAAAATATTCGAAAAAAGACAAATTTATTTCGACTTTTGGGCAACTTTGGCATCAGGCACTATCTCAACTATAAGGATCGATTTTAGACCCATGCTGGATAACATTGGAGCCCTAATTTTTTTGTGAAAAATATTGTGCATCACTGATATTTTAATTAACGTTAAATGAAATTTGAAGTGAAACTATTGATTTCCGCTAAATATAACTGTAACTGCCAACTGCCAAGGTCGCTGTAATCGGGAGCACCTGTGAGTTACAATCTTGAAGGGGCGCTATGGCAAGTGTTAATATTATACCTGCAAGTGTTAATATTATATAGGCCGACATTAGTTAATCACATATCTGTATTAGTAAAATTATTATTATAATCATTGTAAAGCCTAGTGAAATTTATAACGCTGATTATCTAAGGATGTTGACATAATATTGCTCAGGATGTGGATGTCTTTTTACAGAAGTTTTGGGCGATCGGAACAACGACAGTAAAATTACTGATGATTCTCCAGAGTTTGGAAATAGGCCTAATGGGTACGTTAACAGAGCGCTGACCATGGGCGGAGACCTGGGCGGAGATTTGGGCGGAGATTTGTGTGTGGGGGGGGGGGGGACGAACGAGCGGCAGAAGGAAAGACGAGAGATTTTTGGACGGATGAAAATTTTTGACGACCTTTTTCCAAGCTAAAATTTTCTACTTTCACCGCCAAAATAGTTCATGACTTTTTTTAGTCATCTGGCCAAAAGTCCAGAAAAATGTCTAATTTGTAATTACTTTTTTATATTATTGACGCTCAATCATTGGAGGGACAATGCATGGGCCGTCCCCTCAACACCTTTATTGGGGGACCGTCTCCTCTGTTCCCCTAGTTCTCCGCCTATGGCGTTGACATTTCCCCAATGCCACCTATAGCAGAGTAACCCGTTTGCAGAACTATAATAGCACACATACGATTTTGATGAAAACAGTCACCATTAGTTAAAATAATGGCCATCAAATTAAACCACTGTCTCACTCATCCAACCTCACTTTTTACTATAACGAACGTCCCTTCACGTTATCATTAATTTGCTGAATCGAGAAAACAATCAGGTATTCGCTCGTCCACTGATTAAACACTCAAATCAATTCAAAAATTTGGTCAATCATTCAGTCACAAAGTCTGCACGGGTTAATCAGGCGATCAACTTCGAAAGCAACTTAGCATAGGCGGAAACCTGGGCGAAGACTTTTGGGGGACGAACGAGTGAACGAGTGGCCGAAGGAAAGACTCGAGTTTTTTAGTCATCTGGCCGAAAAGTCACGAAATTTTTTCTATTTTCACCGCCAAAAAAGTTGATGACTTTTTTTAAAGTCATTCGGCCAAAAAATTTCTATTTTAACCGGCAAACAAATTTTTGTGCCTTTTTGTACTCACGCTCAGCGATTGGGGAGACCAACGCATGGGCCGTCCCCCAACACTTTTATTGGGGGACCGTCCCCCTGTCCCCCCCTAGGTTTCCGTTCATGCAACTTAGAAAAAATATTCATCTGCATTTGCATAATCATGACAATCACTGATCACGCAGACAGACATCTTGCGACATTTAGGCTACTATGCTTTTCACCAGTCGATGCCCATAATGTTGGCAAGAGATTGAATGCAACACTTTTTTAATCAATACTGATCAAACACATCCATTCAATCTGCATGCATGAACATTATTGTGTGACTAGTTAAGTCAGTGGTTTCCAACCTTTTTGACTCTAGGGCCACTTTTCCTAAGTTGGAGGACACGAGAGCCACTTTTTCGTAGTTTAAGGACATTGGGCCTATAGCCTATAGGGGGACACAAGGCAAAAATTTAATTATCTAACAGCATATAAAATTGTTATAATTGAATAAAAGTAGAATTTGTGCTGTTATTTATAGATGCCGAAATAAAATAATTTGTAATGAAAAATAATTACGTGTCATATAGCCTGTTTTGTGAATTCTTTGAGGGGCGAGGTCCGTGTTTTGAGGTCTGACGGGCCACTTTTGGCCCGCGGGCCACGGGTTGGAAACCACTGAGTTAAGTGACTAAACGTAACTTGACTTCTAAAGTTGTTGTGAAGCCTTGACGTTCTATGTGTGATTGCGGGGCTGTTTTAAGGAATTTTTAGAACTGCACAACTCATTCTTTACCTTCCCATCCTCCATGGTAAACTACTTCCAATCGGAGGACAATGACCTTTTGCTAGTTTTAACTGTCCAGAAGTGCTTCTACAACTGCACAAATCCATTTAGAACTGCACATTTTGTGTAGGCTACAACTGCACGTTAAAAAAGCCCTGTGTGATTGGTTGCTTGCAGGTCAATGGACGGAAAACACGGACGAGATCACAGAGGCGGTGACTGCTACGGTCTGGGTGAAAGGTGCAAGGATCTTAATAGTCGCAGGACCTGCTGTTATGGATCGAAATGTGAATGCGGAAGAGGCTATGGTAACTGCAAATGCATTGCAGCTCCAGTAGTGCGCCAATGGTCAGAGTAGGACCTAGGCACTCTTGCATATTAATCTATTCGTAGGCCCCTAGGGCCTATCCAACTCAACTCTGTATTGACTCGAATTGCAACACATTTACGTTTCGGACTAAATTCTAATGAAAAATCGCCATCGCTTAAAAAAATTTGTTTGTTAAATTATTATTACAAATTCATAAAAGAATCATGTCTCTTGATTATAAGAGGAAATACGAGTCTGGATTTGAGAAACGAAAAATAAAAGGAACAGAACGATGAAGATGTTTGACTAATCATTGCATTTATTTTTTAATTAATTTTTTCAAGATTTCGTAGACCCCTGGTAAGTTCGTAGGCCCTAGGCACAGTGCCTACTGTGCCTAATGGATAAGACGGCCCTGGCTCCAGATTAATCTACAGTGGTTGAACGATACGACCTGTGTTGAATCAATTTAAAAATGAGGACTGTCTAATAATTATAATTATATTATACTAGCGTACCCGGCCACGCGTTGCTGTGGCTGAAAAGAGCATTCTCCTCTCCCTCCCCTTACCCCTCCTTCTTCCCCTCCCCGTTTTGGTAAAGTTCTGAAAGCAATCGGCGAAGAAAGTTCGGAGATCCTTGAAGACGACACAAACGCGGTTACATTTTTATTTATATAAATAAAACAGCATCCCCTCTGTATAAGCGCTAAAAGATTTATTATATCTTTTAACGCCTAAGAACAGTGAGCTAAAAGCAGACGAAACACTTTTTAAATTTATTTTGCTTGTGTTTGAGACCATTTACAATAAACTGGTGAAGCATTATGGAAGGATGGGGGAAGATTAATACACCTAGCATCAATGGTTTTAGTACGGCGTGGAAGATAAATCTTCACCTAATTTTTTTATCTATAGAGTTGACCTTTGAGAGTCATTTCAAATGTGACGGTCAAATAATAGGTTTTGAATGTAGGCTTACCTGTAAGGAAAATAAGGAAGGAGGGAGAGTGACGGGGGGAAGATTTGAGAATGGAGATTTGCCACCACAGTTTTGTGAGAAAAAAAGTGACTGTGTAATTATTATTTTAATTCTCATTGTTCTTCTCAGTTTTCTTCTTCTTTCCATTGTATGCGTCAGGACACTTTTACAGCGCATTTTAAGTAGGCCTATCTACAGTGACGGCGCTAGGGGAGGTCGCGGCAGGTCATTTGACCTGCCTATTTTGCTCACTAAGAGGGAATATGTCATTGGGACAGAGAGCGGCAAGGCAGAAAATGGCGTTCTTTGGACATGTGATGCGAGCAAACGGCTTGGAAAAGGAGATGATGTTGGCCAGCGGAGAGGGAAAAAGGAAGAGAGGACGCCCAAGAAGAAGGTGGATGGAAGAAATACACGAGAGAACAAAGATGAAACTGGAGGAATTGAGAGACGCGACGGAAGATCGTAACACATGGAGAAGGTTTATCACAGCGGTCGCTAAGGTTCCAAGAATCGACGGCACAAGAGAACCAAGAGAAAGCCTAACTAGGCCTAGAGTCTAAGCCTATGGGATATGAGGTTTATAGGAAGCCTATAATTATACGAATCAAACAGAAAGGATAAGAATTGGAGGGGAGTCCCAGAGGAAGGAATAACTGGTAGGAGGATGAGACCAGGGTGCCCGCTATCACCACTACTTTTTAAGTAGCATAAATTATAGGCTACATAAAAAACTAATGCAAGACGCAATGGAACTGACATGAGAGGGTATAAAAGTGGGTTGAATACTCATACACTGTAATAGCCCAGTAACCTTGAGATTTGCCGACGACCAAGCAATTCTGGTGACTACACGGGGGGGGACTGAAAAAAATTGATGGATCAACTAAATAGGTTAACAGGGCCTTAACAAAATACAACATAAAATTTAATATAAATATCGGAAAGACAAAGATTATGAGGATAAGTGAAGAGGAGGAGATAGCAATGAAATAACAATAAATGGAAAGGAAGTGGAACAGGTCAAGAACTTCTGCTACTTGGGAAGTAGGCCTATGATATAACAACAACAGAGTGTGGTAGACCTACTGTATGAGTCGGAGACGTGGACCATCAGGAAAGAGGATATCAAGGGCTTGGAAACCTTTTAGATGTGGATATTGAGAAGGATATGGGAGATGTGAGCTGGACGGAGCGAGTGACGAGTGAAGAGTAGGGGAAAAAGATAACTGCAGATGACAACTGACCTCTCTTGTCAGTTGTCATCTGCAGTTATCTTTTCCCCCAGAAGTTCTTGACCTGTTCCACTTCCTTTCCATTTATTAGAGGAAAAAAGAAAAAGAGGAAGACCAAAACAGATGATGCTGGAATGGATGATAGCTGATCGACGGATACAACGAACTGAAGAGCAAACCACAGTGAAGAGAAGAATGGCGTCTTTGAAAGTTGAAACCTGCCGAGGGGCAGAGAACTTAAATAAAATAATTAAGGCCTTGTGTGCTTCAAATTCAATCATCAATTTCTTCGACCTGCCAAATAGTTCCCATGACCCCGATGTGACCTGCCCAAATTTTAGAGCTGGCGCCGCCACTGCCTATCTAACAAAGCGCTTTCCCTGCGCTGGTCTCTACGAAGTCATTTGTCATTTCGCAATCGGTACATCGGGTAGCAAAACGCTGAAAGCAGGGCACAATAAACTGGAAACGAGGCGTCAATGGTGGACCCACGCACAGCCGTAGAGCCAACCAACGGTTTTCAGTCAACAGTCAACAGATGGCGTTCAGAGTCTCTGGACCAATGTTGCATCGACAACGTGGCTACAGGGTCATTGTTGCTCTTTTAAATTGTTGTCGCTGTTGCTGTTATTGTTGTTGTTGTCGCTGTTGCTGTTGTTGTAATCGGGCTGTTCGCTCCTGCTAATAATACCATGGTCGGTCATCGCCCTGCATGAGAATGCGCTATATAACGTGTCTGCAATAGCCTACATAGCAGTAATTTTTTGCCACCACAATTGAAAGCATTGCTGCAAAAAAGCACAAAATTCCCCGACAACATCTGAGCGCCAATTGAACAATGACAAAGGAAAAATAACAATGGAGAACGACAAAGGAAAATAACAATGGAGAATGACAATGGAAAATAACAATGGAGAATGACAATCGTTCTTGCGACCAACTCGTGAATTGTTAAAAGATTTAAATGCGGCGACGTCGTCATAATATTATCAGGAAGCAGAATTCATTTCGTTCGGGTTCAGTTTGTCCAAAACAACTTTTTGCGATGGCCAAACGTTCACAAACTTGATGATTTATTTACACAGATGTCCATAGCCTATACAGTGTATACACACAGCTCTTGTTATAGGGACTTCGGCTGAAAATGCCAGCCCACATTCGCGATAAAAAATATATTGACATATCGGAAAAATCCGCCCGTGTGCATGGGGGTCTCTTGGGTGTTTCGAGCAATAATAATAACGATCGATTTAATTAATTGCTGCAATTGATCGAATTTATGATTGTTTTCATTGGTTCTGAAAAACAATACATAATTGTTCAAATCCGCTAGAGAGAGAGAGAGTCTAACGAAAAGTTACTAAACTACAGTGCGCAGCTGGTTCACCTAATCACATGGCCTAGCGTCGATATCGGCTGTTGTCTGTTCTCAGCCGAAATTTGCACATGTGATAGAAATATATGTGAGCTAATAAGTGTGTTCACTGACTGTTCAATGTTTAGAAACCAATCTAATTCCAGATTTCGTGCTCGTCAGCATCACCAGAATATCTGCTCTAGCAAATAATTATATGGCAAATAGCCTACATTTATTCTGTTAAAATTTGCTGATGAAATTAGGGTAATATAATATGAATTACCTTTAAGCCTGCGAAACTTGATTTAAAAATTCTTATTTCTAGCCAAGATATTGGCAAAAAACCTTGGGGTTACTTTCTTTGGTCCACCCTGTAGATAATATAAGATATAAGCTTAGTCGGAGCGAAGACGATATTGCGTTATCGATAGCGTAAAAATTGTTTGATTGAATCACGTTCTACGAAGGTTTGTTGATCTTACACAAACCATAGATATTGTATATGATGACTCTCGAGTTCTGACGAATGAATCTTGCGCTATAAAAATGTGCGATTTTTTTATCTCAGCAGATGTCAGCACAACCTTCGAGTTTTGACACATCAACTTTAGCTGACAGCACCATAAAAATGCCTGTCGTTATTTCAGGGGAAATAAATCACGCTTTTCAAATAGACATCACCACGACTTCCTGGTTTTGACGAATAAATCTTTACCAAATTAATTGCACGAAGCTAGCCATAATGTAACTATGAATCACACACACACACACTCTGTCTCTGTCTGTCTCTCTCTGCATGTCTCTCTCTGTCTCTCTCTGTCTCTGTGTGTCTCTCTGTCTCTCTGTCTGTCTGTCTGTCTGTCTGTCTGTCTGTCTGTCTGTCTGTCTGTCTGTCTGTCTGTCTGTCTGTCTGTCTGTCTGTCTGTCTGTCTGTCTGTCTGTCTCTCTCTCTCTCTCTCTCTCTCTCTCTCTCTCTCTCTCTCTCTGCGAGTAATTTATCGATGCCTCGCAAGAATGACATCTCAACTTTCGGTTGAAAAAATTGAAACTTTAAAAAATTCACGGAGCATCTGGATTCGAGCGTCATTTGAACGTCATTTCTTTTTCTGCGTCTGTCTCCCTATTACCCGCCCTGACCACGCCCCTTCCCACGGCCGACCAACGCACTTCCGGTTGAGGGCATCTTGCACAAAGCCACGACGAATGACAGGAATAAATCATCTGCAGCCATTGGGAAGTTGCGGTCATTGTCTACGACTCAACCAATCGAAAGATGGATTGGTGTTTTTTTTTCGGTGCATGATGTATCGTGCGTCGTCCGACGATCATCTCTGGTTTCATCAACAACTATAGTGAGGTCACTGGCTCCGAAGTAAGTAGCCTACCTTTGTGCGAATGTATGTATGTGTATGAACTATCCATGTATGTATTGTATGTATGTATGTATGCATGTATGTATGTATGTATGTATGCATGTATGTATGTATGTATGTATGTATGTTTGTATGTATGTATGTATGTATGTATGTATGTATGTATGTATGTATGTATGCATGCATGCATGTCCTATCAATTTATCATGAAATTCACACTAGAATTCTTTGCATGGTGATATGGCAAGACAGAAACTTCTTTAGCGCCGCGTTTTCGTAGCGCAAAAACTAATTCCTCAAGGGTCATTTCAAGGCAAACTGTCGTTTTAAACGCACACTCCTTTAAATGCAATCAGTCGAAAACAGTAAACACTGGACAACTGATATGGCCATAAAATTATCTAGGCCTAATGCCTGCCTGCTGGTCGCCATTCAGAATCAAGCACCGTGTAACTGGCGTCAATGATGCGCGTCCCAAAACACGGACCTTCTCCTATGTTCCTACAATTATTCGCATTTGCAAAGAGTCATATTTCAACAGCGACGTGCAGTGGCAGACGGCGTTTCTACTTCCGCTCAACGCATATCCATTACGCTTTGCCGTCGTCAGCAGAAACCGTTATTTCGAAATGAATTCTGCGTAGCGGAAGCGTCGCCGAGAAGATACCCGGCGCTGCTTGGAACAAAGCCGGAACACCTGAGACCATACCACGAACGAACGACCGGCCTACTCGGTGTGCGCGGAGCAAGAGCGTGCGAGCGGTGAATGACACCCGCACTGCCAATCTTATCCCCATATAGAGCGGAGCGTGCACGGAATAATTGATGCACGTGCTTCGAATGACGGAGTAGATGTTGTTGTGGAATAGAGAGAGAGAGAGAGACGCTGGATGGAAGAGAATTGGACAGGTGAATAGAAGCGGAGAAGAGAGAGAAGGAGCGTTGCTTAACTGACACCATAATATTCTACTATTATACTCACGACTTGAAGATATTACCGCTCGATTTTTTATCAGTATCGTGGGGCGCGGTGGTGTAGTGGTGGCGTCGTTGCCTTGGAGCCGGAAGGTTCGAGGTTCGAATCCACCTCACCGCGTAAGGACCTTGGGCAATTCCTTCACTCACAATTGCTCAGCGCTTCGGCGTGAAAACCCGATGCAGTGTCCGCTCTGCATTTGGGAGCGCCTCTGAGTAGAGATAGCCTGAAGGGGCGCTATAACAAGTGCACATACAAACAAACAGTAAATTGCAAGTGGGATTATTGGGATGAAAACTTCAAGCGTGTCAAATATCTACGAGTTTTGTTACTTGTTTTTTTAAATAAAATCAGATTGCTATTGGCGAATAGTATTGAATATCCATCAACGAGCGGTGTATGCCACGGATAGGACACAGCATTTCAGAGTCTATGAGATTTCCCCCTGGATATTCCCCGGACTCCTCCTCATATCTACCTCCGAACTCCCCGGGTAAATTCCCCCCGGATGGTCTCCCGTCAACGGACGATTCATCAACGGACGAATTGTCAACGGACGAATTGTCAACGGACAGATCGCCAAACGGTTGTAACTGAACAGATGTGCATTGTACTGTTTTGGTGTTCTATTTTATTCTCTCGGTGTATCAATAATATTTTCATCCATCCAACTTCTACCTTGGTATGAATCATTTTCATCAATCCAGTTGGATGATTTTTCTGGTCAAACCCATTTCTATTTAGGCTTCTTAGGCAAAAAAGAATTCTATCGATCCAGCTTTTATTGAAACAAATACTTAGTTTCATCCAGCTTTCATTTACACAAACAGTTATTTTCACCAATCCAGCTTCTACTTACGCAAAGAATTAGTTTCATCAATCCAACTTCCATTTTGGAAGACACTTATTTTGCAGCAATCAAAGCTTAGGCCTACTGAACATTTACATTCAGCATCAACAAAAGTAGGGTAGGCCTATAAATAATTAATTACAAGGCATAGCATTAAAAGCTTGGTCGCTGAAATTAAATTCCAGCCAAAAAATAAAGTAGCCTAAATGTCTTATACATTTTCACCCTCAAACATCAAATAACTATTGAAGTCTCTACAGATATAAATTGCTCACTTATTGGGTACATTTTGGGGAAACATCCGGGGGTAACTGTCCTATTGAAACGCCTGCAGGAAAGTTGGGGGAAATTCGGGATGGGAGAGGTCCCAGGTATAAAGTCCGGGTGAAAATGTCCGAATACCAGTACTTTGGGGTATCGCTTTACATATCTCACAAGTCTCACCTTCAGTTTGTCAATTCAAGCTCAGATTGAAAATTTACTTTAGGTTTCACCTGCACAATTTACCTTATGATGACCTGCATACGTTACTGCACATGTGCTTTAACGGCTGCGCAATTGTGCTTTAGGATGGCCACGTTCGCCGCACTGTTGCCAAGCCTGTGAGGATATTAAAGAATAATCTAATGTCCCTTGTTATAATGGCTCTGCTCTCGGAAGATATATAGGCTTACATATTGAGACCGTGTATACGACTGTTTAAATTACGTGCTCGCATTATCGTCGTGGTGTTCCATAAAGTATTGAAAAGATATTGATTAGCAGAAAAAGGAGTGTGAATGACATTGTGCTTGATACTAAAACGAAAATAATTCTGAACAGAGAGATGATTCCAGTGACAGATAACTGACTTATGCAACGTAATTAAGTTTCTGGTAGGCCATATGGAATTGCACATACTTAAAATGATTGAACCAGAAGATGAAGAAGAAAAAAGAAGAAGAAGAGCAACATCAAGAATAAGAATAAGAAGAAGAAGAAGAAGAAGAAGAAGAAGAAGAAGAAGAAGAAGAAGAAGAAGAACTTGCAGATGAAGGACTTGAATAAGAAGAACTTAAAAGAAGAAGAGGAAGAAGATGAAGAAGAGGAGGAGGAAGTAGAAGAAGAATATGAAGAAGAAGAAGAATATGCATAAGAATAAGAACTTGAAGAAGAAGAAGAAGAAGAAGTGGAAGAAGAAGAAGAAGAGGATGGAGAATAGAAAGAACAAGATATACAGTCGTTAATCCAACTTTCCATAACGCACTACTCTAAGGCTCAACACAGAGCGTCAGCTTATACAAAGACACTGAATATACAAAAATGTCTGATGCTCTTCCCAGAATGCAAAGCCACTGCTGATCCGAATTTTTAAACTAAGACTTTCTTGTTGCCATGTATATCATCAAATCTACACGTGCGACGAAAATATCTTTCAAATTAATCAGAAACTCATTCCTATTTCATTACCCTGATGAAGAGATTTGTGAAAAATTATAATTTGCTGCGGAGATATTGCAGTCTTTCTGTTTACCTGAAAAACGGAGAAGCTGCAAATTATTTTAATTGAAAGTTGGATAAATCCTCGTTCCGAGTCTCTTGGATCTCGCATAAGCTGCATCGGAATTTCGAACCTTTAATCCAAAACTATTTCGTTGTCATTTAGATCATCTCAAGCACGACGTGGTTCCTAATTGCCACTGGAAATAGCCAAGCACACTGCACAGCATTCATGTTCATTACATGTGGCCAAATTAGACTCCAGCTGCTGCGTCATTACTAAACCAAAACAAGAGCACAGATGAAAATAGTCGTGGATAAATTAAGGTGTTGTTGAAATGGACCGGTGCACCGTGCATGCAAGGTACGACTGGCAAAAGAATTATGTGTATAATTATGAGCATTGGCATCAGAATGCTTGAGAAGAACTGCTGTAGGCTAGGCATAAATATTGTATCCATACGTTTGCCTAATTTGTTTGTTTTTTGTTTTTTTGCAGGCCTAAGTGCACTTGTCATAGCGCCCCTTCAAGCTCTCACCTCTGAGGCGCTCCCGACTACAGAGCGGACACTGCATCGGAGTTTCACGCGGAAGCGATGCAGCAATTGCTAGTTAAGGACAGTAGAAATTATAGGACTATAATATGCATCACTACTCTCTTTGTACCCACATATGAATGATATGGCCAACGTGAAACCTCTTCAGGGAACATTTGGGTTCCGGACAATTTTCACGAGCATGAAGGGTAGGCAGATGTTATTTGAGACAGTGCTACTTGTGTGCACTGTTTACAGGCGGAAGTCGGTTAATTTGGTAATTAATTTCGTCAGCGTGAATAAATCTTTCTAGCCCTGTATTATAGACTGGCGACTGTAAGACTGCAGCTGTGTTACTATATTGGGGCAGCTGAGCAACATATCCCTAGCAATTATTTTCTTACCGATTCTTCATTAAGCTGCGATCGTTGACCCACAGCATTTCCTTAGAATCAACTTGATCCTTATTGCAGAATAAATTTCCTAGGCTTGCGAAAGACTACGGTGTAGTAAAGGATAAAGTGGAGAGGTCGAGAGTGAGCGCAGGTCGTATAAAATGAACCAAATCCCTAACGAACAACGTTATATCTCCATTATAACTAGCCTATATACTCGTTTAATTTTAATATTTGAGTCGTGACTTTTGAAATATGCATGGGTTCTACATGTAGTGTATACAGTATACAAGGGTAGGCTATTCTTGTGGCCAGTCAACAATTCACTGGCCAACAATTCACCTCAAGGCGCCGCGTAGGGACCTTAAGCAAGCCCATCACTCGCAATTGCTTAGGCGTGAAGCTCCGATGCAGTGTCCGCGCTGTAGTCGGGAGCGCATCTGAGTAGCGAGCTATAGCAAAGGCGATAAATAAATAAATAAATAAGAATAATAGGGTGTCAGCCGATAAGAGAATAAGGAAATAAGCGACTGCTAAAAAGATCATTCAAATTCCAAATATAAGAATTTATTTGCATATTTGCCAGATGCATTTAGAGTTTTTATGGCAAAGGATAAAAATAAAAGTCATCAGAAAAAAATAGGGTGGTGGGAAAACCTTCGGGCAAAGGGCGTCGTCGCTGCCCCGTCCGCCTCATCGGCTATCGATTGTCCCACTCCCCAAGAATCCTGAATTTCCTCCCCCCCCCACCCAAGCAGGGGAGCCAGATTAAACACCGTGCAGCCCATAATACTCATCATTTTGCTGTGTAATTTGCTTTGCATTAGAGCAAGACCAACTATAATACATTGCTGCATGCCACGGTATTCCTAATTATCGAACGAAAGACCGCTGTGGACTGGAATAAACGATTCGGTGATTATCAGCCGTCTATCACCTTTAATTGCTAATTTGGTTCTTATTTTCCAGCGTAATTAACTCCAGTAACGTCGCACCCCTCTCGAAGGCAATACAAAAACCTGGGTTGAATGAACTGCTCGACTCCTTTCAATGAATACACAATTGGGGACATCCATGCATATTATACGGAGACGAAGAAGAAGAGGAATCAACAGCTCGAGTTGTTCGCTTGGGTCGGCAACTGTCGCGTCTGCCTTAGGGAGAGCAGACGAAAAGAGACACGCGAAGTAACTGGATAAAATCTCCGTTGCATGTTTTCCGTGAAAGCCGTCGACAAATCCCAGTCGTTCCGCGAATCAATGCAATCAATGCCAATAACAGATTCGTCGGCGAACGCAGCAAGGCATCAGCAGGGCGATTAGTCCAAGGCCGAGTATAATACTGCTTAGTACAAATGCTTAGTAAACCGGCAGGTAAGTTGATTATACAATATACATAATACAATTAGTACATTATATATACTACTAGCTGTACCCGGCCACGCGTTGCTGTGGCAGAAAAGACTCTCCCCCTCCCCGTCCCCCCTCCCCTCCCCCTCCCCCCTCCCCCCCCTCCCCCTCCCTCTGCCCCTTCCCCCTCCCCCTCCCCTTCCCCCTCCCCCTCCCCTCCCCCCTCCCTCTGCCCCCTCCCCCTCCCCCTCCCCCCTCCCTCTGCCCCTTCCCCCGCTCTCCTTCTCCCTTCCCTTCCCTTCCCCCTCTCCCTCCCCCTCCCCCCTCCTCCTCCCCCTTCCCCCTCCCCCCTCCCCCTCACCTCCCCCTCCCCCTCCCCCCCCCCTCCCCTCCCCTTCCCCCTCCCCCTCCCCCTCTCTCTCTCCCTTCCCCTTCCCCTTCCCCCTCCGCCTCCCCCCCCCCCTCCCCCTCCCTCTTCCCCTCCGTCCCGCTCCCCCCTCCCCCGCCGCCTCCCTCCCCTCCCCCTCCGTCCCGCTCCCCCTCCCCCGCCGCCTCCCTCCCTCCCCCTCCGTCCCGCCCCCTCCCGCTCCTTTCCTCCCTCAACCAAGAAGGCCGCAAATTAATTATGCGAATCGCTTATGACGTCATGGGATGCAACCTCATTCATGTTTCGTTTGCATGGTCGCAGTCACTGTCAAGGCGTTTGTGAATCTGGCAACGTGCGGTTTTTAATTTGCAAATGGCGGTGGAGCGGAATGCAAAGTTCACTTTTTGTGGAAAATATTGCGTTTATTCGGAGAAAAAAAAAAGTTGGAAACTCTCTGATAGGAATGGAAGGTTTTGTGAAATTTTCAAAACAATCTGTGTGGTACGTTTCGAGAACACTTTACACAAACTATTGGAAAGTTTCATTTTTATATATATAGATGTACAAACTGTACATGGACCGTGGCTAAAGCATTGTTAGGCCTATATTGTTATCCTCACATAACTTTTGTTGTTTATTTTTAAAATGCATTGACTTGTAACTGGGTGCGGTGTGTCACCCTGATTTGTCTCAATTAAACGAAGATTATTAGGACACAGTCCAAGGTTGCAGTTGCTATCTACATGTAAATATAGATACATTGCTATCTAGACCAGTGGCTCACAACCGTTTTTGACTTTATGGTTACTTTTTATAA
>OX243825.1:22006893-22106893 GCA_945859605.1 Lumbricus rubellus
GACTCAAAATAGAATGTTTGATGTTTTTATAGACGTCAATATTGTAATGGAAAATAATTATGTGTTCTATGATTCTATCGTGTCCAAATTGTCAATTTGTTCATATATTTTTGTCAATTCTTTGAGAGACGAGGGCCATTTTTTTAGAGCTGGCGGGTCACTTTTGGCCCGCGGGCCACGGGTTAGGAACCACTTACCTAGACAGACAAAAGTCGAGCTTTTGCTTTCATTGGTCCTGCACTCATGGGCGTCCGCAGGAATTTTTCTAGGGGGGCGCAAACTTGTAAATAATTGTCACATGGTCTAAATTTAATTTGTGACAGTTTGAATTTCCATATTACCACTAGAGAATCCTATAGCTATACCTATACGTTATGCACCCAAAACAAGATAGGTTCGACCTGTAGAACGAATCGATAATCACATTGAAAATCGCGTTGTAACAATCACAACCAAATAATCTAAATTTATGTGCAACTATGCGAAAAATCCAGAGGGGCGCACTTGCACCCCCTTGCGCCCCGCTGCGGACACCCATGCCTGCACTTTGAAAGCAGCTATCTGCATTGACACGTTCTTTGCCACTGACGCTAACCCACGTGCCTCTCTTCACTGTAACGATATACCGTACCACTTTCATTTCTCTGGATCTTTGTCCTCATCTGTAAGGTGTAAAGGCGCTATATTAATTGTCTATGGAAAGACTGCTACTGCCGTCTGTCATGCATGCTTGCTCTTCAATCTAAAGCATGCTTTAAGTCTTGACAATAACAAGGCCTGTAGGACTTTGCATTCAGTTATTGATGACTTAACGTTGCGAATAAATAATATAATATCATGTATTAAATTGTATTATATATCTGTATATATATATATATTTGGCATATTTGCATATAATTATACATGTATATATTTGACCTCACGCGGACAATCGGACATAATATGTCACCGTTCCTTACTTCTACTTTCCTTGATCAAGCTACTCATATTCTACATTATAACTCGTCGTTTTTAATGTCATTTTCCAAATTGGGATTTTTAAAAGTCGCCTTCTGCTCAAGTCATGTCGCTTTTCTCACATATACATATATATATATATGCTTGTGTGTGTGAGTGTGTGTATTTGTGTATGTATGGCTGTGTGTGTGTGTTTGTGTGTGTGTGCCTTTGTTTCACGCTGTCATGTCTCGTGCCATCTCTCAAATCATTAATTTTCTTCACCTGTCTTCGACCTCCTCAGCGTTGAGGACTCAATAATGCAATACATGATATCGGCATATAAGAAGATATAATTATTTATGTACGGTACTCTCGTCTTAAACCGAAACATCTGAATTAATTGACTTGAAATTCAATCTTGTCCACCTTCGCCCAGAATGTCTGACAACCGATATTGACCGCAAATATATTCACATTTTTTGGGACGTCTATCTTCAGCCGCCAGTTTCGTGCAACATTATCTTTTTCTAATCGTGGTCCAGCGTTTCTGTTACGATGACAGCTGTGCTCTAAACACCCGCCCACACACACACACACAAACACACCAACACGCACAAACACACAAACACACACACACACACACATATATACACACACATACACCCACACACACACACACACACACACACACACACAAACACGCACGCACACACACATATACGCATACATACAAACATACATACATACATACACACATACATACACACATACATGCACACATACATACACCCACATACACACACGCACACACACACGCACAAACACACATACATACACACACACATACACGCACACATGTACACATACAGCACCGAAAAACCCGAGACTCGATCTTCGTCGAAATTTAATCAACGTCAAATATCTTGATGAGCTGTCAATTATAACGACACGAATCTAGAACTACCATGCAAGCACGAAAGATGTAATAATAATAGCATTACATTAAGAAAGTAGAGCCACATAAATGTTATTAGTATGACGTTTATCTCGATTACATTCCTCTTAAAACGATTTATTTCTTGGCTAAGTTCAGACGATAGCAGGGATGCAACTCATAGCTTTTTTTCAACCTACATGTAGATCTTAGTTTTTTGGTCTTGTCTAGGTTTCTATGTCTTTTTGTCAGGATCTAAAGGTCGTCAGAAATTTTAACACGAAAAAGGAGTAAATTTTTGTGCGAAGCTGGAAAAATTCATGTATTTTTCAGAGAAATTCTCAATCTAGCCTTTCTAGCCTCTTTTTCGGCCGGATCTGACCTCTTTTGAGAATTCAGAGTGGCATCCCTGGGACTCGATGGAATTCACGAAGAAGAGTTTGATTGATGACGACTTCATCTCAAGACGTTTCTCGCATCGGTTATCTCGCGCCGGTCGATTATCGATTCCGTGTCGGATTTTTCTGCTCACGGTTCTACCATGGCTTCCCCTGAGGGGTCCATCCGACAAACGAACGGTAATCTCTTTTGATTCTGTGCAGGTCTGGCATTGTTTCCTCTCTCTCTTACGCGCCACGGACGATGAAGTGAGTGAGTTAGGAGTTCGTCGGCGGACTCACCGTGCAATTTGCTAACCCAACAGTTGGTCGGTTTAATTGAAATTAGACTCAGTTTACGCGGGGTGGGAAAGAGAGTGAGAGAGAGGGGGAAGAGAGATAGAGAGAAAGACAGACACACAGACACAGAGAGACACAGTGATAGCGTGACTGATAGACACACAAATACAAAGAAGATAAAGAGAAAGGGAGAGGCAGAGGCAGAGGCAGAGGCAGAGGCAAAGAGGAGGGATATGGAAGGGGATGGAAGGATATGGGAGGGGAGGATTTCCGATGGGTAAGGTATATTTATGTAGTCAATACACACAGAAATTTTATAAAACGTCTACTTCACTAACTGAACTGCTGCACATTAAATGAACAAAATGCAAAATGCTTGAATATCAGAAAAATCATCAGACATTGACTGACTCCTGTATAGACCTACTGAGTTAACGGGCAAAACACTCCGTTGAGAGACACAGAAATTCACAGGCTAGAATGTCTGGCAAGAGTGTCTTGTAGTAAACACGATTCACTGTATATACTCCATTTGCTGTCATTCAAACCTAATATCGTTGACTGGGGTAGCTGGGTCTGGTTGCACCTGGTGTCATTTGCAGCATCCTCGCTAGTTAAGCGCTAAATGATGGCATGGATTAACCTGCAGTTGCAGCCAGCATCGGTCTCCCTTACACGGCTCATCATCTCATGCAACTGTAACTCTTTAGAAGTAATAATAATAGACCTCCTTCTGTGAAAGTATAATAGGCCTTCTTTTGTGAAAGTATAATAGGCCTCCTTTTGTGAATGGATGAAAACTGAGCAAAAACTCTTGTTTTAAAATACTACCTGAACATAATTATGTGACCATCAATTTCAGAATGCACTAAGGATGGCTGAATGAATAATTATTGGCGAAGAGCAGGCTTTAAGTGTAATTATTACAGTCGTCTTTAATTTAGAAAACGTATGCTTAAGAGCATTTTGCCGACGAAGAATCCACTAAATGGTTTTAATTTCCGTGTCTATGTCATCAGCAATGCAAATAAGTCTCGATATTTCCCATGTGAAATACGCGCATTAATTCTTTGAGATGAAATTAAATAATAGTTAATTACTACTTTACTGCGTTGTGGTGTTGCTAAGCAACTATACTGTCTCCATAACTCATAAGAGATTACGTTCCAATGGTTGCTATGGGCTTGACGCGCATGCAGCCTACGGTTGCTAGTGCTACAGAAAATTGTCTTCTCGATAGCAATCGTAATATGAACTTGGCACCTTTTACTCATTTTGGCTACCCGTTCTGTCTACCTACGTAAACAAGTAAGTAAGTAATCCTTATTAGCACGAGCCAAATACTCATCCCTTACAAGAACTGCATAGGCTACATATAATGGGGAAAGTAGCAGAGTGGCCCATTAGTAGCTAATGATCAGACAGAAGGCATCGTCAATAGGTGCAATAAAAAACGAAAACTGTAAATTATGAGAACAGAGACATTGTGTAAACTTACTATCATTCCACAATGATTTGAACCTCAATTTGGTGCACTATTTTCTGGACATTTAACGTCACTTGAGATGCCGTCATAGTCCATGCAATCTAGCTCAAATATAGAGTGAACCTGGGCAAAATATTGCAACGCAAGTTTTTAAGACGGTTTCCTGCTCAGAAATTCCTGCTGAATAGGCCTAACATGTCCAAAATCCGACAAAATCCGACCATGGGGTAACCCGCCACCCAAAAAGGGGTCCAAAATATAATGGGTTTCGTGCTTTTTTACATTGAATATCAGGCTGCTAGTACAGCAGCCTGGTTAAAAATTGTTCACTTTGTGATACAAGCATGATATTTGGTACATTCTACAAACATGTCATCGGAAAAGGATTTGGCTATAGGGCCATCGCATATTTGACCCCTGACCCCAATAGCAGTCATTTTTCAAAATGGCCCTCGGTTTGCAGATTTTAAATTATCTTAGTTTCCTGTACACTTAGAATCGAATCTTGGTGTCTAAACATACATAGTTAGGGGCCAGGATTCCAACAGAGCCATTGCAAATGTTCCCAAAGGTTTCAATGGCGGCCATTTTCCAAAATGGTCGACCGTAATTCGAAATTTTCAATATAATCAGCTTCCAGCACACCTAGAAACGTCATCTTGGTGTCTAAACTGTAGCAGAAAAGGTCATTGTCCTCCGAATGGAAGTAATTTACCATGGATGATGGAAAAGGAAAGAAGCAATTGGGCAGTTCTAAAAAATTCCTTAAAAACAGCCCTGATCTATTATAACACATGTTCTACCTATTGACCTATGATATAAATCCTATCCGTTCCTAGACTTCTGTCCTGGTTTTAGTCTTTTTCTTCGTCTCCCTGACGGACTATTTCTCTCGGCGCAGTAATACACGATGTATGATCTGCGCAAACCGCCCACTTCGTCTGCGTCGTCATGACGACCGATGTGACGCGGCCGCCGCCGACGCGGACTGATACGCGAGTGGTCGGTCATCTGGCAGACGACGAAATTAATGTATGGCGGGAAAGACAGAGTTCGCTTTCTAGACGCGGTCATTAGTGTTAAGACATTTATTGCTTGTCTCAACCAGCGCTGGCCATCAATTCAGCGCTTAACCAACGATTCAGCGCTGCCGATTAGCGCTCGATGTTCACGCTGGTATGCATATTATTATACTAGACGTTGGTTATTACCTCAGCGCTAGAAAATCTCCCCTCCCTATCCGAGTTAGCCGCTCAGTTCCCAGCCTGATGGCTGCTGAGACCAGTGTGGAAAGTTTTCAGACCAATTTGAAATGTTTTCAGGCAGATGGCTGCTGCGACCAATTTGAAATGTTTTCTGTCAGATGGCTGCTGTGACCAATTTGAAATGTTTTCTGTCAGATGGCTGCTGTGACCAATTTGAAATGTTTTCTGTCAGATGGCTGCTGTGATTAATTTGAAATGTTTTCTGTCAGATGGCTGCTGTGACCAATTTGAAATGTTTTCTGTCAGATGGCTCCTGTGACCAATTTGAAATGTTTTCAAACAGATGGCTGCTGTGACCAATTTGAAATGTTTTCTGTCAGATGGCTGCTGTGACCAATTTGAAATGTTTTCTGTCAGATGGCTCCTGTGACCAATTTGAAATGTTTTCAAACAGATGGCTGCTGTGACCAATTTGAAATGTTTTCTGTCAGATGGCTCCTGTGATCAATTTGGTATGCTTGCAGACAGATGGCTGCTGTGACCAATTCGAAATGTTTTCACACAGATGGCTGCTGTGACCAATTTGAAATGTTTTTGGAGCTGCAAAGATAAGAGATGAGATTGGGCAATGTTTCGAGGCATTCATTATTGAAGCAAAGTCTTAGCAGATTACTTCTTCCAACGGAGTTTTTCAACGGTTCTCAGAATGGAGCGATAGAGCATGAAAATCGAACGACTAAGTATCGATCCAGACAGATTGGCCGGTCAACTTAGCCTACTAAATTTTTTCAAAGAGCTAGAAACCAGTATCGTTTTTAGAGTACAGTTCTACATAAAATTCGAGTTCAAAATTTTTCCCGGTTGTGGAAGCATTTATATGCAGTTAAAAATAGTTTTAACAGGTAACTGCCATCCGATTGGGAGTAATTTACCATGAATTATGGAAGATGGGAAGGGAAAGAAAGGTTTGTGCAGTTATAGAAATTTATAGAAAAAGCTCTGCTAGAAACGCAGGCGTAATGCGATTATCTGTGTTGAAATTGAATAAAAAAGGATTGCAATGTGGCACAATTCGTGGCGAGGTCACAATTCATCTAGTGATATTTGACACGAGGCAGTGCTATGAAATTCAATATAGCCTATATATATATATATATATATATATATTATATTTAATGTAATGCGATGTGGACTAATGCAACACGATATAATGCGATCTGCTGAACTGCAATGCTATGAAGCGCAATGAAAATGTTTCTAAGATAAATAGATGACTCGTGTATCCCTTTTACCTCCTTATAGAAGCTGCGCCATTGTGTGCAATTTCCATTTTAATGTATCGGATTCAATAAAATAATGATTGATTGATTGATGTTGTGATTGATTGATAGATTTATTTATATATTTATTTATTTATTTATTTATTTATTCATTCATTCATTCCTTCATTCATCCCTTTATTCATCCATTGATTATTATGAATGAAGGGATTAAATAAAATTAAATAGAATGAAATGCGACTAAGAAATAGCTGCAAATGTAATGCATACTGCACAGATAAACATGTTTTACACATAAGATGGCGATGACAAAGACGAATGAATAAACTGCGTTGCCCGATGTGCAGTTCTTTACGAGACGGACTAGGGTCTAAGGTAAGTACTTATAATATGCTATGGAGTATATCCCTTTGGAGCACCGTATATCAAGGTGCTATGATATGCACGTGCAATAACATTATGACTCGGATTTGTTTTAATTATATCTGGTCATCACGCACCTCTGCGTTGTCATGAAAATGCGCCATATAAAGATGACATTTCATTTATTCACTTACTACACCAAGTGCGGTTTCACCGTACCTTACTGCACCATGTACGGTTTCACTGTACCTACAGCACCACGAAGAACGGTTTTCGGTGTTCTTACAATCGATGGTTCTGTCAAAATTCCGGTCTTTTCTTTACGTTGGCGACACTAATGCGCGTAGCCAACAGCCGCCGCCGACATTCCAACGACGGTTGACTGTTGTCGTCTCTTGGTTAATGGTTATACAGGAGTCCAGAGGGACGAAAGGGTTGACGGGAGTTATGCGTTTCAACCGTCGTCTTTCTAAGGAATGTCTGGAGGGCCGACCCTCATCCAACGAAGGTCCGTTTGTCTCTGTCACTGGCCGAAGGGGCCCAGAGGACCCAGGTCGTCTCCAGGGCGCAGATGGTCGCCGTCTAAACAAGAGGTGGCTCCCTAGTCCAGAAGTGTACAAATCCACCCTCGTGCTGGCGTAACGACATCTTCAAAACCGGACTACTACTGCCTAAACGTAAATGTACTCTGATTTTATATATAGCAACCGTATTCCTCGAGCCTGTCCATTAAAATTTTGCAATGAATTTGATCGTGTGAGATTCTTCACCACCGCTCACCCGTTTGAATGGACGCCACGCCATTTAGGTCACCGTCCACGGACCGTGCTAGCCCGATATTTTGAATCTCTGAAACAGCTACCTTCGGGAAGCAAACCGCGGTCCGCACGCTCTATTTCACACAGTCGCGTGCATGCAGATTGACGCGCGGCCATCGCTCTTACCGATGTAGCTACATGTAACTGGACCAGTGTCTTGCTCACTTGAGAAAACGAATGAGCGATGACCCCATTATTATCTTGTTTTGTCTTTATCCATCCTCGGACCGAGAATCGGTCGCTGCATGCATGGACAAGTTTTCTCCATCTTTCCTTTGCTTCCCTCATCATCCGATCGAACAGGGGCGGATCCAGGGGGCCAATCCGGTCATGGCCCTCCCCATTGAAAACTGCCATGGGACGTGGCCCCCCATTTCGTCTGAAATTAGCAATATGAATATGGGTGTAATGGATATTGGTCCCCCCTATTCGGAAATTTGTATGGAACGTGGCTTTTTCCTCAACGACCGATCACTATTTTTCGAACTTTCGAAAAAATTTCCTTTTTCCCGTCCAAGATCTAAGATTTTGCCCCCCACAAACAGTTCTGGATCCGCAACTGCGATCGAAAGACATTTCCATCCAGTCTCTGATATTGATCCCATTATTACGATGTCATCATTAACGCGAAATTACCTACGTATATGTCTTCATATCAAATTAAAATGAAAACTGTGGGCCTAATAGGGAATGAAATCGTACGTTACTGAAAACTATCACCGGCAATTAGAAAATGCATGTTAAAGAAATGCAGCATGATAAATGGCCTATCGTACGACACTCCAAATTTACATTCCTGATATCATGCATACATGTATATACAACAGTGGAAACTACGCCGGTCTATTCATCCAACCAACAATTTAATTGCAACATCACATGCGCAAGTATAATCATGTTAGCCAACATTAGAGCAAGGGGAGAGAGACTCTTAAACATGGCTAACAGTGTGACTGGACGTTAGTGGACGTCGCCCATGCGCTTATCTTCAAACATGCCACTTTTCATTTTTCATTTTTAAAATTTATTCCTGGAATTTGTGATAGTGCGTCTTCAAGCTCTCTACCCAGAGGCGCTCTCGACTATAGCTGCATTGGAGTTTCACACAGAAGTGCACGAGCAGTTGCAAGTGAAAACTTGCTCATGGTCCCTTCGCGACGGTTTGAGGTGGATTAGAACCTGAAACCATCCGGCTCCAAGTCACAAACCCACTACTACAGTACCGCACCCCGCGTATTAGGCCAGCGCAGCCTGGAAAGGTAAGGAGCGTCCAAGCGCTTCTTTTTCTAGACTTCACTTTAAGCACTGAGTACAGTCTATTTGTTTATTCATTTCTCCATTTCTATAGCGCCCATTCAAGCTCGCTAATCAGAGGCGCTCCCGACTACAGCGCGGACACTGCATCGTAGTTTCACACCAAAGCGTCCGAGCACTTGCTAGTGAAGGTTTTGCTCAAAGTCCCTACGCGGCGGCTTGAGGTGGATTCAAACCTGCAACACCCCCCGGCTGCAAGGCAACAAACATACCCACAAGACCATTAGGCCCCACAAAGTGGCAATATATTCTTACCAGAATGTTGAGGATATTCGACGCCTTTTCCGCTCGCCCGACGTCAGTTAAGAGCCTTCCGTCTACCGGTGATTTTTCCGTCTTAACGTTTGCAGCGCCGAGTAAGATTTCCGAATTGGAGCAATGAAGAACAATAAAGAACGGTGAGGAACGATGAAGAACAGTGAAGAACGATAAAGAACAGTGAAGAACGATGAAGAACGATGAAGAACGATGAAGAACGATGAAGAACAGTGTTCTCGTGGGAGGCGAGAATCTTTGTGCGATGATCATCGACCGACCGACGAAGAAAGAGATGAAGAAGTCGATACCTGATGCTGCTGCTGCTGCTGCTGTTGCTGCTGTTGCTGCTGTTGCTGCTGCTGCTGCGTTGATGCTGGGCGACTGCGTGGACGAGTGGCGGAGACGGTGGCAGGCGAAGAGGCGACTATGATCGGCTGATGAAGTAGACTAAGGACCGCGCGGGATGGATGAGGCAGCCCCGCTCAAGACAGGGACGAATGCATGGCAGCGGACAATGGCGGTGAAGAATTAATGAGAGGTAGCGAGGAGGAGGAGGAGAAGGAAGAGGTGGAGGAAGAAGAGGAGGACGAGGAGGAAGAGGGAAGGAGGAGAGGGAGGAGTAGGAGGAGGAGGGAGTAGGAGGAGGAGGAGGAGAAAGCGGAAGAGTTAGGAGTAAGAAGAAAAAGAGGGGAAAGAGAAGGAGAAGAAAGAGGAGGAGGTTGATGAAGAAGTATAGGAAGAAAATGAGGAGCACGGAGACGAAGGAGGAAGACGAGGAGAAGTAAGATAAAGAAGAAGAGGAGGTTTAGTATTTAGGAGGAAAAGGAGAGGAGGAAGAATGGAAGAAGAGGACGAGTAAGAGGAGAAAGAGGAGATAGAGAAAGACGAAGAGGAGGAGGAAGAAGAGCAGGAGCAGGAAGAGGAAGAGGAAGAAGAGGAAGAAGAGGAGGAAGAGGAGAAAGAGGAGATAGAGAAAGACGAAGAGGAGGAGGAAGAAGAGGAGGAGAAGGAAGAGGAAGAAGAGGAGGAAGAGGAGGAAGAGGAGGAGAAGGAAGAGGAAGAGGAAGAAGAGGAGGAAAAGGAGATAGAGGAAGGAATGGAAGAAGGGAAGAGAAGGAAGGGAAAAAGAAGGGGAGGAGAAGAAACCAAAGGTGGAGGAGACAGAGGAAGCAAGCGGCTCCACAGTCAGCAGTGCTATTGTATTGCAATGCACGAACAACTGTTATGCGGCTTTGACGAATTACTGTGGAGAGAGCAAAGGTGGAAGAACAAAGCCGCCGTTAAGGCTCAGGAGAGCAGGAGCGGAAACAGATGGAAAACGGACCATAGGATCAGATCGACGTACCACCGGACCAAACCGCCACCGGACCAAACCACCACCGGACCAGATCACCACTGGACCAAATCACCAATGGACCAAATCACCACCGGACCAAATAACCACCGGACCAGATCACCACCGGACCAAACCACCATTGGACCAGATCGCCACTGGAGCAAATCACCACTGGACAAGATACCTTGCGTATCAACCCACATAAGATCAACTCACTTACTCAATCAAGGATCAACTCACCGTGGAAGCAACTTACTCTAAACTTAACTCATCATTTGACCACGTGACCAGTGTTTTTAACCCTATAGGAATGACATTTCATCGCCATTCCCCTCGGAAAAATTCCAGAGGTGCGCATTTGTATACATGAAACTACGTATAGCATCCCCCCAAAAGAAAATGATATATGGAGCAATTCTCCCACCCAGAAAAAGTCGACAGGTCTTGATCACACGTATCAATGTAGGCTACGAACATAATTATGTGTGTCTGAAATGTTGACAGAAAACCAAAAAAAGATCGTCAGAAAAAAACGGTCAACGGCTGTCGTCGGTGTTTGGCTTAGCGGATGCCGTCCGCCCAAAAGGCCCAGAAATCCAAATTCCCCCCCTCCACAAGCAGAGGATTAGATTAAGTCACGTGACACACGTGATTTACGTTCCAGCTCACCACAGAACTAACTCACTTGGCAAATGAACCACTAAACCAATTCGCTCGAAGACTAACTCGTCGCCACTAAATCAACTATAGCTCTAGGGCCAACTCGCCATCGGACCAATACCCAACAACCAGTTCACAAACGGTGATATTTTCTGTGAAAAGAAGAAAGGACTATTTGGCCTACAAGATAACAGAGGTTATAAAAATCAATGCAGGTGGTAGGAGGCCCTTGATTTAGGCCACAAAACGCACATGAACGTGTAGACTAATCTCGTGCGTAAGATAAGACTGTGAGAGCATATGTGTGTAAGCTTATGCCTATAATATTATGGGTGTGTGAGTGTCCGTGCTTCTGACAATTTATATAGCACGTTGACAAAAATAACGGCGTCGAGCATCAAACCGCACCCATAAAAACGGTGTAGAACAAGAAAACGATCTGCTGCAAAATGAAACGACGTCCGCGTTCGAGAAATAAAGCCGGACATTTTTGGAACGTGTGCTTTAGTGGCGCGACCCGCAGACACGTCTTGGCAGCTTGCGTCGTCCACCATATTTCCCGGCAAATTCCCCCCCTTCGTTTCATCTCATTATTTCGTCGATCGTCAACGTGCCACAGAATGGCACAAATAATTAAGATGCTGATCGATCCTTAAGCAAATTTACAGAGGCCCTCTGACAACAAAAGTGCCGTGGTAACTAAACTCCTTTTTTAGCTGAAGCCAGCCGCCATTTTGGATAAATTGACCTAGAAACAAGTTAGCCTGTTGTGTCTGTTTTGGAAGTGTTCGGTGTGGTGCCAGATCGATTCCAGTGCGAAAACGGTTCCCATTCTGCCACAGCATAACGATGCGAATCCTAAGGTAGCATAATGTCGCCGCAATTTGTATACTTTACAGGGAACAATATCTAGTTCTGATTATGTGAGTGAAGCCTAAGGGAATATCCAGTTTAAAAAACATGTTAGTTACACTTCTAGGCTTCTAAAGAGTTTGCAGGTCCTATAGGCGCAGTGCCTACATTGCCTAATGGAAAAGACGACCCTGCTAGACCTCCAACTTGGCACGAGAATCAATAATTTATCCAATGCTCAACCCTTTCATCTGCATCCAAATGTATCCAATCACATTCCATTCTAGGGGCCGTCCATAAAGTACGTCACGCTCCAGGGGGGAGGGGGTCCGAGAAAGTGTGACAGTTTGTGACAGGGGGGAGGGGGGTCAGGCCATGTGTGACGTCACACATTTATTTTTTAATGATGTGTATTATATAATTGTCTAGTCTAATTTTTTCAATTTTTTGTTTCAAATTCAATCTACATTGAGTTACTGCTGCAATGAATAACTGTGACAACTGTTTGCAATTAACTATTCTACAATTAAGGTCATTTTAATAATGTGATAGTACTTTTAAGTGGAAACTTTACAGTTTAACAGTGAAGTGTGTTTTAGATTAAATTTGAATAAGGTGTTAATTACAAAACAAAATCGAAAGTGCGACGTACTTTAGGGGGGGGGTCCAAGAAGGTGTGACAGTTTGTGACAGGGGAGGGGGGTCAAAAATGGTCAAAAATAGCGTGACGTACTTTATGGACGGCCCCCTATCACGTTGAATTGCATTGCGTGGTAGGTCTATTACATCGCAGTACTTCAATTACAGTTTTTTTTACATTGCGTGGCAGTAGAGAGCATTACAGTACACGACATTAGCCTACATTACAAACCAGCACTCTAACTGCACTTACATGATATTTATATGTCAGGATAGAAACGATCTATTGAGACAGTCATTAAAATTTATACATGACTTTTATGACGCAATTTCAGTTCGCCGTAAGAGACTTTCCGCAGACTGATGATCCATTCGCTAAAAAGGCTCCCTCCGATGCGCGTCTCTGTAATCCTTCTCTTCATTAGCACATAATTTACCTAAGTCTCCGAGGATAATCTTATTCTGGATTGCTCCAGGCGATAACTATTTTCATAAAGCATTTTACATGCAATCTGCATCAAAGAAAATTGCTGCAAATTTCGATTTATACGTCAAGTACGGTATAGATCTATATGATGGGTAGGATGATATTATTATAATATGTCGGGACATTATCAGAACTGACCTTTTATGGGGTGCCTCATCGTCAGCTGCTCGTGTTTAACTTCTTCTGCGTTCTGTCCCGATTCTATCACCATCAATAATTCTAAGAAATTATCAAGGCCAGACCACATTTTTTGTCTAGTCGAATAATTTCCAGTCTGTGTGGTCTGCTGTTCTCTGCATGCAGACACTTTTTGTGTATTTGGTGTTGCGATTAATATTCATTCTCCTTTCCCTTCAGGTTAGAATAAATCCCTCTGGTGTGCGGGTCAGCTTCTCGGATCCTTCTCCTCCATCTGTATCTGTTTCCAGTGTCTTCTTTTGTCAGTTTGAACAGCTTCAGGTCTTCTTGTATCACGTCTTAGGCCTACCATCTTTTCGTCTGTAGTCTCCGCCGATCTCTTGCGTCGACCATATATACCTTCACCAGAATGGTTCTTTCTATTCTTTTCTCGGTTAATATTCATTCATTCATTCATTCACTCATTCTTTCAGCCATTCAACCATCCATCCATCAATTAATTCAGTCATTCAATAATTCGTGCCATCCCTTCTTCGTGCTATCGTTCCCGATTATTAAATTCATCACTTCTTTTTTAACTTTTATATAGCGACCTTTGAAGATATTGCTCTAGCCCCCTTTAAAGATATTTGCTCAGATATTATCCTATCTCCTTCACCATATAATATTTATAGGCCTGCCAGACACAAGTTGCGTGCGCTTCTGTGCCGCAATAACCTTTGCTGTTAACAAATATCTTACTCCGCGCTCCTGAACCTTGAAGCGGCGTTATATAAAATCTCTATTATGAATGCAAGTGTTACTGTTCGAACATAATAATAACAACCGTATATAGACGGAGCTTTGAAGCTTCGATTACGATGCTGTCTTTTCTCTCATTGCCAAACTGCGCCCGAGTAGGATTATAAACCTGCGGCGTTCACAAGATTGGTTTTCAGTTTCTGTTTCCATCAAGTCTTATAAGAGTCTATCACAAACTCAGCATTCGACTGTTTCGACTCACTTGTTCGGATTCAAAAAGTTATATCACCAATAATTAGCCTCCGGCACCTTTACGTAATGACTCTCGTTTTAGCATTATCATTTTAGACTTTTTTTGTTCATTTCAAAGAAATCCCCTAAGAACTAAATATCTTTTCAGTTCTCGCGTGCTGTCATCTTAACAATAATTTTTCCTTCTTACGCAACGCAATGTGCACATGAATTCTTCTGCTGCAATCTCTCAACGCCCACAAAAGACGCCCACGTCAGACGGACTAGTTTATACACTGGCGGTCTATGCAGCTATTGCTTCCAGTTTAGAGCAGTCATGTAGTTAATGGCAGGAAAAGTCGCTGTTTTTTAGGTATGTGATGATGACATAATGGCGTGGGGTGCGGTGGTGTAGTGGGTATGTTCGTCGCCTTGCAGCCGGATGGTTGCAGGTTCGAATCCACCTCAGGTCGCCGCGCACGGACCTTGGGCAAGTGCATCATTCGGAATTGCTCAACTCTTCGGTATGAAACTCCGATTCCGTGTCCGCGCTGTCGTCGTGAACGCTTCTGAGTATAAATCTTGAATGGGCGCTATAAAAAAGTGCACATTCATGCATACGGTAGGCTACATAGTACAATATTTGATATTTAAGTCAATTCTAGCTTGCCATATCATAAATGCAGAGCACGTGCCGTTACTTTCATGAAAATCTATATAAATAAAAATGTAACTGTTTCCGTCCGGACCAAGGATCTCGGAAAGTCTTTGACCGATTCTTTTCAAAATTGCACCAAAACGTTCCGTTCGAATACGCGCGGGTAGAGGGAGGGGTAGCGGATGAGGAAGAGAAGGGGAGGAGAGGGAAAGGGAGGAGAGGGAAAGAGAGAGGGGAGTGGAGGTGGAATGGAGATAGGGAGGGATGGTTGTATGCTCTTTTTAGCCACAGCAACGCTATAGTTAAAAATAAAAATAAACCAGAATGTCGATTGTTCTGTCCTTGAAACAATAACGACACAACTCAGCGCCGTCTATAAAAAATAAAATGACGACCTTCACCGCAAATCCAAAATAATATTAATTAAAAATATGTCGTCCCTGCTGTAGGTGTGTAACCTTATAAGCGCTCTTCCAGTTCGCTCGTCTGTCCAATCCTGCCCCGAAGTCTGAAGCTATTTGCGAGAAAGCCCGATCCAGTTCCAAGTAAATCGTCAACTGATATCTAGGCGAGGAAATTCCAGAGGCGAAATGAGAGAGTCCAACGTGTATTTTATACCTAAATTGAGACCTACTCACGGGACATCATGCCGCTGGGAGCCTCAAGATAATGTTTCTGTTTACGTAGAGCTTTATTAATTTCAGTTGTGTCAATTTTCTAGTGTCAGTAGACGTGGATGAATGAAAAAAATGAATGAATTATTTATGTTGCAAAGCTGTCCTCTACTCAAGGACGTAGCTAAGGGGGGTGTTTTGGGTGTTTGAACACCCCCCGAAATGGAAAATGTAAAAAATAATATAATACATTTACTAGCATATGACGTAAAAACCTTGAAATAAAACCACGAAAACACCCCCTCCCAAATAAAAAATGTAAAAAATAATAAAATGCATTCATCGGCACATAATTAAAAAAATGAAATTAGGCGAAAAACAGTTTTTAAAAAGCCGGTTCAGATGATAAAAAAGGTCGTCAGAAATTCTCCGCCGAGAAATAGTAACACCACCCGAAATCAAATTTTGACTACGGCCTTGCCTTTACTGGACAAAGACTGCTTTGAACACGAAAAATGCTGAACTACAGGCACATCCTTGTAGCTTTTGAATGGTCTGATTTATGTGTATATGCCTTTTTGTTAAATCAGAGTGTTGAGAAGAATCAGAAGTTTTCAACTATCCAAATGCGTACATCAGATAGAATCCTATCTTCTAGATAGTTTATACTCTACACGATTTCCTACATAAAGACAGAGCAATCGTATTAGACGATAATTTAACAGCTTTCACCCGTTGTGCCCCAGAGACGCATTCATTTTTTGAGAGCTGCAGTCAAAAACAATAACAACATGAAATTATTTCCAGTTGCCATACTTCCAACTACAATGTTCCATTGTCTAGCCCCCACCCCAACGCCCCCCACCCTGCCCCAATGCCCCCACTCCTCTCTGTTCGCTGACCTGTAAGTGGAAGCATATCTCATTCCACGTCTATATGCACAAGACGGTGGTGCTCCGGTAATGCAAGATGCGCCCGGAGACGTTTTCCGATGGAAAATCAGACCCGACGGAATTAATGTTATTTAGGATTGAACGGCAGATGGATGGACGGACAAACGGGCGAACGGACAAAAGGACAAACGGACAAACGGACTGAATAGATGGATGGAAGAAAAGATGGATGGAAGAAAGAACGGCTGTCGTCGGTTGAAGCCAAGAGGGATTATACTGACCGGACGAGCAATAGATAGAGCTTTCGGATTAACATCGGCTCCTTTGTGCATTAATGACTACGGCACTGTAGAATAGTGTAGAATGTAGATTGTAAAACTCATTACAGCAAACTTGGCAAGACAATGCTAGAGATTAGATTAGATTAGATTAGATTAGATAAGATCATCTGACTGATTCCTTATTTACCAATTTGATTGTCATCTTGCTAAGTGACTTCTCAGTGACGTTCAGCTACGCTGGTACCCTGTTTCTGTTTTAAGTAGTAATAATAATGATCATCTGGCCATATCAAGGCTATTTGATAACAACGATTTGAGACGCGACTTGATAAAATCGTGTTTTTGCTTTTTGCGCCGCCATTCTGAAATTGAACCACTGCTTCCCACATCTCGTCAGACGTCATCTTCCGATAATGGAATATACTGTCATACTTAGTCGTTTATATAGCGCAATATTTTCCTAAGAAAAACGAACGTATCATGTCATGTTTGTTTTTCGGGCTGAATCTTCGATTACCTTGGCGCTATATAGCCTAATAATGTCTTACTTTCTCCATGCCTCGTGTCTTCCATCTCTTCCATGGATGTCTAATTCCATTTATTCCTCTGAAGTGGAGACGTGCTCCTAGCTGCTCGTGATGAGTAATAATTCGACGCGACATCTAGGGGCAGAGGTCATGGCGGAGGTCAAGACTGGCATCCCCGTGGAGACCATGTTCCTTCTGTGACTGAGTTTACGTGATGCAACATCCGCGGTTTTTGTCTTCCGTCCAGGAAACGCAATACGTTCGTATCTCTGTCCGCCCACGCTTCTCGTCTTTGCACTCTATCCACCAATCCATCTACCCAATGTACCCATCCATCTACCCAATGTATACGCTACCAATTCATCTAGCCAATGTACCCATCCATCTACCCATCGTGTCATTCAATTATAGATCCATCTATCCATCCTGCGATCCGTCTACCCATTGTTTCATCCGTACATTCATCAATTCATTTTTGTGCCATTCCGTCCGTCCATTGTTTCATCTCCTCTTCTTCTTCTTCCTCTTCTTCTTCTCGTCTTCTTCTTCATCATCATCATCATCATCATCATCTTCTTCTTCTTCTTCATCATCATCATCATCTTCATTTTCTTCTTCTTTTTCATGTACGTTTGTAGTTTGAATTGATTCATAAAATGCGCATCATAAAGCTAAATCTGCCACGAGGATTCATTTTATTTTAAAATCTTAATTAGATTGTTGGACATAATGCTATTATTTGAAGCTGCATGCGCGAGAGCAATTTCAGTGCAAATGTTATTAGTTTAAAATTTTGAGTAGGCATGAAATTGTTGGATCAATGCTTTGCTGCATAATTATGTCAGAGTAGGCCTAAATTGTAATGTATTTGTAACTGTAAAGGCAAATATTTGCAGCGCCTAAAAATTCCAGAACAAATTAACCAGAGGCGCTCGCTGTGCAGCACGATGTGATATTAAATGACATTTTGACCTGAAGGAGTTGCATAAAAAATGGAGCAATGCACGGAAATTCAGATGAGACAATCACTCACCAGTGTATACGAGGTCCCACGGCGCACAGTATGAGTCCAGCAAGACCCATGTTAGTCTGAAAAATTAATAAGCCGTGCATTTTAATAGGTCATCCGTTTCCGCCTCGTACAATGCAAACCTCTTGAATATTATTCAGTTGTGATGAAACGTCGGATAGATGCATATATCAGCGCACCTGCCACATGTCGACAAGTGCAGATGAATTGAAATAATATGCCAGTCATGCGTTGGCTTTCAAAATGTCAATTCGCCTACACAGAAATGGGACTTTAATGCCGCCACGTTCTTATCTGCCTGTGGACATATGCCTGGTTGTCTATATGCTGACTCGTATATAAAAATGTACATGTATATTTACATATTATATATACATATATTATATATATTTATATATTTATGCGTGTGTGTACAGGTACGTTTGTGTAATCATAGCCAACACATTGACTTTTATTGTTTCAAACAAACGTCAAACAAGTTTTAAGAATGCAATCGCATGTTTCCTTCAGTTGAGAAACAATGAAAAGAGAAAACCACGAAAAGGAGCAACATAATAAGTCAAAATAAATAGGCTATTGCAATATAATAGATAATTAAATGATTGATTGCGAAAATTTATATTGCGCTTCTTCAAGAAAGCTGCTTAGATGCGCTCTCTGCGCTGGACTACTTAATATGTTGAGTCTCATCAAGAACGAAAATACTACCTAAGTTAACTGTTAGCGTGCAATGCACAGCAAGCTGGAAGAGGACCATACAATAATGCAACTACTGCGAACATAGAGAAGCGTGTTAATCCGTACTGTATTATAGTTCAACAATAGATTATAAGACTCAGACATGTTCTGCTGTTATTTACCGAAATGCACCAAAGTGGCAATAATTTTCGTTTATTCAGCAATCCGTTGACAGACCACAACAGGTTACAGTACACAGTTATGCAATTATTATCTTAATCAACATCCATCTCAACTACTAATGGAACAGAGTTCAACAGACAGTCTGCTTTACAACGGCGCTGATAGCAGCCTATTACAAATGCACGTCCATAATTCTACGGGGACTTCGGGAATCGAACTCAGCTCCGCAGATCTCCACGCCAGTGGCCACCAGATGGCCACCGTGCCAGCCCTCCCCTCCCAATAATAATAAAGATGTAGGATTGAAAGAATAAATGAGGACGACGATAATAATGATATTAGAGCACTTTAAAAACCTTTCTCGAGCATGTATCGATCGATCTAGCTGGCAGTGGCCGCAGCTCAATTGAGGTGCAAATAAAGCGAGAAAGTGGCTTTTACTGCGAGGCAATTTCGACGCAAAGAAGCAATGCGAAAAGGGAGAAGGCGGAGAGAAGAGCCAACTAATAACGGAGAGCAACCGGCTAATGACAAAGTGCAACGCACTGGCTGCACGTATGCATCTCAAATTTGCCTGGGGGTCTACAAACATGACTTCGGTCTTTTTCTGGTCTAGAGTTCGTCTCATTTTGGGAACGGTTCTTAACGGAAGGGTCTTGTTCGTCTAATGGTCTGTGGACTCTGGGAACCGTGTGAACCATATGGGCAAATATCCTGCAGTGACCTTAAGAACTGTCAGATGCACAGACATATCAATAGATATAGAATTGTCAAATGCACAGATATATCAATAGATATAGAATAGTCAGATGCACAGATATATCAATAGATATAGAATAGTCAGATGCACAGATATATCAATAGATATAGAATAGTCAAATGCACAGATATATCAATAGCTATAGAATAGTCAGATGCACAGATATATCAATAGATATAGAATAGTCAGATGCACAGATATATCAATAGATATAGAATTGTCAGATGCACAGATATATCAATAGATATAGAATTGTCAGATGCCCAGATATATCAATAGAGATAGAATTGTCAGATGCACAGATATATCAATAGAGATAGAATTGTCAGATGCACAGATACACCAATAGATATAGAATTGTCAGATGCATGCACAGACATATCTGTCTGACAGATGTAGAGATAGACGGACGGAGAGAGACAAAGATAGAGACAAGGAAAATGACAAAACTAGCACAGAGAGCCTAGAGAAAAAAGTGTGCATAGAGATTGAAACGGAAACCTGGAATTGAAGGTCAGAATGACACAGACGACCACCCGTGCAGCCAGATAGACGGATGGACAGACAGACAGACAGACAGAGAGAGTCAGGCAAGAGAAACAGTAAGAGAACGCGAGATGACGTGACAGCGAGAGCATTCTAGCAAGAAGAGATTTGCAGCGCTGAGAGTCAGAGAAAAAAATAAGCATGTGGCTAGAAAAAGATACAGACGCCGACCTTTCGGAAAGAAACAGGTAGCACGGGAAAACCTGAGTGAAGCATACAGACACACAGACAGACAGACAGACAGATACAGAGACGAAGACAGAGTAAAAGAAACAGAAACACAGAGAGCTTTATCTCATTAATCAGACATACGAGCGAATCTATCATTGGAAGCAGGTATACAGCATTCCTTTGCACTTTGAAGGCACTAATCCCCAGACCAACCATCTACATGCCATGTGCATTTTGCGCCTAATGGATCGACCCATCAAACCCGGATCCATGCGGTCTGCGACACAAAACTTCGTGTCAAACACTTGCTCCAAATGAACTGCGTGGTTACTGCATAGAAATTTCAATTCGTGAATTCAGTTATAACTCCAACGCTCACTCTTTGAAAGTCTACCTCTTCAGTCTTCGTTAAAACTCAAAGTCTTTTAAACCGTCTGGTAATCGAGTTAACGTCCAGTAAAAAAGTGCAACTTATATTTTGAACTGATAATTAATTGATGACTTGAATTTGAATTGGTCGCAGAAGTTGATTTGAATTCTATGATACAGCATCCTGATCGAGTGTGACATTCCATACAAATTCCAATTAATCAATTCAGTTAAAATTAAAACCAACACTCCTTCCTTCAACACTCCTTCCATAAAGGTCTACCTGTTCAATCTTCGTCAAAGCTCAAAGTATTTTTGGATCGCATGGTAATGGTAATGGTAATGGTAATGGTAACGTCAAATAAAAAAGTGTAAGACTGATGATCGTCAGCGTAACATTCCTGACCTTTAAAGACACGTTTTGAAAGTTGAATTAATTATTCAAGTCCAAACAGATTATTGCATACCTCCACAAGTCCACAGTTACCTATTCAGAAACATATGTGCATACCTAGAATGCATACACAAATTACAAATACACGCATACATACATGCATGCATGCATACATACATACATACATACATACATACATACATACATACATACATACAATAAATACATACATACATACATACATACATACATACATACATACATACATACATACATACATACATGCATACACACATGCATGCATACATACATACATACATACATACATACATACATACATACATACATACATACATACATACATACATACATACATACATACATACATACATACATACATACATACATACATACATACATACATACATACATACATACATACATACATACATACATACATACATACATACATACATACATACATACATACATACATACATACATACATACATACATGTACATACATGACTGAGAACCTACATGCATAATTACATGCACATGCATAAACACATACAGGCTGAGCCATGAAAAGTATCCTTGAGGTTTTTTGCAAATAACAATGGGTTACTTTTTTTGGCCCACCCTGTACACACACACGCGCGCACGCATAAAGACATAAAAATATACACACTACATATGCAAACATACATACATGCATACTTAGAATATGCACAATTAAATAATACCCACAATCTTAATTTCATGCAATCCCATACACTGTGTCCGGAAAAATTCCAAGGCTTTGCGGTAAATATAAAAATAATTAGTAAACATTAATAGATTTTTAAAATTCCAGAAACAGTTAATCCTGAAATATTATGGAACTATAATTTATGTTCGAAATGTCCGCCATTGGCTTCCACGCATGCTTCGAGACGTACACGCCACTGACTAACAGCAGCATCGACGACCAGCATTAACAATTCGCTCGCGGAGTTCTTCGATGTTTCTGCCCTTTGTCTTGTATACTTTCTCCTGCATTACTTCCGAAATTTTATAATCTACAGGATTTAAGTCCGGACTGTTTGGAGGCCAAAGATTTTTTTAAATTTTCTAATTGATTATTATCTACTATAGTTTTTTCATTCATATATTAGAGCCTTGGAATTTTTCCGGACACAGTGTATAGACATACTTTCATACATACATGTACAAGAAAATAAACATGTCTCTTAGATCGAACAAGTTTGCCGGGGAACTTATCTGTCTGCAGCGGTTGAAAGTAGATATATATATATATTTCGGTGCGTTTTCATTGGACCATATTAAATTTCTTTTGATTGGTGATCTGTATCTAGTAGATCTTTATTGTTGCGTTCGAGAGGAAGTCTATTTCCGATAGCCTACTTTCGGATGCACCTAGATCACTTAGCGGACCCGATTTCAATGAATCTCTCTGCATACTCCAGAGATATCAGATCTATGTTTATTTCGAACGCTGATCTGTAGCGTGACCGTTCTCACTCATTGACCATGTCCATGTTAACTGAACCGTTAACGGAAATCATGCTTCTTCCTAATACTTCCACCGAAGTCGTTATTTTGTCTCGGTTGAGTCGACTGATAAAGATCAGATTTTCTTCAGAAATTCTGTTGCACGAACCACAATCTGTACGTGCAACAATTTATCCGGAAATAATTATGGGCTACAGAGTTTAGCGGAATTGAAAAATGACAGACTTTTAATAATAGTGGGAGAGGAGGGAGGAGCGGAGAGAAGAAGAGAGAAGAGAAGAGGATAAGATAGGATAGGATGAGAGAGGAGGGAAGAAATAGGAGAGGAGAGGCGAGGAGAGCAGAGAAGAGCAGAGGAGAACAGAGCAGAGGAGATGAGGAGAGAAGGAAGGAAGTGGACGGAAAAGAGATAAGAGAAGTGTAGAAGAGAGCAGAGATACAAAATAAAATAAAAGGTGAAGAGCAGACGTGTGACGAGGAGAGGAAAAAAGGAAAGAAGGGGAGATGGGAGAGTGTTAAGGAGAGATAAGGACCAGAAAAGAGATAAGATGACTGGAGTGGAGTGCAGTAGAGTAACAGAGGAGCGGAGAAAACTGGACAGGAGAGGAGAGCAGAGGTAGAGCTGAGTAAGGCAGGGCAGGGACAGAAGGAATGAAGCGCAACGGGAAGGGGTAGTATAGGACGGGATACATGACGGGCTACAAGACGGGAGAGGACTTTGAAGGATACTAGAGGAGATAGAAATGAGCAGGGATGTCAATCAGTAAGTAGCGATATCCTTTCAACGCATAGGATTACAAATGGTCATAAAAATTAGACTGCACACATGGCTTCTGTCCGTCTGTGTTGCTAAGCAACCCTACACCACTATTATCATTCTTAGACTAATATGATGTAATGTGCTGCCAATCAACGTCACTAACAGGAAACGAAGCCATTGTGTTTGCCAGCTGTGCTCAGTGTGCTGCTGCGGCCCAGAACTAAGATCCTAGCATTAATCAAAGTCAACAAATTTGAAAGGCTATTCATGAGCTCATATTTCGCAGTTAAATATTGCGCTCACCATATATGTACATAATAATGTGCGCTTGTTATAGCGTTCTTTCAGGATGACTACTCAGAAGCGCTCCCGACTACAGCGAGAACACTGATTCGGAATTTCATGCCGAAGCGCTGAGCAATTGCGAGTGAAAGACTTGCCCATGGTCCCTACTATATAATGCCCTATGTGTCCATGTATCTAAGAGATTTCGCATTGGAAACATATACAGTACATGTATCTGTTGGAAAGACACTGTACTGCTGATATACTGTTAATAATTCAGTTAATTTATTGAACCAGTGTTTAAGTAACGTTAGGTAAGATAATTAGGATAAGGCGTGCAATAGCTTGGTGACTTATATTGTGACGGAGACTACGGGTGGCAGAAATGGGCTGGCTACGTAGAATACTGGACAGGAGCAGGAGAGATAGAATAAGGAACGAAAAGACACTGGAGGGTCTAGGAGTGGATGAAAAGGTTCTAGACTGTAAACAAGATCAAGAAAAGAAGACTCACGTGGTTCGGCAATATATGAAAAGAATGGAAAGGACTACCAAGTGCGGGCCTGGACGGCCACGTGGAAGGAATAAGAAGCCGAGGAAGACATTCAAAGATCTGGATGGACAACATAATGGAATGGATCATGGATATGAGGAAGTGAGGAATGCCATGGACAACAAGAGGAACAGAAAAATGTGGAGACGTCATGTAAAGGCTTCATGGTTAACACAAAGCGCTTGACGGATGAAAAGAAGAAGAAGAAGAAGAAGAAGAAGAAGAAGAAGAAGATGATGATGATGATGGTGATGATGATGATGATGATGATGATGATGATGATGATGATGATGATGATGATGATGATGACGACGATGATGATGATGATGATGATGATGATGATGATGATGATGATGATGATGATGATGATGATGATGATGATGATGATGATGATGGTGATGATGATGATGATGATGATGATGATGATGATGATGATGATGAAGAGGAGGAGTAGGAGGAGGAGGAGAAGGAGGAGGAGGAGGAGAAAGAAGAAGTGGAAGAAGAAGAAGAAGAACAAGAACAAGAACAGGAAGAAGAAGAGATAATTAAACTCATAGCAGGTCCAAATAAAAACTGTAATGACCATGAATACAGCCAGCAAGACAACCACGCGAGCTAAATAGATTACGGTAATTTTTCTGTACACGTGCAATGTGCATACACATACAAGCAGACGTGTCTACGCATGTCGAAGGCACGACCCGAGTAATAATGATTCGCAAAGAAAATACAGCTATTCTCCGCAGACTATACGTATAGCCTACACGTGCTGCAGTCTGCAGACGACCGCGTTATAGTCCACGTCATTTATGACGTTTGTGACGGACCTATCCGGACCGAACCGAACGAAGCCGGAAATCGATGACGGAATGTTCGGCCCGACAGACAGACGGAAACCTGACGCTGACAATTAATGTTTCCCTATTGTCCAGCCAGACAATGGAAATGCCATTATTTCTGTTGCGCATGCGTGTCAACAACCATTAGCGTTCGTGTGCGCTCGAACGCGACCGCAAATTGGTCGTAAATGAGAAACGAGACGAGTTTTAGAACTGTGGAATAACAGCATTTTGTTCGTCGTAAGACAAAAGATGTGCACGGCGTATTGTTGTTTTATGAATGCTCCCCCCCCCACTGCTCCTTTGAAAACTATTATTACAACGCTGCGGTCAGCATTAGCATTGTCTTCTTTCTTTTTATGGAAATTCAATAGTTTCTAAATTTTAATGGTTTTGTTGGACGTTGGAAGTAGGTCCTATGTGGGCCAATACAGTACACACATCAATAGTCCAACCATTAATTATTAATATACAACGGGTTTTGTGTGCATCGCTAATGCAGGCTGATCAAAATTACTGCGTTCAAGCCGGTTTTTAAGTGCTACACTGGTACATAAATGTCCATATTATATATATATATATAGCCTATATACATGTATATATATAGATGCATGAACGGTTACAATTTACAATAAACCAATAGAACCTCTAAATAAATGAATCGCGAAATTATTTACTACTAGCTGGAATACCCGGCGTTTCCCGGGTATTTTAGGATTTCTATTCATGCCCTCTATTCTACGTTCCACGGGATAGCCTACATATAGAAATACGCAGATCTATAATTGTGTAAGGTTAACCGCTCATATTGCTCTTTCATCAATTTTCTGTGCTCGCTTGACTTTGTAAATGATTGCAAACCTGTGAGTTTTGGCTTTTGACATCACATCGGTGAAATAATCATCATTGAGTTCTCTGCATTCTGTAAGCTTATACTGGTAATAATATGTTCTTATGCCTCAACTGTGTGCCATTTGTCGAACTATATTTCTGTCTGAAGAAGTCAGATTCAACTACACACAGTCAGATTCAACTACAAGACACTATCAAGTGTCAATTAAAAATAAACACTGGCTTTAAATACAATATAATTAGCAAGGTATATTCGAATAGTCCGCCAAAACACATTTCACGGCTAAAATCTTCGCGCAACACTTAGTTCGTGTGTAATATTCGAGACTTAACCATCATATTTTCGAATAATTGAACTCTGAACCGAATACTTAACTGAGTCCACGAAACACAACTAGATTAAAACCTTCGTTCAGCTAATTTTAATAATTCACCAGTGTTGGTATGAAAAAAATGTAAAATAGTTCGACGCCTTAATTATAAAGCCCTTAGATTAAACACTTCGCTAGTGAATAACCAACTGGAATTATACCAGATGGTCAATTAAGTATCTTAGCACAGTACCAGCGCATCTTGTGTAAGTCTTAGCCTATATATAAAAAGCAATATTGCCTCCATCTTTCACAATCTTCAACTACAAACGTATTATATTCTGCATCACAGATCACCAAAAATTAAAAGAAGAGTCATCAGACCGATGGCCGGAACAATGCTCTAGAAACTCATTCTCGATTTCAAACATTCATCGCACATACCACATCGAAACGACTTTTTCACAAATGGTTTAACATCCTCCGTTGAGTTGATTAATTTGTTGATGAAAACACATTCAACTATAGCCTACTACTTTCTGGAAGAGTTCTTGTAGTTTCATTGCGGTCACGTGGAACTGTTCTTTGTACACCCTCGTATGGTTCATCAATGACATCATCAACGTTTAATATTTTGATGAATGGAATAGATGGATTACCACATGATACCTTTTCCAGTCTATCATCCGTTGAATGTATTCCAGCATGGAGGTTAAGCTGTTTAGTTGGAGAGCTCTCTTCACGATAAGGTTTACTGCATGTAGGCCTATGTTGCTCTTCATCCGTATGAGATCTACTGTGTTGATTTAGATTTCTAAGTGATGGGAATTCCTTATAGCATATCTCACACAGGTATGGTACTTCATGAGAATGTGTTCTCGTAAAATTATGACGCTTTAGAACACTGCTCACAACGAATGATAGCTGACCAGATGGACATTTGTATGGTTTCTCCACAGAATGGGTTCTCACGTGTCTTTTCAGATAATCACCACGAGTAAATGATTTCTGACATTGCTGACATTTGTATGGTTTTTCTCCTGTATGGGTTCTCGTGTGTGTTTTCAGATGGCTAAATTGCGAAAATGACTTTTGACATAGCTGACATCTGTATGGCTTCTCGTCAGTATGGGTTATCATGTGTCTTTTCAGATTGCCGACTCTGGTAAATGATTTCTTGCAAAACTGACATCTGTATGGCTTCTCGCCAGTATGGGTTATCATGTGGTTATTCAGATTGCCAACTCTGGTATATGATTTCTGACAAAACTGACATCTGTATGGCTTCTCGCCAGTATGGGTTACCATGTGGTTATTCATATTGCCAACTCTGGTATATGATTTCTGACAAAACTGACATCTGTATGGCTTCTCGCCAGTATGGGTTATCATGTGGTTATTCAGATTGCCAACTCTGGTATATGATTTCTGACAAAACTGACATCTGTATGGCTTCTCGCCAGTACTGGTTCTCATAGGTGCTTTCAGCTTGCCATCTGTGGCAAATAATTTCTGACAAAACTGACAGTCTGATTTCTCTCTAGTATGGGCTTCCATACTCATAGTCTAACAAGGTAATCCATTAATCGTTTCCCACATACAGTATAGATGGAATTTACACACGGCTGCTTTTAGGTATGTTTGCTCAAAGGATCGAGTTGTGAATATTTCAACTTGAGCATCGGTTTCTCAAGTAATAATATTTCGGTGGTTATTCGGAAAAAAATAGTTTTTGTGCACTAGTAGGCCTAACCCACGGAAATGTGCATGCGATTATTAGCAAAGTTTCTAATTTTGCTTCAAGTGAAACTTTTCACATTATCCGTTTTGTATCAGCAGTTCTTTCGATACATTAAACTTAATCAATTCCCAAACAGGAAACCTTTGGGAATAAAATATTTAGGCTAAGCCATACATGTTTGTGGAATAGCACACCCTTGTATTCTCCAGTTTCTTCTTCAGTTGCACTGTTAATTTAAGTGACGAACAAAAAGAAGGTGGTTTAAACTCTGTGGATAAAAGTCCATTCTACTGTTGTCTTTGATAATGATAATGCACCATTTAAAAAGGAGCGGCTGATGCGGGCGCAAGCTTCATCAGGGCCATAAGTCAAGCCCCCATTCATCGAAGTGAACCGGGTCTCCAGTGACAGACTGCTCTTACAAAACTGGTAGATAAGGCCAAAGGCAGGTGCTCCTCAAGACGTCAAAAAACACAAATTCACACAACATTGCATATTAATTGCCACCAGCAATGAGCCAAATGCACCAAATTTATGTGTGAATGATAATGAATTTATTGTTTTAAACTTGATTCTTTTCAACCCGATGCATTCAATATTGTATGGATTATGCACAGCTGTAGAGAATGATTGTGGTATAGTGGTGGCGTCGTTGCCTTGGAGCCGGAAGGTTCGAGGTTCGAATCCACCTCGCCGCGTAAGGACCTTGGGCAAGTCCTTCACTCACAATTGCTCATCGCTTCGGCGTGAAACTCCGATGCAGGGTGCTCTCTGCATTCGGGAGCGCCTCTGAGTAGAAAGAGAGAGCTTGAATGGGTGTTATAACAAGTGCACATACAAACAAACTGGAGATAAGAATCGTTATGATCTTCAGACGAGCAGCGAATATTTAACAGACTATTTTAGACTTCTTGAATATTTAACATACTTGACTCGACGTATCGTGATGGCTGAAAAGAGCTTTAAAAAAATCGATGTCTTACAACAGCTAATTTGTCTGTCATCAGTCGACTGTCAATCTTTGCAGTTTAATCCAGTTTTGCTGCCTGTAATTATATCTGTCAGTTTAGTATAACACGTCTCCAGTATAATTACCGGTACAAGTAATGAAGAACTTTGAGATGACACACCACCGGATGTTGTTCAGTGAACGAAACACGAAGAGAGAGAGAGAGAGAGAGAGAGAGAGAGAGAGAGAGAGAGAGAGAGAGAGAGAGAGAGAGAGAGAGAGAGAGAGAGAGAGAAGAGAGAGAGAGAAGAGAGAGAGAAGAGAGAGATAGAGACAGGCAGACAGGCAGACAGACAGAGACGGAGACAGAGACGGAGATGGGGACGGAGACAGAGACAGAGACAGAGACAGAGAGACAAAGACAGAGAGAGACAGACAAACAGACAGAGAGACAGATACAGACAGAGTCACAGAGACAGACACAGAGACAGACAGGCAGAGATAAAATATAGTTCGGCAAATGGCACACAGTTGAGACCTAAGATCAGATGATTGTATCCAATGTAGAAAAGGTAAGCGGCGTCCACGCACTTATTTTCCCACACTTTATGCACTGCTGTTGTTGACTTCCCACGAAATTACGCCCTGCAAATATGAAAATCAATGCCAGCCATCGAAAATGTGAGAGTTCGTTCTGCCATTACTGATGGAAGGGTTAGACGTCACCGCTCCCCGTCCTTCTCCCCTCGCCTCTCTCCTCACAGCATGCAATTGATAGATATGCGCGTTATGAATAGGCGAATTAATTCCAATTAATTGCAGTTTTGTTGTTCAGACTTGCGTGCGTCAACAGCCTCCCTCCCCTTCTGCCGAAGTCATTGTTTTCAAGCATCAGCAACAGCATTGACGGGTCGATGATAGGATGTGCATCGTCGATTCCAACCACCTGTTGTTCTGCGGCCACAGATATCAATACGCCTCGCAGACAATGCAGCTGCGACCCATTCAAGTGCGTTTGCTTCGTCAACGAAAATTGCTGCATACAGAGGACCAGTGGCGTAGCCAATGGGGGAGTCTAGGAGGTTAAAAAACCATTGGCCTAGGAAAACGTTTTTTAAAATGGCTATTTATCCACTTAAATAAGAAAAACAAAATTGTTTGTAGTAACAATTGTTTTCTTCCCTTTGTTACTTAATTCCCTAATTATTAAATTTATTTACGGTAATACTGTTGGGTTGGTGTCAGGAAGGACATCCGGCCATAATCCCCTCCCACCCCATCATAAATTTCTAAATTGCAGCACAAAGTCTGGTGGAAGAACACAATGTTGGACTGGGAGCGCTCCTGAGTAGAAACCTTGAAGGAGCGCTATATATCAAATTATCAGTAAATAAACAATACCACAGGGAATAACAATTAATTATAATTATTATTAAAACAATTTGTAACGCGCATAGGTTCGCACGGTAAAGCATCGTTATTATTTGCCAGAACGCACCGAATACACTTTTGTTATCAGCTAATTTTTCACGTCTTTCATTTCCACGCAGGATGTTTTGCTTCCACGTCGTTCTTGGCTTGGCTCTGGCGGCGTGATAATGCAGATGGTTGTAGAGGAAATGATTGTATTTAATCATTTACACACATGCCAATCAGCTGTATATAAATTTACAGCTGAATATAGTTGCAGCTGTAATAAGGATAACTCCACCACTGGTGGTGCCAGTCCCAAGCCTCGATAAAGGAGGAGGGTGTTAAACAGCAACAAGCGAGCTGTCATGATGATAATGATAGTAGGTTGGATAACAATTGAGTGGTTTAGGTCAACAGCTGTTGGCTTGGAATTATAAACATTGGGTTGTGAGTAAAAGTCACTTGTCCCATTAATGCTTAGTCACGGTACATCTTGAAATGACTGGTGCACGCGTTACACAGGTACCCCGTGGGCTTGAAGAAGGAAGGAAGGGGAAGGCAGTGACTACTATTATACTACAACTACTGCAGTACTATTTCTAGTACTACAGCCTCTTACTACGACTACTACTACTGCTGCTGTTGCTACTGCTACCAATGCTACCAATGCTGCTACTACTTCTACTATTACTTCTGCAACTACTAATAGGCCTACTACTACCGCTGCTACTAATATACTACTACTACCGCTGCTACTGCTACTGCTACTACTACTACTACTACTACTGCTATTACTACTACTACTACTTCTACTATACTACTATTTCTATTACTAGCAATCCAGAGGTGCTATAGCAAATGCGATGAATAAATAAATAAATAAAGATTCCCAAATAACCACTGTCTTCCTTCTCGTAATTAAATAAATTATTCAAATTTGCTAATTACTGAGAGCTTATAACGTGACCAGCTTGACCCGTAAAACGACCGCTTATCCCTAGCGACCGCGATTCACAATAACAGAACCCATAACGATTGCATCTACCATATATTTATACTGTATGCAGCATGTGTGATCTCCAATATATCTCATTAAACAACAGATTATTTCTGCGTAATTATGATAGGAGAGTGGACTTAATTTTATGAATGTACATGTATGCATACATAAACGTGTGTATGTATGCATACATAAATGTGTGTATGTATGCATACATAAATATGTGTATGTATGCATACATAAATGTGTGTATGTATGCTTAGGGTCAACGGTTTATAAGTCATAATTATTATGTCCAACATTATCATTAAAAATGTACGATGGTCCACTGGTCCAGTTGTTATAGCTGGAGACATGCATATGGAAATTAACTCCGGTGTCACGATAATTAAGTCTCCAGCGATATGAAGTCCGTAATTGTAATCCTAATCGTAATCTTAAAAACTTCCAAAGCGCTACTCGAAACCCAAGCGTGGGCACCAGCTTATGCACGAGCGCTGGGTTTATAATCATCATCATCATCATCGTCGTCGTCATCATCATCATCATCATCATCATCATCATCATCGTCGTCGTCGTCGTCATTATTATTATCAATGTAATTTGCAACTAGTCATATAATAGTCAGTGTAATTTGTAACTAGTCATGTAATAGTCAGTGTAACTTGTCAGGGCCATGTCGGGTTTTGGATATCAACCTTGATCCTGGCAGCGCCCGTCATAAATTATAAGCTTACCAAATAATGGCCCATCTTTACAACACTCTGGGCGTATATATACTTACTTAATCTTTGGGTTTCTGCCGTATACACTATACAGTACGTGGCTAGCTAGCTAGCCTCACTTGATTTCCCACGGGGGCCATTTTAGGGCCACTTCACCGTGTTCTCTACATCGCTTATTTATGCCAGGTCTTTACTTTGAGTGCTCTGTGGCTTCTCGGTTTGCAAATGACACCCAAGCGCACATCTGTGGTCTTCTGTGGGGTAAATGCCGCTCGCATCGGAGGTTTCCTACTCGCTGATGTCTAACTATCTTAATCGTAAACACGAGAAATATTATAGCAGCTGAGTTGCTGGTTGGAAAATGTAGTATATCTGTAAAATTGATCTGCCAACCTTCCAGTGTTGCCTTCTTTTATTTCGCTTACTACATTTGTCATTGTAGTAAAATTGGATACAATAATATTATAGCGTTATACCCGAACTATAGGCCTACCTGTATAAATTTTTGATAGCGTATAAAAGCATTTCCAGAATAGGACACGTGATTTGTTCATTATGATTTGGATGAATGGTTTGCTGGTTGTGTTCGTGAATTAAAGGCGGTCAGGAGATACCACGAGTTTCAGTGACGACTATAACTGGATCTAAGGCAAACTGAAATGGCTTAAAAACTATAATAGACCTAAGACTAGTCAGCTGCATAGGCTTTTGTCGGTTTAATTCTTCGTGTTTTATGTGTTTGTGCACGTGTTCCTTTTGGAGCCCGTGTTTATTTGTGTGTTTATTTGGTGTGGTTATTTGAATGTGTAGGCCCATGTGTGCTTAGGCGTGTGCATAAAGCTTAATAAAAATGTAAATATGTGTAATAAATGCTTGTTTATGTGAGTGTTTCCTTTTATGGAAGTTTTAATGTGCGTGCGTGGGTTGTGTTTGTGCTTCGTTTGTTGCGTGTTTTATTTCGACGACTGCATGTGTACAGTGTACAAACTGTACATGCACGCATGAGGATGTGGGTATAGGTGGATTTGTGTGGGTTGGTTTACTTGTGTGTGTGTGTGTGTGGGGCGAGGGTGACAGAGTGTGAGTGTGTGTAGGTGTGTGTGTGTAGGTGTGAATATGCGTGTGTAGGTGTGTGTAGGTGTGCCTTCAGGTGTGTGTGTGTGTTTTGTGTGTGTATGTGTGTTTTGTGTGCGTAGGTGTTTGGGTAGGTTTGTGGGTGTGTCTGCAGGTGTGTGTTTTTGTGTGTGTGCTTGCGTGCGTGTGCGTGTGTGTGTGTGTGTTTGTGTTTGTGTATGTGTGTAGGCGTGTGTGGGTGTGTCTGCAGGTATTCGTGTGTGTGTGTGTGTGTGTGTGCGTGCGTGTGTGTATGTGTGTGTCTGTGTGTGTGTGTGTGCGCGCGCGTGTGTGTGTGTCTGTGATGCCCTGTTGGCTCTCCTGCTGCTATCGCGGTCGCCATCTTGTTTTCTGGCATCGTTGGATTCTAGCTGCTGCTGCTGCTGCTGCTGCTGCTGCTGAAACCAAATGAACAAACGATACGAACAGACGCATTAATCCAAACGTCAGGACGTCAAAAAAATTCCATCTCGCTCCACCTTACTTTGTACTTACTCATTTCCTTATTTTTCATTCTCTTCCTCCTTCCTCTTTCTCTTTGTTCTCCTCATCTTTCCGTGCTCTTTTCTTTGTCTGTCCGCTTGTTTTCTCGCTTGATTTTTCATTTTTTCCCTTTCTCGACACTAAGCTGAAGGTGCGTCAGTGTGTGTGTGTGTGTGTGTGCGTGTGTGTGTGGGTGTGTGTGGGGGTGTGGGGGTGTGTTCTTCGTGTGTCTTTTCTTTTAGGGTTCTTCAACGTGGGATGAGAGGGTTTAAACCTCTCGTTTCAGCTTCCCATGCATCCAGCTAATTTGCACAAAAATTGCTTATAATTATATGACTTAATTAGACCTCCATGCCGCTCATTTGTTTAATCAGTTAAGGCTACTATTCGCTATTTCTCAGTTTTCATTCATACCCTACTCTCAGTGCCTGCACTTTGCAGTTGTTTGCTATAGCAACAATGTCGACGATTTCAATAAGTGTTTGTCATTCTTCTTCTTTTCTTTCAGGTTAGTATTAATCCCTCTCTGTCTCTCTGTCTGTCTTTGTCTTTCTGTCTCTCTCTGTCTCTATATCTCTGTTTGTCTTTCTGCCTCTCTCTGCCTCTGTCTTTCTGTTTGTCTTTCTGCCTCTCTCTGCCTCTGTCTCTCTGTTTGTCTTTCTCTTTCTCTGTGTGTTCTCTCTTTTTGGAGTAACTGGTATGACGACACTTTTGATGAATGGGCGTAGCTTCTGTTTTCCCACTGTTACAGTGCCTCAACTTCTTTCTTCTTGTCATCACCATTACTCATCGTCCCTCCTATAGCACCACAGACGCCTGTCTCCACGGATTTTTCACTTAGGACAGCTGCAATTGTTAAACGAATGCTTACGAGTAGACCAACACGCGAAACATGCTATTCTACTTTGCCGATCGCTTCGTCACAAACCCCATCCTGCGCAGATGAATGGCGCTGTCAAGCTGCTTACTCCGTGGATCATAAAGTACACAAATCATTGTTGTTGCTAGGCTGTTTACTATATAGCCTACTCCATGGTTCAAAAAGTGCAGTCCATGGCAAACCCCAGCTATGCAATTTCAAAAGATCGCGTCAGGGTCATTTTGAGTAATTGATTTTGTTGTTCAGACGCGTGTAAGTCAGCAGTCTCCTCCCCCTTCTTCCGAAGTCACTGTCCTGAAGCATATTGCGCATATTGAATCGCTTACTAATCATCTCCACTCATGGATGTCTTCTAATCGCCTTTCGCTTAATACTTCAAAGACTCAATTCATCTGGCTAGGTACTCCCCAGCAGCTCCAGAAGCTTGATTTCATTCTGCTCTCTGAAAAATTCCCGCTGTTTTCCTTCTCTTCAAGTGTGCGGGATCTGGGTGTTGTACTTGATAGCTCACTTACCTTTACTGAGCATATTTCCAATGTGACACGCTCGTCATATTTTCATTTAAGACGTCTCAGAGTCATCCGTCGCTCTGTCTCCTCCTCCATCTTCACTACCTTAATTCATGCTTTTATATGCTCACGAATTGACTATTGCAATGCTCTCCTCATTGGTCTTCCTAAAGTTCGTCTTTCACCTATTCAGTCTGTTCTCAACTCAGCTGCTAGATTGATTGCCCGCCTTCCCAAGTACTCTCACATCTCTACCTTTATGTTTCATGAACTTCACTGGCTTCCTCTCCGTGCTCGCACACAATTCAAGATCCTCACTCTGATCTTAAAGGCTCAACGGGGTCTTGCCCCAAAATATCTGACTAATGTTTTACTTCGTCCTCACTCGGCTTCCTCCCATCGTCCACTTCGTTCATCCAACAGATTTGACCTCTTGGTTCCTCGGTCTAGAACTACTATGGCTCAGTCTCGATCATTTGTCTCAATTGGTCCTTCTCTTTGGAATGCTCTTTCTCCTTCTGTTCGCTCTACACTTCTTTCTGGTAGTCTCTCTTCTGCTTTGTCTCTTCTCAAAACCTGTTTCTTCTCGCGGGGCCTTGCGCACTGGGAGCGCCTCTGAACGGTTCACCCTACTAGAGGCGCTTTATAAATGTTTAAATACAATACAATACAATACAATGAAGAAACTAAGTGTAAAGAAGATATGTTGTTTTGGGAATTTAATAAGGCAGATGAAGAGCAAAATAGGCAGGTCAAATGACATGTTGCAACCACTGAAAAGGTGTACAGATCACTGCGACTATTTGCTATGTGCAAGGTTCTAATGGTGAACAATGAACATAGATCAAATGTAGGACTCTGGGCTGTCGGCGCTCGTAAATAAGCTGGTACCCTGCGCTGGACTTTCAAGTGGTGCTTTAGAAATTTGAAGATTACGATTACGATTACGGGTGTGGCAAAAGAGTTCATTGGATCAAGAGTGATGCCAAAAACGTAGATGAAATCTTTGAATAATTTCTTTCCTAATGTTGCTCATCTGGCGCAGTCTTAATTGGTCTGCTCTTGTGCTGTTGTTTCTGTCGCAATCTTGGTGTGCTCTTGTTTCTTTTTTTCTTGAATCTTGTAGTCCACTGTGTAAAATTCTGCCGACTTGCATTCTCTTTAGTCTCCATTATGTCAGAACCTCAGAATTCTTCGTCGAATTCGTCTAGCATAGTTGCTTGGATACAGGGGCGGATCCAGGGGGGGGCAATCCGGCCATGCCCCCTCCTATTGAAAACTGCCATGGGACGTGGCCCCCCCATTTGGTCCGAAATTAGCAATACGAATATGGGTACAATGGATATTGGCCCCCCCTATTCTGAAAATTGTATGGGACGTGGCCCCCCGCTCGGTTTTGAAGTTGAGGAGTAAAAAAAAGGTCATCAATTTTTTTGGGGCGGATGAAACGGTATGTTTTTCCCGAAAATTTTGGCAGATGACTAAAAAAAAGGTCATCAACTTTTTCGGCGGATGAAATAGTATTTTTTCCGAAAATTTTGGCAGATGAGTTAAAAAAAGGTCATCAACTTTTTTGGCGGACGAAATGGTATGTTTTTCCCGAAAATTTTGGGAGATGACTAAAAAAAAGGTCATCAACTTTTTTGGCGGATTAAATGGTATGTTTCTCCAGAAATTTTGGCAGATGACTAAAAAAAATTTCTTAGAAATTTTCTTGGTTTTTCCCAAGATTTTGGCCCCCCACTAAAAACAGTTCTGGATCCGCCACTGCTTGGATACCTAATGATTGTCCAATTAAATGTCATCGTTTCTTACTTTCCGCACTCTTGCAATAAAATCAGTCTTCCGTAGGCAACTCATTTCTGCGTTAGGGATCTTTTCTTATGTTGTCTTCACATTGTCCAGCATTCTGATCCGAGTAGAAAAATTAGTTGCATCATTGTCCGGTATATTTCACTAGTTTCCTCTAGACATTCTTCTTCAGGTTCTCTGGCCCTAGGCAGGTTCGAATGCAAAATGCTGCCACTACATCCTCCGTTTATTTTACATTAACTTGGGATGTACATAGGCCTATACTATATTAGGCTATAATTATGATATCTAAAGGTGGTCTCCCGTTGCCTTCCCCTCGGTGTTTTCAATGAGACACTACCTCAAAGCGTAGACTTATATCGCCAAAAATCTGTCTGAGCTGCGCTGTGTCGAATATCTTATAGGCACTGTATACATGCAGCATACTGCCTGTTGTTCAGCTTTCAATCTTCGCTGTTGTTTTTTTTTATCAAGTCTATTGTGTGCAATTTTATAGGCACGCACTCTCTTTACGATGGCATTAGACATGCATCAGGACCATGCATCAGGACTCTGGTTATACGGTGACATAAAAGAATTCAGTCTGAGATGTTGTATTGTATGCAGGTGTTCCAGTTTATGTGTCTACAAGCAGACGACCGAATCCAATACACAGCAAAAACGCAGCTGCATTTGGAATTGCTCTTCTTCGGAAGTTCATAATAGCCTATGTTCAGATCAGGGTGAGAATTGCCAGTGGTTGGGGTTTTCAACCCCCCCCCCACATTTTTTCTTAGAGCCCCCAGAGTAAAGTCTGTTTTTTACACCCAAATTTCAAGAGGACAATGGTCCAACCCCCTAGTTATTTTCCACAATTTTCACACTGGTTCAGATACGACCCGTGGGCTCGATAGCTTACCATGGAGCCAGAGTGTTCCAGGTTAGATTACACCCTCAAGCTACTAAGTGGGGTCTTTGAGCAAGTCCTTCGCTCGCAATCAGTGCTGGTGCGCCGCTTCGGCTTGAAACTCCGATGCAGTGTCCGCGCTGTAGTCGGGAGCGCCTATGAGTATAACCATAGAGCTTGAAGGGGCTATTTGGCAATTATCATCATCATCATAAATAAATAAATAAATAAATAAATAAATAAATAAATAAATGATGGCCCAGATCAGAGTCTCTGTATGGACTTTCTCAAGGTCCTCAACACAATGAATGACACAGTGAAGACTTGAAACAGCGCAAGCATTGTCCGAGTTGCATGCCGAGCTCCTCTCTAACCACTCGGCTACCGTGACCCACCGATGAAGCCCTGTCCATACCATTGATACCAAGAAGCAATCGCTCGGTCGTTACCATCTGCTCACAAAAACAGATTCATTATATGGCTTTGCAGGAAGAGCAGCAGCTAACGTCAGATTGCTGATGAGTTGAGACAAGAGCCAGAAACACAGATCTAATTGATCTCTTCGAATCCATCTTTGTCTGTTGCTGAATCTTTCCTTTGTTTTGATGAACAGCCAACGGCGGCAGTATCCATGGCAACGCCAGCTATGCAACAAATGGCACAGCAGAAGCAAGATAAATGATCTACAGTACAATGACATTTTCTTTTTGCAATGTTTACTACTGCCAAAATAATGCTGTCCAAAACACGGTCAGTCCAAGGTCATTGGGTCCATTTGACCATTTGTACTGACCTGTTGACCACTGCATCAATTACTTGAAGATTTCTGACTTTGTTCTGACTACTGTTAATTTGTTGAAATTTTAAATGAAAGCCACTGCATAAAGTCCGTATTTGTGCGAGGTAAGTTTGTTCATCTTGGCACTTTCCTGTGTATCTGTTCGAGTTAGGAGGTCACTGTATGTATGATATACCCTACGCATAATTATGTTGACTTATGCGCACATTCAATAAGCTTAGGCCTAAATAATGTGTACATTCAAAATTCCTACTATACCCGTGCTGTATCCCGACCATTCAGTGGCTTTTGTGCCTCAAACTTCGTCAAATGCCCTATAATCATTGAATGTGTAACTGTGCCTTTTAGGTAAGGTGTTTGCTGTTTCTTCTTTAAGGCTGTTTTGACTCATTATAAATTTTGTCAGGACCACTCTACAGCAACCTAATGGCCATCATGATCATGGTATAACCGCCCAGGGGACCCAGCTAGCGGGGTTGCAAGACCCCATCCGGGTCCACTATGCAACCAAATGGAAACTATTAAGCCTAGAAACATTACTAATGCACTGCTTTATTATGTTTGTAAACTTCGTTTCTTTGACGCTTGATTTGATTTGTTGTTCTTGGTTGTCAAATAAATGATCTTATTTAATCTGATTTGCACATAGGTCTATTTATATGGATATGTATTTTGGCATTTATGTTGATTTTGTGATTTATGGCGTCGATGCTGTCTGTCAATAGACGACTACAGTGCTGTCTTTTCTTCTTTCAATTGCTTCATGCTGACATCTGTCGAATGAAAACTAAACACAAACCTACTCACTAGCGCCATCTATCGCCAAAGCATCGCTTACTAACTCAAATCCACTAGCAATCCAATGAGAAATTTATTTGATCCGATGATCAACAAATCAACCTATAAATCAATCAATAATCAATCGATTAATTAACAAATCAACCAATCAATCGATAGATACATCGATAAATTAATCAATAAATCAGTCATTAAAAATCAATAACATAATCAATTATATTGAACAATCAATCAGTAAATCAATCAATAGAAAATCAAACAATAAATCAATCGTGTGTCTTTTTCTCGAACAGGTGCTCTGATGCAGCAGTGCTAAAAGTGTAAAAAAAAGAAGTGCCTCGACGCCCCTTACCTTTCCAAAAAAGTGCCATGACGCCCCTTTCATGTGTGCTGGGGAATAAAGTAACAACGGGAAGAAAACAATTTCTACTACAAACAATTGTTTTGTTATTCTAATTTAAGTGAATAAATAACCTTTAATAAAAACTTTATTCCTAAGCCAATAGGTGAGGTTTAACCCCCGAAACCCCCCCCCCCCCCACCTCCCTTGTCTACGCATTGAGCCCGAGATTCAAAGCGTTGAGACAAACCACCAATGCCAATGGTATGCGATCCAGCATCCTCAGTTCCTCACCCAATTATTGCGCTGCCATCCGATCAAGCATCGTAAACGTGTGTTTCCCATGTTCTGCTTGACTTCAGATGCGCACAACTGTGACATGCCAAATGGAACAGCGAGCCGAGCGCTTAATCTAAGTATAATCATATGATACTCGTTTCGTAATTCAAACGGACAAGTATGCAGTAAGATTATATGAAATAGTAGCGACAGCTGGCGACAATTTTAACAGGAGACAAATTTGACTGTTAATAAACCATAAAACTTTGGACACTAAGTCTTCTTTTCGTCAGTTTTTAATTAAGCAGAACCGCTGAAAGATACATGTACATATTCAGCAAGGCAGACACGTTCATCGTTTCAGAGTGGGAGTGTTTATAGTTCATTCATTCATACATTCTGAGAATTTATATAGCGCCTCTTCAAGATACAAGTAACTACTCAGAGGCGCTCTTTGCGCTGGCCGAATGTTAAATGTAATTTCGACAAAACAAAAATAGTAGGCTACATCAATTTGCAAAAATAATACACAATAAGCTAAAAGAAGAGTCACCGTTGGCTGGCACACACACACACACACACACACACACACACACAGGTGGAACCAACCAACAGATTCCAGTCTGCAGCCGAGGGATATTGTGGATGGATGTTTAGAGTCTCTGGACGAGGTTGCGTCGATAGAGTATAGTTGTGGCAGTGTTCGCCTGGACCAATTATTGTGAAACGGGTAGAATCTGCCGCTTGTTTTAAATTTCCATTGAAGGTGAAACAGACAGAAAAGAAATTCTCAAATTCAGTCGAATGTCGTCGAAACAACAAGCAGCCGTGGAGTGATTTGTATACCATTATACTTTGAGGGGCACTGTGGTGTAGTGGGCATGTTCGTTGACTTGCAGTCGGAGGGTTGCAAGTTCGAATCCACTTCAGGCCGCAAGCCCTTCACTAGCAATTACTCAGCGCCTCGGCGTGAAACTGCGATTCAGTGTCCGCGCAGTAATCGGGAGCGCTTCTGGGTAGTAATCTTGAAGGAGCGCTATGACAAGTGTACATGCAAACATTATACCCCGAAATTTTCTAAATGCAGTAACAGTTCGAGATGAATTTCTATGCAGCCAATTTCTATGCAATCAAACACAACCTGTTGCGTCGCAAGAAAACTGTTTTGAATTTAGACTCAGAACAGGTCACGATATATTGCATTATGCCCTGCTAACGTTCATGCTGCGGTATGCAATTCATTTGGAACTTGAGAGCTTCTACCAGAGTTTCTTTGTATGTAATCAATTGCACCATACATTTGACTGCAAAATACCATTAGGTCTATTATCGCCTATGCCTACATTTCTCTGACTTCACTGTAGATAATAGAGTTCACTGCTAACGTTCACTTTGCGGTCTGTAGGCTAATTCATTTTGGAACTATAGGGAGCCTCTACCACAGTTTCTTTGACTGTATATAATTATTGCACTGTGCATATTCACTGCAAAAGAACACCAGGTCTACATTTCTCAGACTTCACTGTAGACCTTCGCGTTCACTTGACGTTCACTTTGGGGTCTATAATGCATTTGGAACTGCCAGCGTTTCTTAGCATAATATTGCACAATGCACTTTCACTGCCACGTGTCGTTGCACTTCTCTTACTTCACTGTGTATTCTGCATCCTTATAAAATTGCATCCTTATAAAACTGCATCCTTATAAAATTGCAGCAGAGCAAACAAACTAGCACTGAAACGACTCTGGACGTATCATCTTACACGTGTAAGCAGACCAGCGATAAGACGACTGAAGCACTGCCAATAGATATTTCGGGTATCAGCGGCTAACGAGAGGACGTTTCGCCCCTCCCCACGCCGCCCCCATCCACCCCCCACCCCCAGATACACACCCAATGGGTTTGGTTTATCTTAATCATCTTGGCCTCCGTTGACAGATAAGTGGCAGATCTTGGGTTCAGTCTTTGCCACCCTATGCATGACCCCAATCCTCCCCCACCCATCCTATGTATGGGTTACCATTACCACAAAATAACGCCTTTGTCTGACCGACCTTATAGTCTTACAATTATGTAGGTCAGTTGGTTACACGACCCTACACATACTTATTATTGACTCACAATTAAGACTCGATAAAATTCAAATCATGCACAAAGTGCACATCCGCTTACGAATATAGACTAATTATAATACACAAACGGAATCTCGTAATCTCCAAATTTCTACAGCGACACTCGAAAGACGATTTAACCAAGCGCAGGGCACCAGCTTATTCACGAGCGTTGAATCGTCAATCTGCAGGAAGACACCAAACACAATGATCACGGTGAAATAATTGTTCAGCAAGAGTTTGAAAATGCCAAGCAGGAAATCAAGAACATGCATGGATGCTTTTTAATGCATGGATGCTTCTAAATGTAAATTTCTTAATTTACTTGTGTAAGCTTACTGTATATGTTTTGGCATGTATAATATATATATATATGTTTAATTGCTTATATATATATATGTTATTATGTATGAATAATTTGTATATAGAGTTATAGACCTATGTATATATATATGCTTATATATACATATAATCATGTATGTGTAACTTTGTATATACAGGGTGGGCCAAAAAAAAGACCCCCCCCTAAGTTTTTTGCCAATATTTTGGCCAGAAGTAAGAATTTTGAAATGAAATTTTGCAGTCTTAAAGACAATTCATATTTACACATGATGGCCAGATTTCATCTAAATATATCAAACAGAACAAAAGTTATAGCAGTTTTAGTGAGGCCACCCCCCCCGTTTTTTGACGATTCAAAAATGAAACGCAAAAATTTTAAGATTTTTACCCATATCTTAACCAAAAGTAAGAATTTTGAAATGAAATTTTACAGTCTTAAAGGCAATTCATATTTACATATTATGGCAGGTTTTCATCAAATTATTTCAAACACAACACAAGTTATAGCACTTTTAGTGAGACCACCCACCGTTTTTGACGATTCAAAAACGAAACGCAACAAAAAGTAGCAAAAACACTATTTTTTTAAGTCTCGTCTCAAATAACTGTTGTAAAATGAACTTGGTAGTGCTTCACAACTTGTGTTCAATGTGCCCATCACCACTGCCAAAACTTCTTTTGAGTCTCTTTGCAAAGTTCTTGATGGACCCCTGATTAATCTGACAGATTCCTTATTTACCAATTTGATTGTCGTCTTGCTAAGTGACTTCTCAGCGACGTGCAGCTACGCAGGTACCATGTTTCTTTTTTAAATAGTAATAATAATGATCATCTGTCAATATCAAGGCTATTTGATAATAATTATTTGAGATGAGACTTAATAAAATCGTGTTTTTGCTGCGTTACGTCGTTGAATTGTCAAAAATTGGGGGGTGGCCTCACTAAAAGTGGTATAACTTTTGTTGTTTTGGAAATAGTTTGATGAAATCTGACCGTCATATGCAGATATGAATTGTCTTTAAGACTGTAAAATTTCATTTTGATATTCTTACTTTTGGCCAAGATATTGGCCAGAATAATTAGATTAAATTTTTATTACTTTTTGTTGCGTCGCGTTTTTGAATCGTCAAAAAACGGTGGGTGGCCTCACTAAAAGTGGCATAACTTTTGTTCTGTTTGAAATATTTTTATGAAATCTGGCCATCATATGTAAATATGAATTGTCTTTAAGACTGTAAAATTTCATCTGAAAATTCTTACTTTTGGTCAAGATATTGGCAAAAATCTTAGGGGGGTCTTTTTTTTGGCCCACCCTGTACATATAGGGCCATGTGTGTCTGACGCCTGAAAGGGAAACAGCGCTGTGGCCGGTGTCAGAGTGTCTGAATAGCAGCCACGTCTGCATGCAGTGTCAAGGGAGATCATCTAAACAAATCTGTGCTAATGGCGATGAGAGATGAAAGCAAGATAAGACATTCCCCCCACACACGTCTACAAGCAACCAACAGGCAACAACTACCGTACACAACTACACTACAACCCCAACCACACCACAACTACACCACAACCACACCACAACCACACCACATGGCAGTGGTCTGTCTTATAATCCAGCGGTGTCCAAAATAGGCCTACATCACCTTATCCAGCATCTTGAGTTCCACTGCGCGTCTACGTTTAGACCTATACGATATGTAATAGGCCACTTGTGTTTGGTTACCTTATAGATATACAATCGGCGATTATATAACTACAGTTACTACACTGTACATACGATTCCAATCGCAACATTTATATTTTAAAAATAGACCCACAATCCTTTATAAGCTCATAATGTGTTGATACATGTCTGTTTATGTTATGTAGGAATGTAACCAAAGACGTCTAAAGTGGTCCCCATTCCCCAAATGTATCAAAAAGTCACAACAAGTTTGATGGTATTGTTGATATCAAAAACACGTTCACATAATAACATGATACGTTTAATCGGATATTTTCATATAATATACACATCTTGGAAAGGTTCAACAGCCTACGGGAGCGGGCGGGTATTAGGAACTCGATAGACATGCGACAAATGTCGACAATAGAAGAACAATTGTTGTTATTATTATTCTGCTATTCGTTTAAATGAGCGCCTGAAAAAATGTTTGCACGAGGGCCATTGCAAAATGGTGTCTAGCCTAAAATGTAAACTTCTCAGCCTCACTTTGTGTATTATTAGTATCGTTAGTGTGTTAAGGGGAAAAAATTTGCTAAACCCAAAACTTGTTGGTTAAAATGTGTCAATTTTAAAGAGAGTAGGTGCCCTTCTTGCTCCTATGTGTAGGGTCAATGTTCGTCTAATTTATCCCAAGATCACGAGTAGCTATAGACAAAGATTCCTGAAATTGCCTTCGGAACGAGAGGGGAGTAGATACAAAGAATGATCATGCACCGCTTGTGATGGTGAATTCTTCAGTCATGGACCGATGACCGCATTGAGGTGGAATCCAAAAATCCCCTGATTTTTTTAGTGTGGGAGACACAGTTGGTGTTCAATTGAAAACTGATGCTCGAATTTATTTTAATCAGAAAGAAATTCTAAGAATTTCTATGGCATAATTATCTCTTCGCGTCTGCTTCAGGACCTTGGAATTCGTCCATTGCTGGCTAAAGACCATTGAAAAGGAGATGAGCGCCACCCTGTGTTCCGCATGGAACTGGATGGACTTCACATTTTTTACTTCTTATAGACTCTACGAGACAGCATGCAGCATGGTGAATGAACTTTGAGAATCTGTCTGTCTGTCTGCCTGTCTGTCTCTGTCTCTGCTTTTGTCTCTGTCTGTCTGTCTGTCTATCTGTCTGTCTGTCTGTCTCTGCTTTTGTCTCTGTCTGACTCTCCGCAGTCTCTTTGGGTGGTCGGCATATATTCACCAGACTCCGTAGAATTTCAGTGCAAGGGCGATGGGAAGCGGCTCAAGTAGCCTATCAAACTAAAAAAATGAGAAACAGTCAGTCATAATTATATGCCAACAAAATGTCTGAATGTTTCATTCTTTGATTTTAATAATAGCTCATAATAAAGGTTTGCGATGAGCTTAAAGGTCGGCAACTCAGCTATAAGCTGCTATAATGTTTACTGGCAGTGGTAAGATGAGACGGCAGAAGAGAGGAATGGCCACCGGTCGAGGATATAATTACGAAAGTGAAGTGGCTAACATCTCATAGCCTACCCATGCCTCAGGGCTAGCCGCTAGCTTAAGGGAGCACGCTTTTTCTTCAGGCCCCTCGAGTACCAAAAAGGCTTCATGCATGATTCACTTTAATTTCTATCTGTATACCGGTAAGTAAAACATTGCTATTGCGTATAGATAGGCCTGGCTATATTCGGGGGGAAAACAAAATGCAATGTGCCATAGCAAGTTCGTTTTCTCAGCCCGGCATATTATGAGGGTGCATGGGTGGCCAGTCCTTTCACTTGTTCCCCTCTCTCTCTCAACCAAGTGCAAATTCATCGCATTAACCCTTTATATGCACGCAAGCATGACTACATATCAAAGGATAAGCCGTGGCACGTTTAATCAGCAAGTAACTGGATTCCCAGGGCATTAAACTGAGCCAAAAGGTCACACTTGCGCATCATAAATAATTATCTTCATCCTCATCCGCCAAATGTTGATGCCATCATCTGCCACATCAGATGCGGATGATGCAGATGATGGTGGTTGCTCGCATCACACCCCCACCCCACAACAGCGGGAGTAAGTTACCACCCATACACCCTCCATTTGACCCCAGCCACCCCCCATAAAATCATCGTCGGTTTATACCGGTTCTGGGGTCACGACACCGATTCATTAGAGTTGACCTAAGGACAGCTGTGGCCTGTGATTGGTTGCCTTCATGTCAGGCTAAATTTGGACCACCCCACCCCCTACACACACACGATAGTGAAGAAGAAAAGGAGAAGTAAACACAGTTAAAGAAACACATTAGCACACAGACTGGGCAGACACGTACGTATACTTGCAATCATTTTGTATATACAGCAGACACTGTGTCTTTAAATGACTGTATGCATGTATGCGTGTATCGATACGTTGGATAAAGCTGGCATCATCAATGTTACTTTACATGCTGAAATGTCCTTGTTTGCATGTATGCAGGTCCATTGCAGGGTTTAATGTGGGGCGGTCATGGACGGCATCCATGCATTTATTTTTCAGATCTCAACGCCGTCCTGCCTCTTATTAGACCTGCACGACCTGGAAAGGTAAGGAACATCTATGATGGCATCCGCGTTCACGAAGCCTGGGTCAATCCAGGCGCGCCCTCCCTGTGAGTACCTTCGGGGAAACTAAGGATGCCACCAGCTGACCGAATTCATCCGAATCCCGGTCCACGCTCCGACAAGACCTGGAGCAGTAGCATACGCGAAGAAGATCTAAAGATTTCATTTTCTAAACTCTAAGCATTGGTTGGTTGTGTGGTTGAATGTTAGATTGTTGCGAGGTTCAAGGATGAGGATGAAGATGGGTTCGATAGACCATCTCAGGCAAAGTTTTACGCCTGGGATGAAATCGGAATCGATTCTTCAAAGACTCTTTCGTACTCGTCACTGTTTCCATTATCGAATGAACCACCACGTCCCATGAGTTCATGCATCGCCCGCCTCCCTAAATCCCTGGCCACCTATTTATCTTTTCCCTTTCATCGAAACTGCCTGCCAGTTGGTCTGCATGGTCTGTGTTTGCCTCTCTGACTGTTTGCCTGGATGGTTGTTGGCCGATAGTCTGTTTGCTTGTCTGACTGCGAGGGTGTGTGCGTGCCAGGTACCTCTGTAAATGTTGTTATAGGTGACATCTATACCGGCCAGTTGATGCAGCTGTGGCATTGATGCCAGTCTCAAGGGCATTGATGCCACAAGTCTCAAGGGCATCGAAGAACTGTCTATGATAGCCGGTTATTATAAGACTCAAGCTACTTCCGACTCTTTATCTTCTTCTCTCTATCTTTTGGCGGCTAATAGGCTAATAGCTCCGCTTTCTCTGTCTACCTTTCTCTGTCTGTCTTTCGCAGTCTGCCGCTGACTGTCTCTCTTTTTCTATGTCTGTCTGTCTGTCTCTCTCTGCCTATCTTTCTCTGTCTCTCTTGCTATGTCTACCTTTCTGATTCTCTTTCTCTGTCTCTCTTTCTCTGCCTATCCTTCCCTGTCTGTATGTCTGTCTGTGTCTGCCTTTCTCTGTCTGTCTTAGCTTGTCTTCGGTCTTGTCTCTCTCTTCCAAGTTCGACACGGGTTATTTATAGACGGAATGTCTAATACATAAGGATGTGTGACCCGCTGCGTTTTGATGCGATGTGCAAATAATTAAGAGATGATAGACAGCATCAGTTTTCACTCGATCTGCGCACCTAACAGAGGCAGGTCGGCACAGTTGCCATAAATTCTGATCTATTTGCGTATAATTCACTCGATGAAAGAGCGATATATCTCGGCATTTACTGCACAGATAAAGGACCCCAACCGACAACGTCAGCTGATAAACGAATGGATGGATAAGGAAATGAGTCCGGGTGACACCAGCCGTAAACGGTTGTCTATGCCGTTGTCTATGCCGTTGTCTATTATGTCGTTGTATCACTGTTGCATAATTTATCGACAACGTCTATGGGTGAAGTTGATGGATTCGGTCGGTGAGTAAGTAAGTCCTCGTCCGCTGCAGCCGGAAGTGAAAGATTGGATTATGGGAGAAGTGGGAGAAGTGGGTAAACTTTAAACAGCGTCGATTTGAAGTGATGACGGATTCTGCGAAACTTGATCTAAGAAAAATAATATATCTGAAGTTTAAAGGACGTCCCCGACGCCCCGATGAAGGAAACGAAACAGTTTTAATGAATGCACGAGGACAAAAACAGGTACATATATGTATGGCAACACACAATGTCACATGCCAGTCCAAAGTCTAGATAATGGAGGAGGGCGACACTGATCATCTTTGAAATGACAGTGTCGTTAAACAGTAATAAGGTACATGTATGCATATGTGTGTGGTATACGCACACATACAGTGGGGTATGCAAACATACATTCAATTCAATTCTTTTTTTATTGCAACTAAAGCACACAAAATGACAGCAAATAGATAATTCGAATGTACTGGCTTGTCGCTTGTGGCTACAAAGAGAGGCCCTGGACATCCTAATGGAATGAAGATCCCGCTGGGGAGGGTCACCCAGGTAAAAAATCCAAGGAGAATTGACCAAGGTAGTCGATTAAATTAAATTAGGTGTCGACAGATTGCAACGGAGTTTAAATTATTGTCAAGCACGCGTATAGTGAAACAAACTTAGCTATACAAACTTATTTAAAACCATAGCTTTTCAATGCTAATTTGACCTCAGCCGATAATATGAAACTTGATTTTTAGCCGTCGCGTGGGAAAACGAGATGCGGACTAAATCGTGGCCAGTTGTACAGGCTAAGGTCTATTAACATGATTTTAGAGTCTAAAATTAGCGAAGAACAGTTCTTGATTGAGCCATGGCACGACAAAATATGTATGTGGTGACCGTGACTGTGGTCTGTGTCTATGTCTGTGCGTTTGTCTGTGTCTCTGTGTCTGTGCGTGTGTCTCTGTTTGATACGACATACAAGGAGAAATCCGAATACAGACATTCAATCCTCTTGTCTTTTATCTGCGCATGCTCTGAATTAACAAGTCCAAGTCATTGTATATCTAGGCATATCACTTGCTCTACATGGCGCATGTGGGCGTGTGTGCGTGCGTGCTTGTGGGTGTGTGCCTGCGTGTGTGCCTGCGTGTGTGCCTGCGTGTGTGCGTGCGTGTGTGTGTGAGTGTGCGTGCCTGCGTGTGGGTGGGTGTGTGCGTGCGTGCGTGTGTGTGTGTGTGTGTGCGTGCGTGCGTGTGTGCGTGCGTGTGTGTGTGCGTGCGTGCGTGTGTGCGTGCGTGTGTGTGTGTGTGCGGGTGTGCATGTGTGCGTGTGTGCGTATGGGTGTGTGTGTGTGTGTGTGCGTGCGTGTGTGTGGGGGTGTGTGTGGGGGTGTGTGTGCGGGTGTGTATGTGTGCGTGTGTGTGTGTGAGTGTGTGTGTGCGTGCGTGCGTGTCTTCGTCTACAATTGTTATCCATGTAGACGCCATGTTATGCGATATATTGTTACCAGTTCCAATCGGATAGCAACAAGCCGACCAATTGGATGGTGAGGGTAGAAAACTGGAAATGTACGAGAAACGAACACAGGGCAATTAGTACAGAGATAGGAACAGATATATAGAGTGACGAGAAGAGAGACACGAGCAGGGAGTCAGACGATTAGATAAGTTGCTATTTTCGGACATATTAATAATTCTGGCAATTCACCCTATTATAGGCTAAGCTTATATGTTTCGTGCTGATGTCACGTGATGCAACGTATGCTATGTCACGTGGAAGTGCATAGTATGCATGTATGTTTGTATGTTTGTATGTTTGTATGTTTGTATGTTTGTATGTTTGTATGCATACATTCATGTATTTGTGCAAGAAGACACTACAAAAATACGCTAGCCTAGAGCATATAATATATATATATATATATATATTCAGTACATCCCGAAGTGCTACACAGAATTATGACTATCTTGAAACACGGATTATAAGCGTTAGGTTATGTACGTAGGCCTACGCCTGTTTAAGGCTATTAGCATAACGCCTTTTGCACCTCTGGAGTGCGAGTGTCTGGTGTCAATTAATATCATATTATTGAGTGCAGATGCTGACCAGCATTAATAATCAGCAGCAGTTGATTTGCAAGTTGATTTAAATAGATCTAATTCTAGTTTCATTCTCGTTGCTGCATAACAACACTGTATTATAATATCAAGGACGATTAGTGTCGCCCTCCTCCCTTCTCCATGCTTGGGACTGGCAATGCCAAAGTACGAAAAGTGGCCGAATACTTTTCAATCTGCTCTGAATCCATTACATGCCGTGTGCAGTGAGAGTATGCATGACAAACGAATAGATACAAATTCTAGAAGGCTTCAGGTCCACCCAACTGATTTAGGCGATCATTTATCATAATTTTATATTTATGTGTAAGCTAATTCAGTGTGTTATTTGATGAACTTCTTAAATTAGTCGGATGTTCGACTTATCAAACGCCTTTCATTAGTCCAGAAAATAAATTTACCAGCAAGAGGATAATTAAGGGAGGGAGAGAATCACGGACGGGAGGTCCAGAGCTGTGCATCCCAATTATTAATTAAGACGGGCCAATTAAACAGAGAGGAGGAGGAATCAGCTACATCCGGGTTTCCAGCTGTCCTTTGACATTCGATATAATTTCTGGATTTCAGTATATACTGTGGTAACTTAATATAATGCGACCAGAGATTTAATGAGCAATATAACCAGAGAACTCAAAATCTGGATGTGGCCTGAGCCATTCGCTTACTTCGATGGCGTACACCCACACCCACCCACCCACACACTCACACTCACACACACGCACACGCACACACGCACATACACACACATATATGTACATATATTATATATATATATAAATATATATATATAACTATAAGTACTCCCTTCGATCGTGCATTTATATGTTTAGGCCCATGGCCAGAGTTCCGCTACAAAGGTCATTGCGCTAGTATAAGGCTTGTAAGTCTGAGAACTTGAAACGGCGGAACAGTCGTTTATATCTCAGATGGATAAATCTCTTTACAACAGCTGCATGCAGTTAATGGATCATTTCGGTCGGCTGCATCGTCAAAGGAACATCTCCTATCGTTCAAAAGATGCTTGTTCGCTTTTGAATCGGTTCGTTTTTATTTGTGCACTTCAGCGGCATGCGGCATCATCATCTGTCTCAGTCAAAATGTGATTTAAAGCAGCACGTGATGTTTTGATTCGGACGATTACTATTCTGCTCGATCAATTTTAATTCGGTTAGAAGGAATTACATGTTCATAATTATGAGTTTATTCGATTTGGTATATTAAGCTTATATTCTTAGTTTGACAGCGGTAGGTTTATACTCCATAGTCTATCGTAATCAGAATTGAGTGTCAATTATGGGGTCACTTTAGATCAGAGGCTCTCCCGACCCGGGGAAGTGTCTTCACTGGTGAAGGGAGAGAGGCTTTCATACGCTTGCGAAACTGATCAAAAGATAGGGATAGGGTCGGCCCTGGCAGACAGTGGAAACTGGTTCCAGCTATAGAAAGTTTTTACTATATAGCCCGTAGAAGTACAGTATGCGCATCCACGGGACGGCCAAGTGAGTACAGACCGAAGCGAAGAGCAGATATATAAACGACTGTGTTCCGAATGGGCAGAAAAAATTATTGAAGTGAAGTATAATAAGGCAATAAGACCCATAACATAGTGCGAAGACGATCCAGCAAGACAATTTCGCACGAGTGAACAGACCACGAATTGGATGCGTAGGCGGAAATGGAGCCAGTGAAGGGAATCACAGATAAAGGAAGAGAACGTTGCTGTGACCCCGTGATGATGATGAGGCGGTCGGCTGTATTTAAGATGGCTTGATGTTTAGGTGTATTTGTAGAGGAGCGATAAATGTGAACAGCATTTCCATAGTCAATCTTAGTGTGGAGCATCGACCAAAGTCACTGTTAACGTTGCAGTGGGAGTGATTGGCGGATGACACGGAGTTAGAGTGAGTATGGAAGCATGCAGTAGTGCCATCATCATCATCGTCAATCTCACCATCATCATCATCATTATTATTATCATCATTATGAACATCATCATCAGCATCAGCATCATCATCATCATCATCATCATCATCCTCATCATCATCATCATCATCATCATCATCATCATCATCATCATCATCATCATCATCATCATCATCATCATCATCATCATCGTCAATCTCATCATCATCCTCATCATCATCATAATTAGCGTCATCATCATTATCATCATTATGAACATCATCATCATCATCATCCTCATCATCATCATCATCATTATCGTCATCATCATTATCATCATTATGAACATCATCAACATAACCATTGTCGTCATCATCATCGTCGCTATCATTATCATCATGCATAATCATCATCGTCATCACCAGTTCCTGACGCCAGCCATTTGTCATGCGAACTCCTCGGCCATTGGTCAGCTCATTGCTACCTCTTAGTGTTAAGTCCAACTGACCCATCTATGTTGTGTCTTCATTTATATTATAGCCAATGCGCAGCCTTTGCCTTATTCTATTAGTAGAATAAAAACTGAATACATAAACCGGTATCGGCATTTGACTCTCTGTCAACTTGACTCGCCCCTCCTTCTGACTACCCTTTGGGAAAAACAATTCTGACTAGACGCAGCGCTAGTGAGTAAATTGGTGCCCTGCGCTTGGCTGTCGAGTATATCGTATTCGAAGTTGAACGTTACGATTCCGATTGGACCTGATAATTATAATAAGCAAGTGATGCGTAATTTGTGTATCAGACGTCGGCGCAATAGAAGCTGGAAACGAACATTTTTTCAGTGGTTCAAATCTTTGCCCAAAAAATAGTGTTGAATTTCAAGTGGCTTGTTTTAGTACAGTTGAATAGTAAACTGCTGGTAAAACGATTAGGTGAATATATAGAGGGATAAATTACCACGCGCCCTCATAATTTATACCGAAACTAAAAAGTTTGCTTGCACCGCTTGCCAAAGCCCAGGAACCTTGACTCAGAGTCGGTAAAATGCTGCAAAAAATAAAGTAGGCCTAATCCAGTTGTTTCGCCTGTAACGATCTATATAAACTGTTCAACGTCAATGTTTAATTTGACTTCGTCACTCTTCGCACTTTGTCAGTGCCAGTCCCAAACCTGGAGAGAGGAGGAGGGCGACACTAATCATCCTTGATACGAAACAGTGTCGTTAAAAATGGAATAAGTGATAATTATTTAGCCACTCCTCATTCGTGTTAGCGCGTGTGGCCTATACTTTCGTGATCTCCAACTACAGCACTGACGTGTACTTCAAGAGGCGCTATATAAAGAAGAGGCGCTATAAAAATTTATTGAAAAAGGTACAATTCAATACTTTCGAATGGCGTCCCCCGCCATCTTTCTTCCTCCACCACCATACTTCCTCTTTCACCGCCATATTTCCTCCTTCATTTTATGACTTTCTGAAAGTAGATCTGAGTAACCCGACCGCCAACAAACCCCTATCCAAACACTGACATAAATTACTATGATGACAGACAAGACAACAAACCCAGTCGCCCATCCGTCTCCCTGCTAAACCCCCGATACCCCACAAGGGACCCAATGCATCTCTTGATTCTCTTGTTCAAATACTGAAACCCATTGTTGGGTCTATAGAGAACGGGGTTTGATGCATGCAGTCTAAATGCGATTCCCAATTATTTTAACTATTTCCTCTGCACTCTTATGCACGATGGTAATGTCTACGGACTGCAGACACATCGTTGCCTGTTCAGAGACAAGTGCCAATTGTCTAGTACAAATGAGCCGTGACTGAACGATACAGTTATAGATATATTTTTCTCTATATATAGTGCCGCTATAACAGTATAATGCTGAAGGAATCAGTTGAAGAGTGTATCAAGCGATTCTTAGATGAACTGTGTCAGGGCTGCATCATACATTTTCAGTGTGGCAACAGCTGAATAATTAGAGCGCATTTAACATCGGTTGAAATCATCAATCTTGGGCATAACAAACGTATTCAATTAATAATAATCAGACTACCATCGACTCTCAAAATATCCTATTCCAATTGGCCACACTCTCGTAGGCCTAAGTGCCTTATTTATTTAAGAAATTGTTAAGCTTACATGAACTTTTTGTAATGTGGCACATTCAAATATCTCTTTGTTATTCTTATTCAGCTTTTCTGACGCCTTCAAGATCACTGCTGATGAATGACATGAATAGGTGATCTGCAAACGCGCTTATCCGCCACCATATCTCAGACGCTTGCTTCTTGGGTTTCGACCGTGCCTCGTTGGGACTGCTGTCAACGCAGCCTAATCACCACCATCATCATCATCACCCTCTCCTGTTGCTGGGGTCTACACTGAATTTGGCTGCAGTCCAACATATCTATAGGCGACTATTGCACCGAACGAAACTAATCGGATCTCGGAGTTTTAGCTAATCGTCAAATTATTCGTTTGGTGAGTCTATCTTTTGCATGTTAATACTCAATAATTAGGAACTGTGTCTTCGAGGTTTAAGCTAAATATAATAATTATGTGCCCCTCTTTTACTATAGAGTTCTGCCTGCAGCAATCCATGGCGAGCATTTCAGTTGAATTGCAAAATATATAACATATGCGATGTAACAGGAGGTTTTCTGTCTTAAGGGGCAGCGGTTGCCTCGTACATCTGTCAATTTCAAGGGATCCTTCAGCATGGGAAACCTTACAACACATGCTGTAGAGAACTACATGTATAAGCTTACTCCATGGATATCTCTTGTAAGCCTGTAATCTCAAAACTTTTATCGCTTCGTTGCTGCCACGTTTTTTCTCATGGAGAAAAGTCACACTCCAATCTCCATTTTTGTCTGTCTGTGTGTGTCTGTCTGTCTGTGTGTGTCTCTGTGTGTGTCTGTCTGTGTATGTCTGTGTATGTCTGTGTCTGTCTGTCTGACTGTCTGTCTGTCTGTCTGTCTCTTGTTATTTTTCCCTCGCTCTATGGTCTATTTACATATCTGCTTGCATGTGTCTTGCTGCATCTGTCTTTTTCACATTCTTGATCTCGATCTGTCCTCTTGAAAGCTCAGTAGAACACCCTCTATATTTCATCACAAAAAGTCATATCAACGCATCGTAAGGAAAGTAAGTCTATGCTCGGCTTGGTATACGAACCAAAGAACGAGCTCTGTAGAAGCTGTTAGACTATGTGCATCGCATGCCTGAACGACATAGTAAGGACCTGCATTAATTTGTTAAGGTTCCTCCAGTTACATTATTTAAGCGGATTTATTTATACTTATTATTTGTACTTAAGACAGTTTTATTTAGCCGCGCTGAGGTTGGAAGCGCCTCTGAGTAGCCCCCTTGAAGAGGCGCTATATAAATGCATATAACGAATGAATTATTATTAACCCTACAGACCCTACTCACGTATTCGTGTTTAACGATGCATGCTCTCATAAAAAATATGATTAGTGACGTCTTCCTCCTCCTTTATCCAGGTTTGGGTCTGGCACTGTCAGATGGAGAAGAGTGGCGGAGTTATAGACCTACTCAATGACCTCTGAGTGCTGAGTCCCTGGCATATAATAATTATGCACAAATAAACGAGTCGATTGATTAAATGATTGAATGATTGTTTGATTGTTGGTTGACTGAATGCTTGATTGATTTATTATTTCAGCATATATAGTCAATATCTTCTGCCAGCCCTCCGTCAACCTGTTGATCATTCCTACAAAAACTTCTCCATGTTCTGTCGAGCAGTTATTGTTGCCATCGTTTACGGTTTGGTGGCCACAAAGTCATTCGTCTCCTCGGCTGCAGCCTCCTTCGATAACAGATCCGGCAGCATACGCCTGGATTACCGAATGAAAGAGGAACTACCATCTGGAACCAGGATAGGAAACCTATCAGTCGATTCCGGTCTAACGGTGGAAGGAGGCCACTCCCAAGCTGGATCATACCGCTACTCCCTTCTCGCTTCCACCTTTCGTGACTACTTCGACGTCGACGCAATTGGTGGAATGCTGAAAACATCCGATGTGTCTTTCGACAGAGATGGTCTTTGTGGAAATCAAGAGGATTGTACAGCCACACTGAACGTATTCGTCGTCAAAGGACTGGGACAATTCCAACTGCTCAATGTAACGATTCAAGTGGAGGATCTCAATGACAACAGTCCGCTCTTCCAGCCAGACAGACTGACGCTCTTCGTCTCCGAGGCAGCCCTTCCTGGAACGACCTTTCTCATCTCGGCTGCAAGTGACCCCGACCTGGGAGAGTTCAGCGTCAAGACCTACAGACTGGACGGTGATCGGAGTGGAGTCCTGCGGCTGGAGGCGACGTCGCCATCCGCGGCTGATGCCCGTCAACTCCGTCTCGTTCTACATGAGAAAATGGATAGAGAGACTGAAAGGGGTTTGAGACTTCGTATCACGGCCGTGGACGGAGGGACTCCGCCTAAGTCAGGAGTCCTAACGGTGGACGTGGTTGTTCAGGACGCCAACGATAATTCCCCAGTGTTTCTGGAGAGTATCTACTCCATTGCAGTGGAAGAATCGAAGACCTTCAATGGTCCTTTGTTGCGAGTGTCAGCCACAGACCCGGACGAGGGCGATAACGGAAGAGTGGTGTACGACTTCGACAAAGTCACCTTGGCCAACTACGGATCGGACTTCGCCATAGGTAACATCACCGGAGAGATCTTCCTTCGACGTGTCCTTGACTTTGAGCGCCGGTCCTCCTATGAGCTCGTCGTTGTAGCCAGTGACTTGGGACTCGGGTCCCTTCCGGGCACGGCCACAGTCGTCGTTACCGTCAAGGACGTTAACGATAACGCTCCCAAGATCTACATCCTGGGGGATAGTCTACATCCGACGTCTGAAGATGCGAGGGATACAGATGGAAGGGAGGACACGGTCCACTGGGTCTCAGTTCCAGAGAATCAGTCATCCGGCGCCTTCATTGCGCAGATCTTCGTCACGGATCAAGACACCGGAAAAAACGGCGAGGTTATCTGTACCACCACCACCACCACCAGTTCAACCACCAGTTCAACCACCAGTTCGGATGACTTCCACCTGGAAAAGGAGGACGACTCTCTTCCAGGTCTCTTCAAACTGACCGCCTCCGTTCCACTCGACCGAGAATTGCGGTCAGAGTTGACCGTCACGCTTCAGTGCACCGACCGTGGAAATCCTCCTCTGGGGTCTCTGAAAACGATAACCGTTTCCCTGATCGACATAAACGATAACGAACCCCGCTTCACCGAGTCAGGGTACATCGCCGAGCTTCCTGAGGGTAGCGGAAGTGGGGTGTCTCTATTGACCGTGACGGCTGTTGATGCCGACCTTGGGGAAAACGGACGCATCACCTACCACCTGATCGGAACCACCACCAGCGAATTAGTCATCGATAAAGACACAGGTGTCATACGCACTGGGATCAGTCCTGTGGACCGCGAGACTGTGGAGTATCTGGTTTTCTCAGTGTTAGCCACGGACCACGGAACCCCGAATCTCACAGCCTCCGTGATGGTCCGGGTAATGATAATCGACGTGAATGACGTGGCGCCACAATTCTCTGAGACCAGTTACCATTTTATTTGCGTTGAAAACTTCCCACCGGGAACCCTGGTTGGAACTGTATACGCGATAGACATGGACCAACCCCCGTTCAATGTTTTTCTATTTTCTATCGCTGCAACGTCTGAGTTTGAATCCGCAAACATCCTAACAGACGACAAATTTGTTTCGCAAAAGAATCAACTCCACGTTACGAACTCTTTTCAAACTTCTCGCAGTACAACACAATCGAGTGCTAGGTTCTCCAACTTCAATGAACTCCCTTTCGAAATCGACAAAACCCTCGGAAAGATCAGCTTGACGAGAACCATGGATCGTGAGAGGCAAGCAACATTCTCATTTATCGTGGTAGCCACCGACGTTGAACCACCTTTCCTCAGCTCAAAGGTCCGGATCACAATTCAGGTGATGGATGTGAACGACAACGTTCCCATCATACAATCGATCACACCGAAAAGAAATGTTTTCATCCCTCTCGACACTCCAGTTGGTTCGACCGTTCTTAGAGTCACCGCAACTGACGCAGATGAGGGACTTAACTCCAAACTCCACTACTCCATCGCTGATGGAAACGCCGGCGATCTCTTCCACATCCATCCAGACCACGGGGTCGTTCGCCTCGCTGGAAATCCTCCCCCAACGACCTTCAACGAATCCTACCATCTCCTCGTGGTGGTCAGCGATGGCGGTCAACCACCACTGACCGTCAACACAAGTGTCTCGTTGACGTTCAACTACGGCGCGTCAGAGCTGGACTCCATCGGGGCTGCGTTGCTCAGACACAACGAGACGGTCCTGCTTCTTGTTCTGGGCTCCACATCATGCGTTGTGGCAATCCTCATCATCGCCATCTCATACACGAAGCGACTACAGGCGGTGGAGACTCGAGGGAAGAAGCAGGCGAGGTACATTGACGTCTTGGGCTTCGGAGGCAATCAGTCTAGGACTGAATCGAGTGTCTGTCTGCAGACCCCGTCACCCGTTCTCAGTTCGGACAATGAGAGGAGTCGGAGTAGTTGTCTGGAGGAATGTGACACAAGAGAACTGACGTTTGAGGAGACGTCGAAAAGAGATTCTGCTCGGGGTTGTTGTAACTACTCGGCAGACGAGGGAGCAGTGCAGTTGCGAAGAAAGGATGCAAAAGTGATGACCTCCGAAGTGAGTACTCGAGTTATAATTAGAGACCTGTAGAAAGTTTGAGCTGAGATTTGCACCATGTCAATTATCACTTGCACGAGACTATAAATTCGAATAGGTTTGATGTTGAAAAGATAAACGCTTGTTCTTTAATAGGCCTACATGCGCAGAATTTCCTATCTCCATAATTATGAGCCTTTTAAACTCGAATTCTTTTAAAATGTGAATCATCGTCATCGCCGTCATCATCATCATTATCACAGGGCTGTTTTTAAGGAATTTTAGAACTGTACACCCCCTTCTTTCCTTTTTCATCCTCCATGGTAAATTACTCCCAATCGGACGACAATGACCTTTTTTGCTAGTTTGAGCACATAAGTGCTTCTGCAACTGCACAAATCCATTTAGAATTGCACACTTTGTGTACAACTGCACGTTAAAAAGCCCTGCATCATCATCACTGTGCTGGCAGTAGCTTTCATTCTTGTGCTTGTTTATTGTTTAATACTCATCAGTTGCTGTCAATGGTTTCTCCTCAATTCAAACAGTGTCTGATACATCTCAACTTCCTTGACACGTGCTTGTGATGTTTTACTAAGAAGTCCAAACTGAATAAAGTAAAAACCATGCTTACCAAGTTCTGTCTACCATTAGATTGAAATTCTAAGTAAAGGCGACTCGTGTGCTGTTCAAAACAGTACTGGATTTGGGAAGTTGTAGGCTAGAAGCACTCATATGCAGATAAAAATAGTAAAAAGTAGGGCTGTTGATTTAATCGCGTTAACGCGTGCGATTAACGCGTTAAAAAAGTTTGCGATTAAAAATTTTAACGCGTTAATCGCACGCGTTAATTATTATCTGATTAAAATGGAATCAGAGGCAGAAAAACTCGTTTTAAACGGAAGGCTCATACTTAGAACTACGGTAGTGATACATTATTTGGCAAATATTCCAAAAATTTCAGTATTATCTTAGCAAATCTTTGCTCAATTATCACCTGCATGCGAACCATGCAAAACACGCGTTAAACGCTAACGATGAGCCGTCGACATCGGCCGCATCGCATCGTCCACTAAGGCTGTTTTTTTCACCCCGTCAGACTACATTGGTTGAACTCCAAGAGATGGCAAGACCAATGGATCCAGATTTCAAATGATAAATGTTTACAGAAGGACAACTGAGACGCGGTTAAGCAAGAACCGCAACCTCTTGTGAAAAATTGTGACTAAATAATGAGGTTCAATATAGTAGACCTACAATTGTTAATTAATAATCTGAGCATCCTCTGAACCGACCAATGAAAATAAACTGACTGGTCTGCATATACAATTGGCTGAATAAATAATTAATTTTGATAGTCAGAAAACGGTTGTCTAGTTTTCACATTAAATTAAAGGTGACTGAACTGAAAAAATTAACGGATTTTGAGCAGTTGACTGATTTGAACAGTGTTTCAATTCTGCCTGTCATACAAAACTGGTCAGTAAACTAAATGCAGAAATTCAATAGTCCAAAGCCAAAGGTTATTGAATATGTTTGCAATAGAAAGAATGCATTCAGTCATTAAAATTTTATGTTTCAGGGGTCCTTAGAAAATAGCAGGATTAATATATTTGACGGAAATGTATTGCGATTAATTTGCCGTTAATTGCGATTAAAAAAATTAATCGCGCGATTAATTTCGACTAAAAATTTTAATCGAACAACAGCCCTAGTAAAAAGGTAGGCTATTTGACATTCGATTGGGAATAATTTACCATGGTGGATAGGAAGGGAAAGGTGGCGTTGTGCAGTTCTAAAATTTCACTCGAAAGCCCTGGTCAAATTGTGAATATATTACTCGAGCCTCCGAGACTAAATCACCTTTGATGATTGAATTTTCTCTTTTGCAGCCTCGACAATTAATGCAACCGACGACGGACTCTGTCAAGTTTCACGATTCCTCGTCATCGATTGCACCAACGTTTCAACCGCCCTTCGAAAAATTTCCTGGTCAAACCGTCAGAGGGCAGGACCCTCCATCGTCCATGGTTCCTCCCTTTACCTCTTCCAGGACTCCTGGAGCAGCGTCCACCACAACCTCAGCCGGAGTACCTCGTCCTAGGAGCGCGCCTGGAATCAGATCGAAATCTGGAGAAGACTTCCTCCATGACGGAACTCCGAAACAACCTTCATCCCAAGGAGAATGTCTTCCACTTGCAACCACTCCAGCTGGTCCAGTTCATCCACGGCGATCCAACCATCTCGATCCAGTCAAATCATCGAGGACGTCCGTAGTCCATCCGGACAACGGGAAGGAAACGAACCACAGTGGAGTGAAGAATCCTTTCCACTATTCGAACGGTGGAACGACAATCAATGGAAGCCTAAAATGGAATTCCAGTCGGAACAGTGGCACGCTGACATCGACTATTATTCCTTCGTGGGTGTGAGGATTGAGGAGGAGGCATAGGCGTAGGGGACATTTCAGGAGTGGGGGGAGGGGCAACAATGAGACTTTTGCCCGAAATTTTTTGTCATCCGGCCGAAATCTTAAGAAAAATTCCAGTTACGTTTGCCCGAAAATTCTGACGACCTTTTTATTTATTTTTTATTTTATTTTTTAGTCAATCAGCCGAAATCTTCTGAAATTTCACGTCACGTTTGCCCGAAAATTCTGACGACACCTGGACCCCCGTCTCCTGCGCTTATGGGAGGAGGTCACGGTCTCACGATGACCTTCATTGATAGCAGACGGTCCTCAGAAGTTTTGTGCAGCGTGGTAGTCGATTGGCTTTGGTCCATCTCCAGACCAGAGCGCCTAGGGTTCAATATTGCCCTTTCTCCTTATGTTTGCTCTACACTTCTTTCTATAGTAGTAGTAGTCTCTCCTCTGCTCTGTCTCTTTTCAAAATCTGTTTCTTCTCGCGGGGCCTTGCGCACTGGGAGCGCCTCTGAACGGTTCACCCTACTAGAGGCGCTTCATAAATGTGTAAATACAATACAATAATTCAATTCCAGGCTATTATTAATGGCTTCCAGTATTTTCCAACATGTTATGGTTCTCAGGGCTGTTAACGTCGCCCTCTTCCTGGACCCAGGCTTTGCACTGGCACTACAAGAATACGGTCGGGGAGAAGTTTTCAGGTGATCGAGTTTGACAGTTATCAATATAATTGACAGTTGTGCTATAAGACAGTTGTGCAATGTGCATGTAGAGGTGCGTTTTTCGATTGTGTGTAAGACTGTGAACACTGGCGTCATCTAGTGAATAGCATGAGAAAAAGTGTTTCTTTGCATATTATAAGGACAGCTTATTATAAAATAATATAATTATAATAATTATGTTGATGCTGTTTTCGTGATTTGAACAGTTTAACTGATCTTGTATTAAACTGATCTTTTTTGCCTTATACTATGTCACTGCGCGCAACAAGCATCCCTTGTATGCAAAGCCTACATGCCTCTGAGTAGGCTCATTGAAGAGGCGCTATATAAATTCCCAGATTGAGTGAACGAATGCGCTACTTGTTACAAAATCTGTTATGTGTTTGTGTGGCTGTGTGTCTGCCCCCCCCCCATATTTTAAATTAAGATTAAATTAAGATTAAATTAAGATAAAATTAAATTAAATGTTTAAATTAAGATTATATTAAATTAATTTTTTATCTTGGTGTAGTCACACAACGAAGTTCATAGAATAAATTGATAATATAACATCATCATTATCCAATAAAATTAGTGACGCAATAATGGCGCTTTAGAACAAGAAGATGTCGTCACAATAACAAAGGCTATCCAGTAGCCTATCCATGACACAAAGCCTACCGGTATACGTTTTATGTGTCCCTAACTCTTGACCAGGAGAATCGAAAAACTCTCTCATTGGCTTGGCCTAGGGATAACCATGGACCTACATGTAGGTCTACAGTAGGCTACGATAGCATCTCACAATAGGCCTACCTATCAAAGCGCGATCTTTGCTCTGAACTAGGCCTAGCCTATAGGCCTAAATGGCCTATTGGACTAAACGTAGGCTCTTTCAGTGTGCCGATCAACAAACCTCTAGACTTTTTATCAGTCCGTTTGGTGTTCCTTGGACTGAACGGTGAGGAGGATGACTTAGGTCCTACCTGAAGACCGGTGCAGAATATGTGTCACCGACCTATTTGGACCTACTACGTCTATATAATGCCAGAAGCTGATGTTTTAGTACGGAAGCACTGATCGAAAACGGTACCGCTGCATGGAGTAGGCGACCCGTCGCCACACATATGAACTGTGAGAAAACAATTGCATTGGTTGAGATAATGTTGACGTATGCGTTGTGAGCTCTGGTTATTGGAAGCGCAATTATTTGTTGTGTGTTGCTTTAAAACTGAAGGATGCCTATTGAGTAGCCTAGGCTAAAACAAACTCTTTAAAATAATTATAGATAGCACATCTTAACATGAATTTAATATTTTAATGTCGGAGCCGCCGGGCCTAATTAGGCCTATTGTTGATTTCATTAATAGCCTATTGGATGACGATAATATTATTGGTTGGGTAGGTCTAGGCCTATGCCCGAATTACTCATCATAGCCAAGCCAGCTGTCTTTAGACCTAGGCTACCAGTTCCGTGGCAGTCGTACGTCAATGGGTGCGGATGCGCTTCGGTAGGTTAGCTTACTAGACCTATTAAAACTGCGTGTTCCTTATGAAAATAAAATTAGGCTATACCCCGAAGTCAGCGGCCTTTTAATTTTTGTTGTCATATTATGATGCCTTTGGAATGTTCGGGTCCAATATCAGAGCGGTAATGGGTCCCTACTTACTATCTTTAGGGTTTGAGAAAAAAATTTCAGAAGCCGTGTTAGGCTAACTAGCCTACCCTACAGCCGCTTGGTTACTATATGAGTCACCGCCTCGCTGGGCCCCTGGGCATTTGCAAGTAGGTCTAACGACGGATATAGGACTAAGTTTGCGGTCGTCAATAGAATTTCATGGTACTTTGAGCTTGAGATTCAAGCAAGAAGTCGCTGGGCTAAGCTGCCACACGGACAGGCGAGACCTTTGCAAATCTTTGGCCTCTAGGCCTATCCCTGTTACTTGTCAAGAATTAAGGCCCAATTAAAGGAAGCGGCGTTAAGAATTGAATTGTAGGTCAACCGAATAACAAATTATATAGGCCAGAAACACCGCGGTGGCGACAAGATGAAAGAGTAAACAATGACAAAGAACAAAGCGGCAAATTTCATGCACACAAAATTTACATGTTCACAGCGTATAGTCTGCGTTAGCACATTTCCGAATAACTTTTCCCAACTTCTCAAGGACGCTTTCCCCAAGGACACTTATTCCAAAGAGAGGGAGTAAACCGCTCTGCTATAGGAACCGAAAATTGGGTTGATTCTGCCTCCCAGCTTCTCAAACAGCCTCAAACAGGGCACAAAGGCTGAATGAAAGCGTCTTCAAATCTTACCAAGTCAGGTGCAGTTTGACAAATTTCGCCGTGGGCGGGTCTTTAAATGCGCTGTTGATCGTGTGACCCTAATTGGAACTGTGTGTAGTGATGTGAACTTTAAGACTACACGTCCAGAGTTTTCAAAGCTGCATATTTTGTGACTTTAAGACCCTCAAAAGCTGTTATTTATCTATCTGGTTACGGTCAAAGTTGACCGATGTAAGCGTTTAGTCGAGCGCCTTGTTTTGAAGTTTTCTTTTTGGTGTTAGCTCCATTTGAAAAAGTTGCGCGGATAAAACTTCTGCAATACTTCATCGTGCAGTTAAACTGCTTTTCTCGGTGCACGTATAATTGGTGAGTAGTTTCATGAAATAGTATAATTTGCTATTTTTTAAATGATTGTTAATATAAAAATGTTGCTAATTTTGGTCCCGCTTACGAGACCGCGTTTTACGACCGAGTCATTGAGTGGTTGTGTCGTATAGTGGCGTGTTCACGCGTTATAAAAAATTATGGCGACCGTACTGATTTAAAAATGCGTAAATTGAAGTAACATATAAGTACTAAAGTTTAGCAGAAGTTGTTGCATGCACTGTGGCTGTAGATTTACATGCGCTATTTATAATTAATTGTGGGGCACGGTGGTGTAGTGGACATGTTCGTTGCCTTGCAGCTGGAGGGTTGCAGGTTCGAATCCATCTCAAGCCGCCGCGTAGGGACCTTGGGCAAGTCCTTCGTTCCCAATTGCTCAGCGCTTCATCGTGAAACTTCGATTCAGTGTCTGTGCTGTAGTCGGGAGCGCTTCTGATTAGATATCTTGAAGGGGCACTATAACAAGTGCGCATACATACTCACAAACATGCGTATTCAGCACGGCGTTGTATGCATGCGAAACCTGGACACTAAAAAAGGAGGACAAACAGAGGATAATAGCATTCGAAATGTACTGTTACAGGAGAATATTACAGATAAGCTGGACACAAAAAATAACTAACGTAGAAGTGCGAAGAAGACTTAACAGCAAATCAGATATGATAGAAACCATAATGAAAATGAAACTGAAACTATTCGGACACATCTAAAGAATGAGTGATGGTAGAAAGATAAAGAGCATATAGACGGGAGTCATGGAGGGATCGGGGAAAAGAGGAAGACCATGCAGAGAATGGTTTCAGGACATTGAAGAATGGTGTGGGATGAATGCACAGGAACTGACACATCGGGCACAGAACAGAGAAGTATGGAGAAGAGTAGTCAAGTGTGCAGTGGACACCTACGGGCTATCAGCCCATGATAAAGAAGATACATACTCGCACAATGTACTGCATGCTGGTGATGATTGCAACTGGTAATTTTTTTGCAGCTCAGTAAACGCCTTTAGCTGCAGGGACTTGCTAAAAACTTACTTTTAACTCTAGAATTTAAAGTAAAATTTTACAGTTATTCAAATTGATTAAGTTTTTAACAAGTTTCCAATTGCAGTTGATGGCATCATGTTGTGTTGTATTTAAAGTCGTTTAGGTCATGGCGGTCGTCAGCTTAGACTCGTTTGTCAGCTTTCTCGAAGGCAATGCTACAGCTCTTGTGGTTGCTGGCACTGCCATAGCAACGGCCTCAGCAGCTGCCGCTTGGTTGACTTCAACGTCAACGAAACCTCTTGATTTTCCAATCAGCTTGGACAACCAGTCAGTTGAAATTGAGGTACAGATTAAGTTATTACTTTCATGTGAAATGCTTATGTGCCTGTTAAACAAATCGTGGTTTAGCCATGCCTGGTCTGGTCATGCTTGAATTTGCCTGGCCTGACCATCCTGGGGCACGGTGGTGTGGTGGGAATGTTTGTTGCCTCCTTCAAGGAGCCTACTAAAGGGTGCTTCCAGCGTAGCCATGGCTAAAGAGAAAGGTCTTGTGCAGCTGGTAGAAAGCGGACAAATTATTATTCCGAGGTAGTAGTAGCAGCACAAACGGGAGCCCATTCCATGTGGAGAAGGCTCAATGCTATGGCTTAGTCAGAGATCAGATAATTAGGATGGAGCACTACCAGTGAGACATTGCCAAGGGAAGTGCTTCTATTCTGTAGGAGATGCATTGTAAGGCTGTAAGCCAGTGCAAAACATCACGCATGTAAGCAGAAACCGGGGCATATTTGGGAATATGACCATTATCGAATAGAGCAACAGAGCTGTTAAGGCTAAAGGGGATTCAGCACACAATTCTTGGCCAAGGTACATCTCCTTGCCTGCTGGCACACTTGCAGGTGTCTTGACAGGTGTTCTTGTTGATTTGACATCTTGGGCTGAATGATAATCTGTCCAAAGTTGATCTCTCTTGCTAATGGCTGCTTCCCTTGCAGTGTTGCTCTTGTCATATATACCCTGCTCATAGAAAGCTTTGTGTCTCTCTGGATGGTCTATCAAACTATGGCACCATCTATACAGTCAGTTTATTTACTTAAGTACTGGAAAAAGTAGTTGCAAGTTGTCTGAGTAGTCGCTGTTTTTCCATACAACCTGTGCCTTCACCTTCACTGTGCAAAATACTATTTCACTTAAACCAACTGCTTGTCATTTACAGTTATGTTATCAACTTCATAGAAACAGGAGAAAAGCAAATACTCTTATTCTCCTTGACCTATATTTTTCACCGTGCAGTTAGTCTTTCTGGTCGTGCCCTTCTTGATTTGCTTCATCTTGCCTGTATCCTTGTTTACATCAAACAACTCAACTCCTGTTTCTGAGTGGTGTCTTTAATTGTGATGTGTCACAAGGTTCTGAGCAGACTCTAATTAAAAAACAATGTCAATGCCAGAATTTATTATAACCAGACTGGCGCATTGTGCGCATACTGTATAACCCATTTCAATGAGTTCCCATCTACGCCTGCATCTACAACTTTGGGATGCGATGATGTAGGGGTATTTTCGGTGCCTTGAAGCCGGAAGGTTGCAGGTTCAAATCCACCTCATACCGCCACGTAGCGGACCCTGAGCAAGTTCGTTACTCGCAGGTGCTCATGCGCTAATTCGTCATGAACTCCGATTTAGTGTCTGCGCTGTAGTCGGGAGTGCCTCTGAGTAGAAAATATTGAATCCCTGGGCACTACAAAAAGTGTTCAAATATTATACATGAATGCACCATGCTCAGAAATCCCCTGCTATTCTGGGGTCATTCCAGATCAGTAATCTGCAATAAGAAGTGAGATTGTGTGTGCATTATGCGCTTTGGAACTTGGAAGGAAGATAAAATCAATAGTGTTAACTTAAGACTTTTCTTTCAGTATGGTTACCCACTGAAGCCTAGTTTCTGATTTCTATGACCTATTGGAATCCAACCTCTGTCGTCATTGAACTGATTATGTTTTTGATTAAGCTTACATTTGTGCATGAAGTGCTTTGGGCAATCATGATAGTGGCTGCAGAAGTAATTGATTAGGCTGGTGGTATTGTCATTAATAAATATGATCGTGAGTGTTATCAATCAGCAGTCTTTTTCTTTCCATTGACAGAAACATTTTTAAGTGGTACAAAATGACGGTTTTATTTATTCACTGTATCTTACGACATAGCCATCTTTTATGCTTTGGTTCAGAGAGTTAGCAATGCAATGTTCAGTGGACCTTCTTTTGCAATAGGCTGGACCTTAATCTTCAAAAACAGGACCCTGACTGATACATGCGGGGCACGGTGGTGTAGTGGTGGCGTCGTTGCCTTGAAGCCGGAAGGTTCGAGGTTCGAATCCACCTCGCCGCGTAAGGACCTTGGGCAAGTCCTTCACTCACAATTGCTCAGCGCTTCGGCATGAAACTCCGATGCAGTGTCCGCTCTGCATTCGGGAGCGCCTCTGAGTAGAGAGAGTTTGAAGCGGCGCTATAACAAGTGCACATACAAACAATACATAAGTATTAAAAGGTTTATTTGAATGGAGGGCATTGGAGGTGTGGGGAAACCCCTTTTGAAGCTCTGCCATAGCATTTACTTCTCAATGTTTATCTTGTGCCCAAGCCCTTGTCAGTTCATGTCACTGCAATGCAATTTAATTGCGTTGTGCAGTTGCATATTTATAGTGCATGACCATCAATTATAAGCTGTTTTTTTTTCTTTATCAACATTTAGAAGTCCCCTATTTATCATCCTGAGTACTGTTGATTGTTTGTGACAATCTTTTATCCATCTTAAGTCCTTCTTGAACAGTGCTCAGTGTTTACTACGTCACACTTGATGGATTTCTATGCTTCCTTAACACTTTCTCTCACCATATTTTTGAGCCATTCTATTAGTATTATCATTCTCCTACAACAGGATAACTGTTTAAGCGGTAATGGATTCTAGTTGTCACAGAATTAGCATCAATTGCTTAGAATCAGTGAAAGTGAGCGGACCTATTTACAATTGAATTGGTCAGAAGAGCTTATCAATGGATGGTTCTTATGCAAATGTCAAGCTGTGCTGATTAATGCTTGATATAAATTGTTGATCTACTTTTCTGTCTATCGTATTCATTAGTTCTTAACAGATTTTACGTGATAAGAAAAGGTTAATTGCTTTTCTGAGTGGACGAATTCAGTGTCCTGTATTACGGTAATACCATGCAATGCTATTTTGAGCAGTCAACAACCAGACATCTATTTTAACTTTTTTATCCGATTCTTAAGATCTATACAGATAAGATATCTCTGAAATTTCTTTGTACAATCAGTGATTAAAGTGTAGAAAAAGTGCCTGGACACTCCATACCTTTCCCTGCTGTGCGGCCAAATAAGTGGCAGGACGGTGTTCAGATGTTAAAATAAGTGCCTGGACGTCGTGCATGACCGTCCATGCAAAAAGTTCTGTAAGCCCTATGTACAATGTATATGAATTGTTTTTTGCTGGCATTGGTTTATCTGTGAATGATAGCTATGGTGTATTATTTTTGCCACTTTGTGTTTTTCAAATCCTGGCACATATTATTGTGTACATTTGTCACAACAATATTCTGGAATGAATTGTCATAGCAGCCTGTTGTCGAAATTGATGACAAAACCAATGTTATTGCAGCAGCTCTAAAGGTCACAAACCATCACCCCACGTAAACATTTGACATTTAAAGACATCTTTTTAATAATGACTTCCACATGCAATGCTTTTTCTAGCTGTCTTGTCATTCTATAATCTATACCACAGCACTAACTTTGTTATCAATGATGCATATATGTGGCACCCTGTTAAAGCTAGACCTGCTTCCTGTTTTCAAGGATTTCCAAGGTGTTGAGCATATTATTTTTGCCACTTCGTGTTGTTCAAATTCTAGCACATATCGTGAATTTATCACAACAATACACCTAATAATGGCTTACAGAGACTTTTTTTCTTCTGTCATATTCTCATTCTATACCACAGCGCTAACTTTTTTATATATGCACATGGCGCATTGTTAAACACAATCGGTTTTGCCATTGTCGTAGCTTTTGCTATGGTTAGCTTATGCTTCAATAACTGCACAATGCAGATACATGATGAGGCCTTGAAGCACAGTGCTAACGAGGGCATACATGCCTGCAGTCTGTGGCACATGGCTCTCGTTACAATTAGCAGAAAATTGAATAGATCTATCAAAAGACCATTTATTGGCCTATCGCTACACATCTCGCTATGCTCAATTTCTGTGGCCAGAGGGATATAATTGCCTGTCAGGCTTGAAAAAAATGTTTTAATATTGCAGACATTTTAGTAGTATGTATGTATTATTGTTGTTCTGTATTTATTTATTGTGGCTGTATCATAATGACTAAGCTTGAGTTAAAAAAATGGCCATGAACAGCTGTATGTGAAGGGCTTTCTGCAGGTCTCTATATGGTTTTATTAAATTTATTATTATTATTATTATTATCTTTTTTTCCTCCTAGGTATTTAGGATCCTTCATGGACTTCATTAAATATTAATTATGAACAGAATAAAAACATCTGGAACGTCACTTAATGGTCGTAGATATTATTATTTTTGTTATTATTATTATTATATAACATTTATTTCTTCAAAAACTGGGACAATCATGTACAGACGAATAAAATAATCATTTTAAAGATTAGGTCCTAGACCTGTCAGTGTCTTGGTTGATAAGTTCAGTTATTGTTGTTATTATTATTAATATTATTATTATAAGAAGATTTATGGAATGCAGGTTCATATAGCTAAATACACTACATATATGCACTAACATTACAGATGACTGCTGAAACTTTCTACAGTGCAAAAAATATAGGAAAGATATGCATACATGTGGGTGCATGTGATTGCAAGCAAACACAATTTGTACAAGCTGTTAAGCAAACAGAGCAATTACCATGTGTCCATTTAAGATGAAGGCACTGAAACTAAGTTTTACTGCTTACATTCATTTATTCATTCATTCAAAAATTTATATGGCGCCCCTTCATGGAAATTACTCGGAGGCGCTCCCGACTCCAGCCAGCTCCAAAAACGTTTTAAACTTAGTGTCAGAGGAAGGATTGTGGTTGAATCCCATTCCGAACAATGGTATTAGTAGTGATGTAGCTTTTCCGGAAAGATATTTTTCCGGAAACTTTCCGGAAACTTTCCGGAAACTTTCCGTAGACCGAAAAATACATCTAACACATAATGTCACATTTTCCCTATCAGAAAACATATGAAAATTTGAGTTTTTAAAGTTTCTTTTATTGGCAATGTGGGAAATGTTCACCTTAAAAAATTAAAATGACCATTAAATGCTTTCATTAACACTTCAGAATATCTGGCAATTTCACATTTTGGCAGCTGCTTTGAGCCTGCTCAACTATTTCTTTCACTGTGCTATTTAGGATTATATTGCAACAGTTAAATGGTGTTGTAAATTAGCTGAATCCTTGAAAGTAAGGAAATAATGTAAGGGATTTCAGAAGTAATAAATTAAAGAAAAGAATTATGGACAGTAAATAAATAAATAAGGTTACATAAGATAATAAAAAGGCTTTTCCTTGTCCACACACTGCTTACTCAAGGCAACAAAATCAGCAATGACTGAATAATATAGCGTACAGTGATTGATGTTTAAGCATATTTATGGATTTAAATTGTTATTTAGTAATATTGTATTGATGGAAAAATATCGGAAATTTTTCGGAAAGTTTCCGGAAAGATACGTCCGAAAGTTTCCGAAAGTTTCCGGAAAGATATGAAACTTTCCGGGAAAGATTTCCGCCTCACAACACTAGGTATTAGTGTAATATTCTGCTTCAATGGTTTTAAACCATGTCTCTCATGAGTGACAAGCCCTCACTTACATAATTCAGATGAAAACGAGAGTGTGACGACATGCAGCCATGTTCTTAATTTCCTGCTTTGTATTTTTCATGCTCTCGAGGAATTGTTTTCCTGCAGTCATTGTGTTTTGCCCCATCCTGCAGTTTTATACTTTTTGTCCAAATAGCTGAACAATGCACGATGCTATAACTTGCTACACCAGTGTTAATAAATAGCGCACTGTGGAAATCCTTTGTGCGTCTAACGGATAAATTGACTACAGTACTGTTGTCAAGGCCGTAGCCAGAATTTTATTTCGGGGGGTGTTTTGAGTGGCGGCGCCAGGATTTCAGTTTTGGGGAGGTTGAATTTCCTGAAAAATTTCCATTTTACCGGCCAAATTTTCGGACTACTTTTTTTAGTCGTCAACTTTAATTTTCCAGATCAAAATTTAATCTATTATTCCATTTCGGGGGGGTGTTTTCATGGCTTTCTTTCATGCTTTTTGCATCACGAACTAGAAAATGCAGTAGATTTTTTCCGCATTTTCCCTTTCCGGGGGTGTTCAAACACCCCGTCTACGGCCTTGATTGTTGTCATGTGAAATATTATTTAATGTGTTGGTTATTAAGTACTGGTATTAAATAACTAACTTTTGAAGCTGTGAACTTATTTTCTGATTATTCTTGACAATTATTCTATTATTGGTTTTTTTCCGGATGATCATTTAGCCAGGCGTGCGAGCATCATGGTTCAGTAGGGATGGAAAACTGAGTCAGTATTACTACGAAGATGTAAAGACGACTCATGAAGCTCTTCTGCGAGGAATACGCGTCACAAGTTAGTAACTGAGCACTGTCTGTCTGGTCTATCTATCTGTTTATCTGACTGACTGTCTATCTTAATATCTATCTATCTATCTATCTATCTATCTATCTATCTATCTATCTATGGAATTTATATAGTGACTTAATGATTCCTTTCACTTGCTCTGCAACTATGCAGAGGCGTTCGTTCTCTGTGGTTGGTCCAATAACCTGGAATGAACTTCCCTTGACTATGCGACACCTCTCAAGCTGTTCTCAATTTCACAAACTGTTCAAGACTGTTTTTCCGCTTGATCTCGGCCGGGAGCACCTCTGAGTAGGTATCTTGAAGTGGTGCTATATAAATTACGATTGATTGATTGATTGATTGAGTGATTGATTGATTGAGTGACCCTTTAAGATAACTATTCAGAGACGCTCCAAACCCAGGCACTGCCAAAGAGGAAAGCCTTGAATAGTTTGTAAAAAGTGTTAGGTAACTATAGCTATGTTAACTGAGCACTATAGTAATGGCTACCATGGGTTTAGATGAGATATAATGGCAGTGGTGGCACCAGCCGTACAATTTCAGCAGGTGGCGTCAGGGTCTTTGGAGTTGTTCAGCAGGTTGAAGAAATTAAATGTAAAGAAAATCAAAGAAATTCAATGTAAAGAAAATCAAAGAAATTCAATGTAAAGAAGATATTAAAATTTATGCAGCTTTTGGCAGATCATTTAAGGCATGCAGGGAGTGAAATGACTGGTCAAATGACCTGCCATGACCTATGGTAGCACCCCCACTGGGCAATGTAAATGGAGTTGGAGAGCGAGAAGGTGGCAATAATTGTTAGAATCTCTTTTTATATGTCTGAGTCTCCAACTTAAAATTAATTTTAATTGTTCCATCACAGATCGCTCAAGAAAGAAATATATAATGATAATAATAATTTTGTTAATAATAATAATAATTATATTATGATAAAACAATACACATTGCATTGTCTTCAGCATGTTCATTTTGTTGCCTTTTTTTTAGACAATGGACCATGTCTTGGCACGAGGCAGCCATCGGACAAGGAGTACGTCTGGACTTCATACCAGCAGGTCAAATATTAAAATCTTTTATCTTGTGATGACGACTTATGGCCAGATAAGAGTTATCAATCCTATAACCAATGGGTCTAAATAATCTCTTCTTATATATTCCTGCGGGTATTTCCAATCTAGACCCAGGGTTCATATAATTTGCATTATCTAATTAGTTTTCACTTTGATTATTGCCTGATTAATTTGTGATACTTGTATTGCTTTATGTAACTTTTCCTGCCTTATATCTTAGTGTGCTTGATACTTATTCATAACCAATAAAAAAATTGATTGATTGATTGATTGATTGAGTTATCTTACTTTTTAACAAAGAAACAATTGACTGTATAATGTTAACTGATGAAGAAGGTATGAATGAATTATTTTAAAAACCAACCATCTCCCATCTTATTTTCTATATAGTGAATTGAGTGGTAGTATCACTTGAGACTCCTGCACAGTAAGAGTCTAGGTACTATTGATCCACTTAGCTACATTGGTTAGAGCATAGGGTGTGTCCCATACTCGTCTGTGTAAGAGAGCGTATAGATTGCAGTTAACTTCCTAAAGGTGACTTGTTTCAGAGATCTAAATCTTGGGCTAGTGTGGCCCGTACATGGGAACTTTAAGTAATATTAAATGGGTGTAGTGGGTCAAGTATCCCACCCAATCAATTCATTGCAAATCAGGTCATTTATGTATGTGCGTGTGCGGTCACTGTGCAGGGTCGAGTGCATTTATATTTATTCAGGTTTAAGTTTCTTCAAATACTTTGATTGCTGCTTGCAATGGTAAAGAGTTGCAAGAATTTGTTGTTTTGTAGGTTTTTTAATTTTTCATTTTGTGTTGCAGTTGTACGACAATGCCCATCAACTTGGATCAGCGTTTATATCAAAAGATTTGAAACCAGTTGAAGAGACATGCATTGGAATCTACTCGCCAAACTGTCCTGAGGTATGCTTATTTGTTTGTATGTATGTGCACTTGTTATAGCGCCCCTTCAAGCTCTCTCTCTGCTCAGAGGCGCTCCCGAATGCAGAGCGAACACTGCATCGGAGTTTTATGCCGAAGCGCTGAGCAATTGTGAGTGAAGGACTTGCCCAAGGTCCTTGTGCGGCGAGGTGGATGCGAACCTCAAACCTTCCGGCTCCAAGGCAACGACGCCACCACTACACCACCACGCCTCGCTTATGACTTGTTTTTTCCTTTTGAATATCTGCTTTATATCCTAGTGGTAGTGGTGGATAATGTCCAGTTTTATCAGCTTGACTTTCTCTTAAACTTGTAGCTCTTTGAAAATGTTTATGTTTTTTTAACTGTCTGCTGCCAAGTTAACTCTTTGTTGACTCTTTAACTACTCCTAATAAACAAATTGATCTAAATGGCAGAAAATGATGTCAATTAGAGGAGATGTTTTGTTTATAATTTTTTTCTGTGTGTCAATATAATTTTATATGGTTTATTTTGCAGTGGGTTATTTCTGAGGAGGCCTGCGCCATGTTCAGTATGGTAGTTGTTCCGTTGTACGAAACGCTTGGTGCGGAGGCTTGTGAGTTCATCATCAAACAAAGTAAGAAAATTTCCATTCATGGGATTAAGAGTCAGCAAAGGTGATAGCATTCCTCCATTAACTGCAGTCCTTGGTGTTATGGTAATGGGGGGGGGAATTTTTGACTGAAGGATGAATGTTAAAATAGTGTGAAGTATTTTAAAATGTTTGTAAATTAGGGTTGTTAATATTGGTGGTTCATTTTGCAAACCCGTTTTCGGTTGTGAAAATCCTATTTTAAACCAGTTTTTCTGATACTTTACGGGCAGTATAGAAAATCCACTTTTCCTAGCAAAAACAGCGATGGTGGTCACAGGAATGAGTTTTATTCAACGACGTTTTCGATGTGATACAATACAATACGACGACCTCTTGTACAAAATGGGCTTTGGGTAACTCAGCATCGTAGCCCTAACTGCCATTTTTGCCTTCTATTTGTTCTCACAGCAACTCTTATAGTTGGTACAAATGCATTAATCATGTCTTATCAAATTTGCTCTAAAATAATTTTTTTATTAATTCAATTATCGATTTGTGAGCAGCAAATTGCTTTTGAAATTGACATTCAGATTTCTGTTATTCATTTAACATCGCTAGTTTGTAACGCTGTGCAGCTGATATGACGTTGGTGATCTTGGACAAGGGACCAAAAGCAAAGATGCTGATCGACGCAGCCGATCAAATGCCTCTACTCAAATGGTTAATCGTCATCGATGGAAAAACATTAACGGACGACATTCGAGAGGCTGGAAAACGTGCCAACATTGAAGTCGACGACTTTCAATCTGTGCTGGTATGTATGTACCGTATTTTAGCGAATATATCACGCACCCCGGTATAACACGCACGCGAATATAACACGCTAGTTTTTGCGATTTCAGTAAAAAATGAATTATATACCACGCACCAGAGTATAAGACGCAACCATTTCATGTGACAATCAACACGTTGGACGGACGCATGCGCTAACGTTAGGCTAATGCTACTCTACCGTATATGATTTGTCACCGGATATGGTCATAACTTTATAGAATACCAAAGTTAAAATAATCTCTTTGATTAAAATAACTAAAAAATGAAGAATCTTTATAAAATATTAACAATTAAAAAAATATTCTATTTACAACTCAAAACCTGTAAGCAGTACTGACCTTGTTCCTCCTTCTTTACGTTCAGTCGTTCACAGAGTAAGGTCTCCGCAGGTGGTAGATTAATCTTATAGCGCTTGTACAGTGACTTAATTAAAGGAAGGCTTCGATATTAGCCGATTGTATTGTGTAAGCGTTAATTAATAATTTATATTTCCTTTGATTGTGTCCGCCATTCTAAAACGACCGTAGAACAAGTTTGAAGAAAGTGAGGCTTGGAGATAGGCAGGTTCGAACAAAGAGCTACGATTGTAGCCGTCTTTCCTTTGACTATGGTCGGAACGGTACCTGCTTTGAGTCTTTGATGTAGGCCTAAATAGGCTTTAGAAACAACTCAACAAATAGAGCTGTTTTGTTTGCCTTTCACTAGCTTCTGACCGGGCAATTATCGTGTATGTTGTTTGCTGTAGTAGAAAGGTAGAAACATTTGTTTGATCTCTCCCGCCCATTATCTACACTGAACAGAATTTACAAATTTGATTGTTGCCGGCCATTCGAAAAGGAACGTAGAACGAGTTTAGAGAAAGTTAAGATGGGAGATAGGCATGTTAGAACAGCTACCAGTACAATTGTTTGTCTTTCCTTTCACTCTGTTCGGACCATTTAGGCCTACCGGCACCTGGGCCTAATTTGAAAGAACCGATCGAGCCTTTGATGTATATAGGCTCAAACAAGCGGAGCTATTTGTGCATGTCTTTCCTTAGCTCTTTGATCGGCCAATTACGTACCTGTTGATTACTGTAGCGGAAAGATCGAAGTTAAATAAACCGTTATCGTATGATTCTAACCATAGTCGATTCCACTGGCAATATTTACTGTACGCTTTGTTTGATCTCTCTCACCCACAACCTACGCTGAACTTAACGCCGTGCGAGCGATAATAGCTAGATATTTCTGATTCTGAAAATGTACGGACGATTGCGGTAAATTGATTAATTTCTTTATAAATACATTAACTGTAGGCTAGTCACAATTTAACGCTGTGCGAACGATATTAGCTAGGTATTTCTGAACATTCACGGACGATTACGGTAAATAGATTTTAGACCTTATTATTATGGTCGATGAACTAGACTATTTCTTAACAGATATGCGCTACATAAATTCTAGGCTAGTCACATGTTAACGTTGTGCGAACGATAATACAGTAATCAAAGTCTGCGTGTAATTATTTGTTTATTGTGCGTTTCGAATGAAATAGCCTATTTAGAATTATTCGTCTATAGTCTATACGGTACTATTTAACTTTTATAACTATGAGAGGTCGAATTGTGATGTTTTGGAACATTGAACGGTAACTTTGTGCGGTTTGCAATATTCGCTGATTTTTCATGATAATTTTACTGTAATAAACGATTAATAGTACTGTTGTCGAACTTATTGTCTATAATCGATTTAATTAGGATTGCATGCCTCCATATTGTATGTACACGAAACTCAATTCATATTTATAGCATTTAGTGGTAACTTTACGCGGTTTCTAGTATTGACTGATATTTACATGATAATAGAACGGTAATCACCGAATTCGTTCATACATTTTTAAATTTGTACATTGCACCTTCAAGAAACTTACTAAGCTGCGTTCCCAGCCAATTCATGGCAACACAAATTAGATTTCAACAACTAACTTGTTAAATAAATTGACATTATTTATAGGGGCAGGCGCATCAAATAGGTGAATACTACTCGGACTTAATTTTTAATTCATTTCGCCGACGTCCATGCCTTCGTATTATATGTTTAAGAAACTTTCTGGTAGTTTTTGACCATCACCTGAAAATAATATGGTACAAAATTTGGCTGTGTAAAAAATAATTTGTATAACACGCCCCCGAGTATACCACGCGGTTGGGGTGCGTGGTTTGTAAAACTTTGTATAACCCGCGTGTTATATTCGCTAAAATACGGTATGTGCATTTAGATTGAAGTCGACGACTTCTAGTCTGTGCTGGTATGTATGCATGTATGTATGTATGCATGTATGTAATATGTATGTATGTTTCTATGTATGTATGATTGTATGTATGTATTTATTAAAGTATGTATGTATGATTGTATGTATGTTTCTATGTATGTGCACTTGTTATGGCACCCCCCCTACAAGATTTCTACTCGGAAGCGCTTCCGACTACAGCGCGGACACTGAATTTGAGTTTCACACCGAAGTGCATGAGCAATTGTGAGTGAAGGACTTGACTTGCTCAAGGTCCCTAAACAGCGGCTTGAGGTGAATTCGAACCTGTAACCCTTCAGTTGCAAGGCATCGAACATACCCACTAGACCACCACATGTATGTATGTGCACTTGTTATAGTGCCCAATTAAAATTTACTACTCAGAGGCGCTCCCGACTACAGCGCTTACGCTGCATCGTAGTTTCACGCAGAAGTGCTGAGAAATTGTGAGTGAAGGACTTGCTCAATGTCCTTACAAAGCGGCTTGAAGTGGATTCGAACCTGCAATCCTCCTGTTGCAAGGCAATGCACATACCGAGTTGTCCACTACACCACCGCGCCCCATGTATGCAGACAGTCGGTTTTGCATTTTGTGAAGGACTTGCTCAGGGTCCCTATACATGAACTTAGTGTAAATTGGATGTATTTATGTTGATATCTATAGAACACCTATTCAGTTTTTAAAAAATTGGATAGTTTTGGGTCAGCTTTTCATTTGAGCTGTTTTAGTGTAAATTTAGTTTATTTAACTAACAATGTTAATGATATGGTATTTGTGCCATACTGTGATTTTAGACATTTAATTTTCTTCATTCCTTCAGTTGTTGCTTACTGCACATTGTCCTTCCAATTGCCTACTTCTGTATTGTGCCTTTTGCAAGTGTTCGACGAGCTAATATGTATGAGGTGAATTATTAAAAGCTGTGTTGTCTTGCTGTTTTAGAAATCGGGAAAGTCTGCTTTACAGAAACCAGTTGTAAGTCTTTCCTCCTTTGAAGTTCTTTGCAATGTTAACGAATTCTAACCCGATGCCTTTATTTTGGATTCTGCAACTGTAAACTTTAAGTGTTGTAAAAGTCAGGACAATCATCTTGTTCCTTGATGCTTTAAATATTTACTGACTTATGCATGTATTGAGTGCCATAAATAAATTGAGAAATATTATACGATGTACTGGTTTGTTTTTACATGTAGCTGCCTACACCTGATACAGTGTGCACTATCTGCTATACTAGTGGAACAACAGGTTTGTCTTGCATCTTATTAACGGTTTGTCTAGTTTGTCTTTCGATGAAGTTCAATCGAGCCTAGAACTATTTGTCAAGAATTCTTTTCATGCATCCAACTTGTATTCGGCCAACGTATTAACTTCAATTTTTATTTCAGTTTTTGAGATTCCATTGCCATTAAAATTTTGTCCTTTCCAGTTTCTATTTAGTTTCAGTTTCTTGGTGTTTTCAGTTTTTCTGCTTTAGTTAACTGAAATGAAACGAATCAGTTAACTGACATTTCAGTTTAAGTTCCAGTTAACTTGAATCACACTGACTCAATCAATCAATCAGAATTTATATGGCGCCTTTTCAAGATATCTACTCCGAGGCACATCCTGCCGAGATCAAGCAAAAAAGGCCAAGTCTTCAACAGTTTGCAAAACTGAGAACTGTTTGGGAGATGTTGCATAGTCACGGGAAGCCCGTTTCAGGTTCCTTCCCGTTCCAGGTTCCAGCCCGTTTCAGGTTCCAGCCAGTTCCAGGTTCCAGCCCGTTGCAGGCTCCAGCCAGTTCCAGGTTCCAGCTCGTTCCAGGTTTCAACCCGTTCCAGGTTCCAAACCGTTCCAGGTTCCATCCCGTTCTAGGTTCCAACCCGTTCCAGGTTCCAGCCCGTTCCAGGTTCCAGCCCGTTCCGCTCTGCGTTGTCGCAGAGCGAGTTAGAGGAAACACTTTGGTTTGGTTGCATTTGGTCATTGCATAGCTGACACATCCACCATCATCAGCCCTGCTACATTTTGCAGCTGCAAATTGTTTTGGGTTTTGTAAAATAATGTTGTGTTTTTACAGGAGACCCAAAAGGAGTTGTATTGACACACAAGGCTATAGTCGGAAACATTTCGTCAGCGATACAACAGAGCAATGGTCTGGTATGTTATTATTGCTTGAATATATTTATCATTTTTAGTGCAAATATCACGATTCATGGTTACATTGTCAGTTTATTGAACAAGGCTGGCTCTGGCAGTGGAGCATAAAATACTGGAAAACCAAATTGCATAATTTTCGGCTCACGTGACTTGCAAATGTGTGGCCCCAGGACACTCTTTGTGAGTCCGATGTTCCCAGGGAAGTCCAGTAAAACGGCCAAGAGAGAAATCCGAAAAAGTACAAAAGAGAAATTTTAAAGAGATCAGTTACAAGGATAGTCGATTTTTTAATAATATGCAGTGAAACTTGAATTTTGAAGTTAGGGCTGTGCTGAAAATACTATGAACAGATTTTAAAAGATGCTGCTTCATTTCCATTTCTGATGCAATGAGTTTTATTTTTTATGTTGCAGATGGACATCAATCCAACTGACGTGCACTTGGCATACCTTCCACTCGCTCACATGTTTGAAAGACTTAATCAGGTTTTATACTTCCTCTTTATGTTGACCTTCCCTCTGGAATTTGTATCAGGATTCTGGTGGGGGGAATTCACCTGCATCTTTTTTGGTGCTTGAAGACCTTTCTGTATTCTTGGGCCTGTCTGTCAATCTGCGAGCACTTCTGAATAGCTCTGCTGTGAGAAGCACTTTACATATACGTTACATTAGATTGTATTAGATTAGATTATATATACTAGTTCATGTAAAGTATTTGCAATGGACATATCACAAGAAATTGGCTGTTTATTATAAGACTATAATGTCCATAGGTTTCCTTACAAGTAGCTTGTGATTTTGTTTGTGTGCTTCATCTAAGAGTTCAAAGCACCTAAGGACCAAGATTGATTGTCATTTGTAGATTGATTGTCATTTGTTGATTGATTGTCATTTGTTGATTGATTGTCATTTGTTGTGTTGATTGTCATTTGTTGATTGATTGTCATTTATTGATTGATTGTCATTTGTTGATTGATTGTCATTTGTTTATTAATAGTGATTTGTTGATTCATTGTCATTTGTTTGATTGATTGTCATTCGTTGAATGATTGTCATTTCTTGATTGAATGTCATTTGTTGATTGATTGTCATTTGTTGATTCATTGTCATTTGTTGATTGTCATTTGTTGATTGATCTCTTCAGCTGATGATGCTTTGTCATGGAGCTCGGATTGGATTTAACTGCGGGGATATTCGTCTCATCCTCGATGACATGGCTTACCTTAGACCAACGGTCTTCCCTACTGTTCCTCGACTTCTGAATCGAGTCTATGACAAGGTAATTAGGTCAGGAAATTAGGTCAGGTAATTAGGTCAGGTAATTATGATGATGGGTTATTGGGTCAGGTAATTGGGTCAGATTATAGGGTCATGTGATGAGGTCAGCTGATATTCTGGTAGCCATAGGTTGACTTGATCTTCAGACTTTATTAATGTCTTGGTTTTTATCGACATAAAATGATGACCACATTGACCAGAACATATTAATTACCTGCTGCTAAGAATATTTGAGCCACTGTTTTATAATAGGTCAGGTAATCTTGAACTGAAACACCGGTACGTGATAGTGAATGTATTGTAGAGTAGGTCAAGTTATGACTGATGTTGATTAGGTATGAAATTAAATATTACACCCATGTGTTGATTTGATTTTCAATGGTTTATTTTATCAGGCTATGCAGTTTGGTGTAATAAAGTTAGACTTACAGATTGGGAGATTTTACGAAATTGCTTGATCAAATATTCAAATGTTAGCAGCTTGAATTATGGTGCAGACTGTTTTATATTGAAACATTTGTGTTGTTTCTCAAACAGATTCAGCAGAATCTTGCTACAAGACCGCTGAGGAAATTCCTGTTCAACATGGGTGTGAATCGGAAACTTGCACTTCTGAAACGGTAGAAATTTTATTGAGTTTATTTAATTGCTACATATATATTACTATGTTAAGGAAATACAATAGATCTGTATTTAAGACCTCACCCATTTGCCCTCCCATATAACGATTAGAGGAACTTAATCATACGTATAATATATAAAAACATTTACTTGCCATTGGTATTGACTCCAGGGTAAACTGAACCTTAATAAAGATGTGTACTAATACTTAATCTGAACATCAGAATTTGTAACTTGCTGTGTTTTGACAGCATTTATCAATGAATGAATGAGCGAATGGACCTACTAGCAGGATATATTGGTCTGGTTTCACTCCTACAGAGCTCTCAGGATTTGTTACTAGCTGCATTATGACACCTGGTACTAATCAGTAAACAAATATGCGATACAAAACTTAAGGTTATCCTAATACTTGCATGCTATGCTAAAGTATTGGTATTGTGGAACTGCATTTCCTCATAAACTGTTTCTTCATTAATCTTATTATACGATTTCCTGTTCTTGATTTCTTTACAGTGGAATTGTGACAAACGACACAATTTGGGATAAGTTGATATTCAGTAAGATTCAGAAGCTGCTTGGCGGTCGCGTTCGAGGCGTCTGCTCTGGCGCCGCTCCTCTGTCCACTGACGTCCTCAACTTCATGAGAGCCATTCTCGGTTGCTACGTATGTACCCGCCGAGATTTCATTCTGCGACTGTGCTGGTTTCTCATTTAGATATCTGAATCATTTTTTCCTTGGGAATGAATGAATGAATGAATGCAGGGCTGTTTTTAGGGAATTTTTAGAACTGCACAACCCATTCTTTCTTTTCCCATCCTCCATTGGTAAATTACTCCAAAACGGAGGAAAATTTATCTTTCAAAACTAATTTTAACGGCACAGAAGTGCTTCTACAACTGCACAAATCCATGTAGAACCACATTTTGTGTACAACTGAACGCTAAAAAAGCCCTGTATGAATGAATCAAAGAATGAATGAATGAGTGAATGAATCAAGGCACAGATTGATTGATTGATTGATTGATTGATTGATTGATTGATTGATTGATTGATTGCTCTTATTTTTCCACATCAGTATCTCATTCCTTAAAGACATTTCTTCTTTCTTAGCTTCTAATCATTTAGAAATGGTTTCTGATTAGGTGTTCGAGGGCTACGGACAGACTGAAGTGACGGCTGCTGTATCCATGACATTGCCACATGAATACGAATCTGGTCAGTTTTTACATTTATATATATATATACTAGCTGAACCCGGCCACGCGTTGCTGTGGCTGAAAAGAGGCTTCCCTCCCCCCTCCCCCTCCCACTCCCCCTCCCCCTCACTCTCCCCCTCCCCCTCCCCCTCCCCCTCCCCACCGTCTTCGTCCCGCTCCCTCCGCTCCTTTCCGCCGTCACGCCGTCAAGGCCGCTTTGGGGAAGGCCGCGAATCGCTTATGACGTCAGAGGACGCGACATCATTCATGTTCATTCATATTTCGTCTGCTGTGTTTAGAGACAGCGTTTAGCCGTGAGGGACGTGTTCAACTTGCAAATGGCGGACGAACGGATTGCAAAGTTCCCTTTTTGTGGAAAAGGTTGCGTTTTTTCGGGAAAAAAGCATAAGTTATCACTGTTCTATCGGAATGGAAGGTGTTGTAAAAGTTTCATAACAATCGGTGTGTCACTTTCGGCGTGATCATGTTCCGAACTATTGGAAAGTTTCATTTTTATTTATATAGATTATATATATATATATATATAGTTTGTTGTCTATCTAAGTTAAAATGTAGCCAATGCTATCCATTATATTGATTTTTCACTTGGTTTTTTCAGCTCTGTAATAATTTCTCATTTTAAAACTTATGTCAAATGAGCTGGATTATTGGATCAATAAATGATTGATTGATTGATTGATTGATTGATTGATTGATTGATTGATTGATTGATTGATTGATTGATTGATTGATTGATTGATTGATTGATTGATTGATTGATTGACTTGTTTTTCCACATCAATGTCTCATTCCTTAAAGGCATTTCTTTCTCCCAGAGTTTCGATGCTGAGAGCCTCTGAATAGTTGATCTGCAAGATACCATAGATACAAATCTATAGATACCACGCAGTTGCAATAAACTGACACTATTATTAGATGTGGCCTTAGTCAATGAATGCTGATGAATTTCAAATTCTACGTTTTCCGTCTGTACGCAGTTCACTAACATTACCCGTTTACGTTTTCCAGGTATTGTTGGTCCGCCAGTTCCTTGCTGCCATATCAAGCTTGCTGACATTCCAGAGATGGATTACTATTCCAAGGATGGAAAGGGAGAAGTAAGTTTGTAACTTGTCATTTACGGTAATTATCTGTACCCACACTGGAATAATCTCCACACTGTAATAATGTCCACACCGTAATAATCTCACTCAGTTGTATTCCTCTTTCGCTGTTGCAGTGCATCTGTTCTTGCAATTTTAGAAATGTTTATTTGTATAATAACCAATATAAAACTAGTGTTATCTAGCTAACATCTGGTTATATGACTATTAAGTTATTGCATGATATCTGATCGAAGAGATTTTGTGTGTTGTTCCAATAGCTTTCTGCATGTGGGAGTGTTGGAATTTCTTGATTAAAATGCAGGATTGAAGTAATTAATAATTTTTTTTTTCTATCAGTGGCCATTCGTCATATGTAGCAATCTATCATCTGGAGTGCAGTTCACTGAGGAAAATTTCACTTTCTCATTACTGCAGCCTATTGTCTGAACTGTGTGTAATATACTACTCATTATTGAAACAATGATCTTTTTAATTAGTATCCAGTGGCGATGCCGCCAGCTATACAATTTCAACATGCTACGTCAAAGTCATGGGCAATATTCAGTAGATTGAAGAAATTAAATCTAAAGAGGAAAATAAAATTTTGAAAGAATTTTTGGTAGGACATGGGCAGGTCAACTTTAAAATAAGCAGTATGTCACATGACCTGTTGCGGCCTATTTGGTGGTGCCGCCACTGCAAGTGTCTTGACTTTAGTTTTTAATTGGCACTGATGTTTTCCTCATTGACAATGCACTACAAGCATGCTTTTTCTTTTGAACATTGACGTTAGATTTGTGTTCGAAGTTCATGCAACATGAAAGAATACTACAAAGACCCGGTGAGAACAAAGGAAGTTCTGGATGATGATGGCTTTATTCACACCGGTGATGTTGGCCAGTGGCTTCCAGTGAGTGTGCCTTCTTCAATTGCTCGGATCATGTTCAAACATCTGATTAATCATTCATTGGAACATGTGTTATAAATGTGACATGTGTACATACATATGTGTGGATCTGGCCATTTATTTAGAGGTGTGATTAGTGTTATGCCGAATATGTGATTATCACTATTTGGCCAAACACAAATAATTGGATCAACTATCGAATACAAATACTGTACGAACTAGGTCTGTCAACAACATTCAAAATTTCAAATGTAGGCAAAAGTTTCTTTTAAGTTGAATTTATTACATAAACTAAGAGCGAACGGTTAATTGCATGTAATTTTTGCATCTTTCTGCCAGTCTGTATAATAAAAGAATGACACTGATGTAACTGAACTTATAAATTGTCAATTACAGCTCAGTTAAAGTAAGAATGCTGCACTGGCTATCAAGAATACCAACCACTATTCGTATATGAATCGCATCTGTTTAGATCTGTCGGGTAGCTACGTTAAGCGCCTTCGTGAGATTCTTGTTAAGGCGCTGTATAAATGATCATATACATACATACATACATACATACATACATACATACATACATACATACATACATACATACATACATACATACATACATACATACATACATACATACATACATGATCCGACCGCTACTATTTGGCCAATACCAGATAGCTTTTTGTCCTGCTATTCGGCTCCGAGGTGAATATGAAGTGAATGTTTGCTGCAGCCCTAGTTTGAACCTATGTCAAAAACAGTCCATGTGAGAGGTTGAAAGAGTGATGCTTTGCACACTCCATCAGTTGCAAATGCTCAGTCAGTAATTTTTTTATCTCTTTTTGGATCAAAAGACATGTAGCATGGGACAAAGCTTGAAATGTTTTGCCATTTTCAATCAATCAGATTTTATATGCTGCCCCTTCAAGGTGTCTACCCAGAGGCGCTCCCGGCAGAATAAACTTTCAGTCTTGTTGAACTGTTATGTCACATCTATAGGCTGGTGATGAGAAATTGCTGATGTGTGGCAATTTTGGATGATAAAGTGAAGCTTCTTTTGTTTATTTTTTGTCACAGAATGGATGTCTGAAGATCATAGACCGAAAGAAACATATCTTTAAGTTGGCTCAGGGAGAATATGTTGCACCAGAGAAGATTGAAAACGTCTACGGCCGAAGTCCTTTTGTAGCTCAAGTATTTGTCGACGGTCATGGATTGCAGGTAAATAACGATATATAAGATGTTGGCAAGCAAACTGATTATCTATGGGTTCTTTAGTACTCCATGTCTAACCGTATTGCATAACTTATTAAACAGGAAGCCAATGAAGCATACAGGGGCTATCTGATGTGTATGATTTTGCAGTGGAATATGGTGCAACTTAGAAAATCTGAACTGCCAGGAGCAATTTTGTAGATTCAGAACTCTTGTTATTTGTGCCAGCAACATGCTAAGTGAAGATGTTGCTTTACCATATGATGTTCAATGTAATGTAATTAAGACAATTTCTGTAGCATCGCCAGTAGCAAGCTACCATTATGCAGTGACACAATTATTTCTTTTTGCTGTGACTCAGTAAAACAATTCTTGCCAAACAACTCTTGCCAATGTTAGTAGAACAATTGTTTGATTTTTTTATGTTAGTAAACTATTATTTATTTAATAGTGCTTGGTAATTCAGTTGTTTCTTTATTCGTGTTCAGTAAAACAGGTATTTGACTAATTTGCATTTTGCAATAAAACACTTTAGCAATATTCCGTGAGAAAGAAATTGTTTCGTTATGATTTTTACAAAAAGTAAGGAGATGAAAATATTCATTTTCTGTATTTGATTTCTATATATTTTCTTTTATTTCTTTATACTGTGAGGTTGTTCGCGGTAATTTTAAATAATTTTTGTTGGTTGATTGTCGGTAGACATTCCTGGTGGCAGTAGTTGTTCCAGAGGTGGAGTTCCTGCCCGGCTGGGCTGAACGAGAACTCAACATAAAGGACTCGTTCGAAAAGCTGTGCCAAAATAAGGTGCAGTAACATTCACATAAGAAAGACTTGATGATATTAGAGGAACAGTTTTCATAGGAGATTTCCTGTTGTGTGAAAGGGTTTCAAGGCGAGAGAAATCCATGCTGGTCTGAAGGCTTTCGTGAATGATAGTTCAGCCAGTTAATCCATATTTTCTTCTTTGTTCATTCCTTGTATATGTCTATATTCTGTTCAGTCACTGAGCAGTAGCTCTATTTATTATAATAGTTTTGCAAGATTTACGTGCCAAACGTAGAAGTTGAATCCTGGGTATGGAGATCAACGCATGGACTTTTTTTTAGCTTTGGCTTAAACAATTTTTATGGTTTTTAGGAGTGACTAATATTGTCAAATAAACTTTGTGTTGATGGTTTTTATTCAATTTTTGGATCAGATTTACTTTGAATAAATGATTGTTTGATTGTGTTTCATTGTTTGATTGATCACTTGATTGTTTGATTCATCACTGCACTTGCCATTGTTTGATGTAGGATGTCAAGAAGGCCATTCTTGATGATTTTACTAAAAGAGGAAAGGAAGAGGGATTGAAAGGTTTTGAACAGGTTGGTGAATTAGACTAAAATTATGTTTCTTGCATGGTACTGTAGCTGCCATTGTGTACTAGAAAACCATAAATCAATTTAATTAGTATAAAGGCTAGAAAATATGTTCAATTTCCAAGAGTGCCATTAGTTAAAAAGTATCTAAAGTTGTTTGATGTTAAAAAACTGCAATGGTAATCGGTCCTCCCAAAAAATTTGAAGCTGAAGCAGAGGGTGCTGTGATATGCTTATCTTAAAGCTTAAACCAAAAAATTCCAGGGTACTATAGATATTGGTGTGCTTATGTGTTTTGTACTGGTTTTATAATTTCCATAAACTTCACTGACAATGTGGCACTGGTCTGAGGTCCGATGTTCGGACTATTGTAATGAATAATGCAGATGGGAGCATGATTATTTTTCTTACATTGTTGTACAAAATTATGTTTCTTTCATCGTACTGTAGCTGCCATTGTGTACTAGAAAACTATAAATCAATTTAATTAATATAAAGGTTTGAAAATATGTTCCAACTTCCAAGAGTGCATGCCATTATTTAATTAAAGTTTTTTGTTTTTTAATGTATCTCAGTCAACCAAATGATTACGTCAAGACTAACTTAGTGTGAGAGTGTTTAGGTAATAACAAAGAGCACTTGTGTAAAATTGTATAGAATGGAGCTGATGATAAAATGAAAGCACAATGCCACATTTGGTTTCAGGTGAAGTCAATACATCTTACTCCAGAGCTTTTTTCTGTTGAAAATGGACTTCTGACACCGACGCTAAAGTCAAAGAGACCTGCTCTTCGCAAGACGTTCGACGCAGTTATACTGGACATGTATAATCAGAATCAGTGAAATCTGGATCACGATAAACGAAAGTTGTCTTTGACCAGGCAACTGCAACTTTAGAAAGCTTAGTTTTGATTAGATATTCTGAAGATTTTGAATTCTTGATCAGACTGATGCCGGGACTCTTGACGATGTAACCCGATTATTCACCCTGTTTACATCCATGGGTGTTTGATCTACACTTAATTATGTAAGGCCATAACTTCTACAGTGATGCCAATTTTGTGCTTTTTTCTAGCCTGAAGAAATCTGTAAATTAAATTGTGCCTAATCATGTATTTTTCTACTGGAAAGTATTGCATAACATTGAGATTAGATACCAATTTTTCGTGGTTATAACGCAAGTTCTGGTGAAAAAGTCTATTTTCATAAATGACCACTGAGTATATATATTTACTTGCTAAAACTCTGTTCCTTACAGTGTGTTAAATTTTTATACATTGCTTCAAATGACCGTGATGCTATTTTATAAGAATGCACCAGTATGCTCAACAAAGGAAGTAATCGCTTGCCATACCAGCTCAGTTTGTGTTATTGTATTTTAAGAATAAGACTTTAAATGAGTTTGTTACCTATGATGTTTATCCAAGAGTTTGTGCAGAATAACGTTGAAATCAACGACTGTTTAGTATGTTGCTAAAATAATGATGCCTTGTGCCAATTGCCATTTGTGATGTGAAACTATGACATGATTAACAATGATGACTTTTTTTATTGATATTGCTGAGCTACTTGCCATTTAATGTAAAGACTTTATACGTGTACCTGTACCGAAAAGCAATAATATGTTGAGATTTCCTACAATTTTGTATGCATAAAAGTCGTGAATGTTGCATATTTAAGCATTCTTTGTAAATAGAGAGCCAGCTCAAACTCTAAATATTTGCTATATTTTGATATTACTTTTGCTGATGATATGCACAATGTAGAGTTTTCAAAGCATTTCCATAGTAAATTCTTAGCTCTGGAGGATGTCTCCTCTGCTTTATGGAAAAAACAGTGTTCTTACAATATTCGTTTTTGGCTTGTGAAACTTGGCATGTATTTGAATACTTTGCAGTATTTAAATGGTGTAGGGGTTCTGCTTTCATTGACATTATTTTTTTATATAAACATATATGAGATTTTTTAGTAATTTCCAGTGTGGTTTTTGTACTGATGCAGCATTGGTAGTATTTGGTACTTTACAATTACTAGTATAATTAATGCACCTTTCTTCACACTGGTCATCAGAGTTGTTAGGAGCTTGTCTACGTGTGTACACTTTACAGTTGCGTATTTAATATAGAGTTGAATTATGTGTTACTATATGTAGCTGTATGTTATTAGGTTGAATTGATATGTACGCAAGTCTGTATTTGAGTTTGCCGATCGTGTCTTTCTAATTAGCTCTGTTTTGTATTTTTGGAAATTATATTCAATTATTTTTTTGCATTTTCATTAAGTACTTGAAGTATGGAAGCAAAGTTTGTGTTTAGAAAAGATTCCACAGTGTTTCAAATTCCAATATTGTTCGTGAATCTTGAATTCGTCTTTTACGTTAAATAAAATGGAACAGTGCACAATCGGTACATTTAAGCAACGAGATATATTTTTATAATATTTGTTTAATGGATGTGTTTATTATGTGATGCATGTGTTTATTAATGTGAATATGAGAATAAAACTGCAGATTCCCTCTGCATCATAGAGCATGAAAAGCATTGCTTACTTCACACGTTACTTGTAACTGGTTATCCAGAGTTATTAAAGATCAGTATTCAATCTAGACATCTCTGGGGTGGAAAAGTCCCAACCCCAGAAAAATTATATGGCCAACATTTCCCCTCCCCCGAAAAATGTGACAGCTCTGTTTACATGTGTCTATGTAAACTTTCTACACCAGAAGAAGAATTTGACTGCTGTGCATTGAAGTACTTTTTAAAAAGTCATGATTTTTAAAAGTATAGAATTTAACGTGTTTCATATAACAATGAATGGCATAATTTTTGCTGAGTGTGGTCAATTGGTCATTATTATTAAACACGTGGTTGAACTTGTGGTATTCTTTACTTCACATTGGCTCAATCTGTATATAATGGAATCCTTTGTCGCATAATTGTGATTTATTTTGTTAGAGACTAAGTTATACTTGACGCTTTATTGTGTGAGCTATTCACAACAATCGTGCCGATATAAAAAAAAACTGGTTTTCTTCTTTTCTTGTGTTCTTGGTCATAGTTTTAAGACTTTATTTGACCTTATGCACAGGGCTGTAGTCGACGGTATATTCGAGTATACAGCGTGTATGTGCCTCACAAATATTTAGGTTTAGTATATGGGAAAATGGCCGGCAGAAGGGTCTAAACAACTGTAACGTGTACTCACCTCTAATTTTGCCACTACAGCCAGGACCTTATGTTCCTGTAACAAGAAAAACTGAATCAGAGATTACAGAATAAACGAAACTACTGTGGGACGTGGTGGTGTAATGGATATGTTCGTTGCCTTGCAGCCAGAGGGTTGCAGATTTAAGACTTTGAAACCAAAACCAAGTCTCAAGACCTTGCAACTTTGGGTGATACTGATACAGTGATACGATGTATAATTATTGTAGTTCTGTAGAGATAATTCGATAGGATTGGAACATAATATCATTGTAGCAAATAGGCTAGGTCTAAAGATTACTATGGAGTAAGAAGCCTCTCGCAAGAAGACTATATTCAGAGGCACTGAATATCAGTTACCTAATTGCAAGACTAGTGTTAGGCTTACATGTAATTGAGAATTTTAAGGTGAGTGACATAAAATGAATGAGGTTGACAAAATAATGAATTGGTGGGGTTAGTTTCAATACAGCAAGACAAACGACCAACTAGGCTGCGGGCATGTGGAGGTTTGAACTTCGTCTGACAATAATTATTATGGACTCTTTGAAGTGACCGTTTATTGATGCTTTGCTTCACACGATACTGCACACTAGATTACTTTAAAGTTTAAATCACTGGCAATTCTATTTGCTGTTGCTTAATTGTACGAAAGAATCGAGTCCATTTATTCGAAGCACTTGACATTAACTTTCGATTTGACAATCACATTTCTTTTAGCCGATCGTAATTTATTTTTTTATGGCGCTATAGAAATTTTTTTCGGATTCGGAGTTTCGGACGGCAGGTCGCAGACTGCGGACGGCGTTGCACAAAAATTATCGTTTTTGAAAACATTAATATAGTTTCTGTATTCCTATTTAATTTGCATCATATTTAAATATTCTTGTGTTCAGTGACAAGGTAGTTAAAACCAGTTAAATATAGCGCAAATCGGCATAGTTATAGTAAGCGGGTCCCTATGCTAATGAATGACTGCACTAACCAGGCCGGTGGGATCACGTGGTTTTTGCTGATGCATCCAAGAAAAATCTTTACTCTTTATCTTTAGTCTTTACTTGTAATGAGAGAAAATGGCGAACACGAAAGATTTGCTGCAGCCGAAAATGAAAACCAAGTGGTGCAACCGAAAATATTGCGAAATTACGGCGAACGTTCTAAACAGCAAGGAAGAACATTTCATACGTAAATGATTTTAGACCATTCTTTAAAATATGTATTTATAAAATGAGTGTACAGTTTTGACATAATTAGGGATGACTCGACAACTTTTCGGCAACCATGGCAACGATGTGCGCTTACATACGCTGTAGCACCGCAGTTAATCTTTGTACGATTAATCTCCGCATAAACTCTTGTTTTCTGGCTCCTGCTCTTTCTTTTACGCTGCATCAACGTCACCGGGCAGCTTAACACGGGAAGCTCCGTCTAGTAATATATATAAGGTCGTTGGCACTAACCCTATCACTAACCCTATCACTAACCCTAACCGACCCTCACGATGCCTAATCTGAACCTAACCGACCCTCACGATGCCTAACCTGACCCTAACCGACCCTCACGATGTCTAACCTGATCCTAACCGACCCTCACGACCCCTAAACCTGAACCTAACCAACACATAGGGACCCGCTTACTATAACTAAGCCGCGCAAATCTGCTTTGTGATTTGTAGTCTATCTCCACACTTTGGTCTAGGCGACTATATTATTAATATTTTATACTAGACCTACAGTCCTGTCGAATTTGTGCAGGCCCCTCGGCTTCTACAAGAAAGTTTTTTTTCAGATGGCCATAATATTGTTATTTTTAGAAAGTTTAATTAAGTAGTTTTAGCGTGGGTGTCAGCAGAATATAATAAGTCATTGGGAATCTGGGATTAGAGTTTTCTTAGTTGTACATTATCTCATATTAATAATCAGGAATTGCATAGGCTATATCTTCATGGGCGGAGTTTGGTTTCCGTTCTTGGGGCGGGGGGGGGGGCTAACCCCGAGTCTGGACCTTCTTTGAGGAGCTAACCCCGAAAAAGGATACCATTTTCATGGTAAAAAAGCTGAATCTGGGCTTTCTTGGGGGGCTTAGCCCCCCCCCCCCCCAGCCCCAGATAAACTCCGCCCATGAATATCTTTCAGTGCAAATTCACCAGAAGGCCAGTTGGAGTAGAATATTTTGCTGTGGATTTTATTGGCTTTCTGAATGAATATAAATTGCCAACGGCAGACCGGCAGAACCAATTATGTGCAAACAGAAATTGTCATCAGTTCAAGTGCTTTAATTGTGTATGTTTAATTCCTTAAGACCAGTAGGCCTAAAGTTGTTAGAATTCTGTTTCGTATGTTTCAAGGGATGTGAATCCGCTTATGGCTGAATCGGAGTATCTGCGGCAAGCAGTTGGTGAACCACTAGCAAAATGCCTTACAGATGTTGTTCTTCATCGACCTAATGATCCGATCGAGTATATTGCTCTCTGGCTTTACAAACATTCTGAAAATGTAAAGAATGAGCTTCAGGTATGTACTCATTGTCCTATGTATTGTTGTAAAGGATATTCCGAACAAGTACAATTGCAGAAATGAGGAAAGTTGCCAAAGAGCAAACCTCACCCTGTGACAGCTTTTTCTTAAGCACTACGATATGTCTATACTTGAATTAGAACTCGTTTCTGTCAATAAAAAGACAAAAAGCCATGAATCAAGTTCTGAATTAATACATTTCAAAGCATTATATTATAATTTATATTTTTAAGCAGGACTGCAAAATTATTTGATAACTTGTTTATAAATCCCATAACTCCATGCACTGAGAGACATTATTTCTTTAAAACAGCGGGCCAAAGAGGCTGAACAACTGGCAAAAGAAATTGAAGAACAGAAGATAGCTAACGAAATGATGATTCAGTTAGCCTTGGAAGAGGAGCAGCAGCACCAGAAAGAAGCGGAGCAAGCTGCAAAACAATTGGAAGAAGCTGAAAGGTTGCAGGTAAGATGGGAAACTGTCTTCCATGATCATACATTTGTGGGGCGCGGTGGTCTAGTGGTGGCGTCGTTGCCTTGGAGCCGGAAGGTCCGAGGTTCGAATCCACCTCCCCGCGTAAGGACCTTGGGCAAGTCCTTCACTTACAATTGCTCAGCGCTTCGGCGTGAAACTCCGATGCAGTGTCCGCTCTGCATCGGGAGCGCCTCTGAGCAGAGATAGCTTGAAGGGGCGCTATAACAAGTGCACATACAAACATACATCGATTTTCAGTTCAAATCAATTTTCGTTTAATCAAGACTTCAGGCTGGCAGAACGCAGCCTGTTACATACAATTAATTTCAGTGCTAAAAGTGTAAAAAAAGTGCCTGGACGCCCCATAGGCCTACCCTTCCAAAAGAAGTGCCAGATAGCCCCAAACATTTTCAGGTGTGCTGGCCAAATAAGTGGCAGGACGGCATAGAGATTTGAAAATAAGTGCCAGGACGCCGTCCATGACCGTCCTGCCACACTTTAAGCTCTGCATACAATTAATTTTACAAATTATGTTTTATGTGTAAGTTCAGTTCATATGCAACACAAATAAATATTCAGTTTGATTAATGTAGATGGTTTTGACATGAGTTTGTTCTAGGATTTGATAGGCTAAAAATGTTTTTAAAGTACTCTGTCTACAGATAAAGTTGCAAGTATCTTTTTCGGGAAGAGTGAAGCCATGAGTCTGAGGACTTACCTTGGACGAAGCTCATGACCACAGGAAGGGCGAGGCAGAGGGAATAGTCTATAATGACCAAGGATCCACAAATTTAATAAATGTAGCAGCACATTTTTCCCCAGAAAAATTGAAGAGGTGCTTTTGCATGTAAAGTGGAGGTATTCACTGGTAGAATTAAGAAAAAAATAGAGGATAAAATTGGATGATAAACTAAAAATACATCATCAGAAACAAAAGAGATGAGAAGAGTAAAAACCTTCGACTGGTGCATGTCACGCAGCTCAAATAGTGGTTTATCCTCATCCCTCCAGGGCCGGATTAAGCAATGTGGGGTCCTGTTCGGGAAATTTTAACGGATGAAAAATTTTCGGGAAAATCATACCATTTCATCCGCCAAAAAAGTTGATGACCTTTTTTTTAGTCATCTGGCGAAATTTTCGGGAAATTAGTCGTTTCGTCGAAATTTCCTCCAAAAAATTCTCTTTCCCATTTGTGGGGGCCCCCCTAAAGTGTGGGGGCCCCTGTTCGACCGAACATGTTGAACATGCCTTAATCCGGCCCTGCATCCCTCCCTAAAAGCGGGGGAACTAAATCAAATACTGTTCATGTGGCATATATTTTAGATGCATCACACAGATACTTCTGTCGACAAACATGAACCAGTTGGTACAGTGCTATCTGCCACTGACAGACAGGGCGATAACGAGGAGGAGGAAGAGGAAACTGAGGAGGGCGATGAAGAGGAAGAGGAGGAAACAGTGACACGTGTGCAGTCAAATACTTCTCAAATCGTCACAGAACCGAACGTCGATCCCGATCAGTCGGGAGAGATGAAGCAGACCAGTGAACAAGACGTTCAAAGAGATATGTAAAATAAATGGTAATGGTTGTTGTTTGTATGTGCACTTGTTATAGCGCCCCTTCAAGCTCTCTGTCCTACTCAGACGCGCTCCCGAATGCAGAGCGGACACTGCATCGGAGTTTCACGCCGAAGCGCTGAGCAATTGCGAGTGAAGGACTTGCCCAAGGTCTCTACGCGGTGGCTTGAGGGTGGATTCGAACCTCAAACCTTCCGGCTCCAAGGCAATGACGCCACCACTACACCACCGCGCCCCACAATAACATTTCAATAACAGATATTATTCAGCATCACTTTTGGTAGTTTTGGGCAACCGATATATTTTGTGTGTTCAGTCCTTCATTTTTTTCTCACATGTATTTGCTCTAGTGCCCTTTCAAGCTCGCTACTCAGAGGTGCTCCTGACTACAGCGCGTATACTGCATCAGAGTTTCATGCCGAAGTGCACAAGCAATTGCGAGTGAAGGATTTGCTCAAGGTCCCTACATGGTGGCTTGAGGTGGATTCGAACCCTTCGGCTCCAAGGCACCGAACCCAACAAAAATCATTTTTCCTTACTTCAATAAGCTTGCAGCTGTTCTAACTGACCCTTCTTGCACTCCTATTGATGGGCGATAGAACTGTTAATAATGCTTGTTTTGTTTTTTACTTTCAGCTTCTGAGCAACAAATGCACGAATGACTGAAACAGAAGTTTGTGCTTTATAACTAAGGGAATGTGACCTTCATTAATTATAATTTTTTTCAATTCATAACTTGAAATGAACAGTAGACAGATGACTTTGAGCATATGGGTGAAAACTGTCAGCTTTGGACTCAAACTAAACACCTCATCGTAGGTACTCTGCACGTATGTATGTAATTCTTGAGAAGTCAGCCAAACAGCAAGTTACAAGAACAATTGCATCTGGATCGGGACACTGCCCTTGGGAAAAAAGCAACATCCAAGACTTGCATGCAATTCCAGGCTGAGTCAGACTCCTGGGTCAAAGTACGAGTCCTCATATCCCAAGGCCAAGTTCGAGTCTTTCAACTTTAAGTCGAGTTTATAAAGTTTAATATTGTTTAGTTTTAAGTTCTTAGGCCTGCATTTGAACACTGTTGGACAATACAGCACTTTTGCTGGTAAAATGCACCTGATGCAAGGTCCACGTAAGGCAACATCGATTACTATCGTATTGTTTAGTGTTAAGTGTTTTGTTCTCCGTTTCAGAAAAACATGGTTTGACATGATGGACTTTGAAGAAATATTTATCAACTTAAACTAAGATGCATGGCTTTCACAGCATTTAAGTCTAAATGTTTGTCATCGTAAATTCAGCATCTTTGTGGTATTGAAAAACTATTGTTCAGCCCCCTTACACAATGCAGCCTCTGAGTAGTTTTTTGAAGGGGCGCTATATAATTGCTCTGAGTGAATGAGTTATTACCACCTGACAAATTCAATCGTGGGGCACGGTGTAGTGGATATTTTGTTGCCTTGCAGCCAGAGGGTTGCAGGTTCGAATCCACCTCAAGTCACCGCGTAAGGACCTTGGGCAAGTCCTTCACTCGCAATTGCTCAGCGCTTCGGTGTGAAACTCATAATACAGTGTCTGCTCTGTAGTCGAGAGCACCTGAGTAGGAATTGAAGGGGTGCTATAACAAGTGCACATACCGTACAAACAAAGCGTACGTCTGGTCATGGACAATGATAGCCATCATAAAGCATAATGGAGCAAAAAGCCCTGCCTCATACAAGTTTATGTCCATGCATAAACTACCATACTAATTCGATAAATCACATGTGTAAAGGTTTGGACATGTTTAACAAGTGATTTTGTGATTGCAGAAGTATGAAGTATCATTATCTGCCATAGGACACATTTGGTAATATTTCAAATATCATGTGACATTAAAGACTTAATGCAATTAAATATTACTAGTCTTAGGTGGCTTCAGAATTGCAGGACTGTAAAGTCATTGTATATCATTGAAGTCCGTCATCATAAGCCACCATAATAGTAAAGACCAAAGTTTAAATTCTCAAGTAATTAAAACCGTTAATTAATTAAATACCTAAAGTAACGTATTTTATGCCACTCTATCTGGAGACAGATCTACGGTTAGCAGTGACGTCAATTCTTTGAGGTAAAACTGTATTTTAGCGTATTTTATTCCAAATGCGTAAACTCAAAAGAAATAGCGTATTTAATTAAAACTGATGGAGAAGTTCAATACAGGGATGTAGGACATTTCCCCCCCCCCCCGGACATATTCCCCCCGGACATATTCCCCCCGGAAATTTACCCCCTCGGACATTTCCCCCCCTTTCCATAAGGGTCCCTATGTTAATGAATGACTGCACTAACCTATCACTAACCCTAACCAACCCTCACGATGCCTAACCTATAATATGTACAGAGGGGGAAATTGTCCGGGGGGGGTAAATGTCCTAGTCAAAAACGGGGGGAAAACGTCCGGGGGGGGTAAATGTCCGGGGGGAATATGTCCGGGGGGTAAATGTCCGTACAGACATGAACCGTTACAACGATTTCTATAACATAATACACAAATGCACACGCTAAATAATAAAATACGCTAAAATACATGATATCGATTTTGAGAGAATAAAATACGCTAAAATACAGTTTTACCTTCTTTGATTTGGCTTCAGAATTGCAGGACTAAAAATATCATTAAATAATTCGTATTAGTCAGTCATCATAAGCCATTGATCGGTTACATTAAATGGAAGTGATTTAACTCCCAGCAGCATATTGGTTACATTGATAGGATAAATATTCCTTCAGACATTTCTAAGATCTATCCAGTTATTAGATTTACATGTGTAATCAAAAAGGCAAGACGCACACAGCGACAGTTCGCCGGATATGTCTTGCCGTTATAAATTACAATTTGGCTTTCATAGCTAAATATGCTACCTATTCATATATTCATTTAAGCATGGTTTGTGAATAGTTTCACGAAATCTACAAATCATGATTTAAAGATTTTATCTGATAATTTTTATGACAGCCAACTACAACAGTGCATGACATGATGCAAAAGACCAAAGAGGAACCGGAAGCTGCCCAAGAGTCACTCTTCCAAGTTCTTCAGCGTGCGTGCTTAAGCCAAAGATATTAAATAATCAAGCTTTTCTGATAGGCGATTTAACGACGCTGAAACTTTATTATGCGCCTTCATTAAATACAACGACTGTGCAAATCATTTGCTTTCCTAGAAGTTTCTCCCTTCGTACGACGTCAATTGCTTCCAAAGTTAATAATTATTCGGATCACACTAGAGATGGGGCAGCGAATTAGGCCTGTAGATGTAAAATTTCTGGCATTGAATAGCGTTTTCCGTCGCGGTCTTAAAGCAATAAACTGCGAATCGAGAGAGTGATTTCAAGGGTCATGCTGAGAGTTACCATCAACTATAAATACGGTTTACAATAGCCTACTTTACATAACATCGAGCGAATCCGCTAATCGTCATCAACTGTAGCGTGATACTCTCTGACTGGCAGTGACTGCGTTTGTTATTTCCCTTCTGTGTGCAAACCAGAAGTCAGATCTGATGGCACACTGTCAGGTCATCTTCAACCACCATTCTCCAGTTGTGGCGAGTAGGCCTACACCTTCGCAGCGAAGGTAAGCGGTGGTAAGCGAAGGTAAGAAAGGGTAGGAGAAGGTGAGAGGAGGTAAAAGAAATCGCAAGTTGCTTTTACGCACAGGCATTGTTGCCCACATAAATTTTTGCAGGAGGTGCCAAAAATAAACAAAAGCCTGTCACCAATAATATTATTGTTCTTTATCTTAATAATAAATAAACTAGAGGCCTATGCTTAGGCTAAAACGAAAATGCACGAATAATAATATTATTCATTAGTAATAGGCCTACTATATACTAGCCTATATTAGGCAACCTTAAGTCTTTCAGGCCTATTAGCGCAAGACTAGGAGCCTAGGCCTATACATTGACGTCACGATTAGTCATCACCAAAGCTCATTAATCTTTATTGATGAGAGATATTATTCCGTGCTCTGCCTCTTA
>OX243825.1:22111893-22324393 GCA_945859605.1 Lumbricus rubellus
TTAGCTCCCCCTAGCCCCTGATAAACTCCGCCCATGACGATAGTCACGCAGTTTCACACGAGTCTGACTTAAGAAGTCTATATTTAGACAACATCCTGCAGATTTTGAGAACTCTGTCTCCATTGAATCGTAGGAAATCTATTGTTAAATCAGATTGTTCTTTAATGCTTTGTGTCTTGGCATTCACACAATGGCAATAGGGTACAAATTGTACAATGGTATAATTTATATGCACATTAATTATAATTATTTTTGCACGGCTTTCTTTTGTGTTCGCAAAAGATCATGTATGCGTAAGTGCAAAGCTACAATCAGGATTCTGGGGTTGGGGGTTATTCCATCTTAAGAAGTCGACAAGGAACCGAATCAACTACTAAAGCAGCATTTGACATCATGACGTCATTGATCAGAAGTGCTCCTGTTTCGCTGCAATTCTAATCCTCGGTCAAAGTCAACAACTAAGGCTCGCAACAACGAGTATGCACTTAATGGTATCTCGAGAACCCGTCGCCGTATACGTCCTTTCCAGCCAATAATTATATTATACGTTTGCAATATCAATTAATTTTGGAGTTGGTATAGTTATAAGCTTACATATTAATAATTATATGATTTATATCGGAAGGCATTGACGTGTAAAGCACTGTAGGCATTTAAATTATTGCTTACTTAGGTGAATTTGAAAATGAAAAAGAAGGGGGGGCTGAAGGATACAGAAAGGCACAGAAAATTGACAGAGGTAGAAATAAATAGATCTTGACATCGAGATATACAGAGTGTGATACGATTACATAACAGTCATGAGCCCGCGTTTCTGACGGCAGGTCAGACGAATGGAGCTCGGAAAGAAGGAAGAGAAGAAGAAGGAGGAGGAGGCAGGATGGATGGAAAAACGAAATGAAAGAAAAGAAGGAGGGAAGGAAACAAAGAAATAAGGAAGGAGAGGATCACGGGAGGAAGAAAGGAGAGACCGAAGGAAGAAAGGAAGACAGGAGAGGATCCATGGACGAATGAAACAATTCTGTGAGTAAAAGAGTCATTGAGTCAGTCAGTCAGTCAGTCAGTCAGTCAGTCAGTCAGTCAGTCAGTCAGTCAGTCAGTCAGTCAGTCAGTCAGTCAGTCAGTGTGTGTGTGTGTGTGTGTGTGTGTGTGTGTGTGTGTGTGTGTGTGTGTGTGTGTGCGTGCGTGGGTGTGTGTGCGTACCAACCGAAATACCGAATTCGATGAAAGCAATGCTATCATTCAGACTGCCTACAAGTCAGCTTCTGTCTCTGTCTCTGTCTCTGTCTCTGTCTCTGTCTCTGTCTCTGTCTCTGTCTCTGTCTCTGTCTCTGTCTCTGTCTCTGTCTCTGTCTCTGTCTCTGTCTCTGTCTCTCTGTCTCTCTGTCTCTCTGTCTCTCTGTCTCTCTGTCTCTCTGTCTCTGCCTCTGTCTCTCTCTGCCTCTGTCTCTGTCTCTGTCTCTGTCTGTCTGTCTCTCTCTCTCTTTGTCCGTGTCTTATTGTTCGTGTGGATGCGTCCGTTCTCGCTATATATCTTGACCAAAAGCAGATTAGAAATATCACCAGTCCCTGCACGCCACTGAAAGAATCATTATATGACAGAAAATACGTATTATATATTGCATGCATACACAACGATAATTATACATTATATATATATATATATATAATTTATATGCATAGGATATATATATATATAGTATAATGTATATATTATATTGGATATAATAATGTATATATGTATATATGAGATGGGCAAATGCAAATCTGTGCGCTGATGTATGTGTTCAGAATCCCTTTACGTTAGCTCGGGCGTTAGAAGATTGCGACAGGTTTCCATGGCAACTGTCAATTAGCGTATGATCACGTGATCAATCGGCCTAGCGATGACAAACGTCTAAGTTACACAGCGAGCAATGCTGCTGCAGCCACTACTTATAAATGCATAGGAATATCAGTAGATATACATGTGTTCATATACATGTATATATATATACAGTTATACTTATACACACATATGTAGGCTTACATGTATATAATTATGTAGGCCCTATATCTATCTATCCATCCATAAATTCATCCATCCATCCAATCTATATGAGAGAGATGCACAATTGCGATTGTACACCGTATACACAATTACACATCCATTATATTCAATGTATATCGACTGTAAGTATAATATACAATTATACATCTCATATACAAGTATGTTTGTATGTGCATTTGTCATAGCGCCTTTTAAAGTTCTCCACTCAGAGGCGCTCCAGACCACAGCGCGAACGCTGAATCGGAGTTTCACGCCAAAGCGCATGATCAATTACGAGTGAAAGACTTTCCCAAGGTCCCTACGAGGCCGCTTGAGGTGGATTCGAACCTGCAACCCTCCGGCTGCAAGGCAACAAACATGCCCACTATACACCACAACGCCCCACATATTTGTTTTATATATATCTTGTATATATTAGCATGTATCTTATATATATATATATATACACACACACACACATATATGAACATTTATTATTCATGTAGCCTATATGTGCTAGTCTAAAATTATAACGAAGCTTATTTTAAAGTCGTAGGTCATTAATAATTTGGTCTTAAAATAAGCATTGTTTGACGATGATGACAATAACGACTGAAGAACAATACATGTCTCTTCGTCGTCGTCGTCAGGCTCAGCAACCGTCTCCGCATCTGTTTCGGTTGATGAGATGAAACGACGTCTCAGAGGATGGATGTGAGAGACTGATGCGGCTGCTGCTGAGGCAGGGAAGAAGGATGGAGGATGGAAAGGAGGGATGGATGGAGGAAGGGAAAGATGGAGAGATAAAGGGAGGGATAAAAGAGGAAAGGAGGAGTGGAAGGAGGGGAAAGATGGAGGGATAAAGAGAAGGAGAGATGGATAGATAGAGGGAGGGAAAGATGGAGAGATAGAGGGAGGGATGAAGGGGAAGGATGGATGGATGGAGGGATGGGTGGACCATAATGTATAATGAATAATAGAAATGACTGAAATGGGATGGATGGAGGAATGGATAGAGGAATAAAGGGAGGAAAAGATGGAGAGATATATTATATAGGGAGGGATGGAGGAAGGGATGGATGGAGGGATGGAGGAAGGGAGGATGGGAGATGGAGGATGGGAAGAAGGGATGGATGGATGGATGGATGGAGGAATAAAGAGAGGGAAAGATGGAGAGATACAGGGAGGCATGGAGGAAGGGAGGAGGGATGGATGGAGGGAGGGAGGGAAAGATGGAGGGATAGAGGGAGAGATGGAGGATGGATGGAGGGAGGGATGGAGGGATGGAGGGATGGATGGAGGGATAAAGGGAGGGACAGATGGAGAGGGATGGATGGAGGAAGGGAGGAGGGATGGAGGAAGGGAGGAGGGATGGAGGAGGGGAAAGAGGGATAGATAGAGGGATGTATGGAGGGATGGATGGATGGAGGGAAAGATGGAGGAATAACGGGAGGGAAAGGTGGAGAGATAAAGGGAGGGATGGAGGAGCGATGGAGGAGGAAGAGAGGGAGAAGGAAGGGAGGGATGCTGGTGTCCGCTGTCTCTCGATTGGCGCCTTGGCTGCTGATGCGATTGCTATGGCATCGTTGACAATTCGTGACAAAAATCACCGATCATCAGTCAAAGGACGCGACATTGCACTTGTGTTGCTATAGTATAGAGTATAGACAAACGTAGACAGTAGACACAGACTCAAGCACACACATCTACACACATCTATACACACACCTATACGCACACCTATACACACACACACACCTACATACACCTACACACACACACACACACCTATACACACCTACACACACACACACACACACACACACACACACACACCTTCACACACACACACACACACACACACACACACACACACACACACACACACACACACACACACACACACACACACACACACACACCCAACAGCGGACACCTAAATACCCGAATTCGCACACCTTTTACACACGCGCACAGACATGCACACCTACATGCACACCTACAAACACACTTACACACATCTATGCGCACATCTGCACACAAACCCACCCAACAGCGCATACCCAAAGTATATCTATTACCTACGCACACACGCGCAGACTCGTACACCCTCCTGCCTCCGCACATACACTATTATACTAGATAACTAGATTGTTATCCACTTGCATGGAGTTGAAGAAAGGCTTACGGTAACTATGCATGGAGTCCTATAGGAAAGAATGAAGAGTTAGAACTCCCAACCCCGACAATAATAATTATTCTCACCATGAATAACTACCGACGCCCACCGTCACCAGTGGCGGGGCCAGGATTTCATTTGGGGGGCTGAACTTCTGGAAAACAATTTAATTTTTTATCCGCCAAATTTTTTTGGCTGAAAGTCGAAATTTGTCATTTTTACATGGGAAAAAATGGATCGTCTATTTGGGGAGGGGCTTATCTCCCCCGCCCCACCCCCCTGCCGCCGCTACTGACCGTCACACGCACTGTAGTGGTTATACGTATGCTGAATGACCACATGTACAATTGTACATGCACTATGTACACGTATATCTGTACACTTGATCTTTGCCAGTCTGTGTCGGGTACTAGGACTATTACAGTCGACCCTTACGCTCAATGGGAAAGACGTGGTTGCTCGCTACTCCCTTGGCTCGTACCTCCATCGTAAAAGCTATGTTTTTTCTGTAGTTGACCCAGCGGTATATGGAATGACCTCCCTCTTGAGCTGCGCCTCTTCCCAAAGTCATTGTCTGACACATAAACAAGCGCTTCAAAACTCTTTTTTTTTGGCGTGCATGCTGGAGTCAGGAACATATCTGCGTAGTTTCCTGTCTGTCTGTCTGTCTCTGCCTCTGTCTGCCTCTGTCTGTCTCTGTCTGTCTCTGTCTGTCTCTGGCTGTCTCTGTCTGTCTATGTCTGTCTCTGTCTTTTTCTGTCTGTGTCTGTCTCTGTGTCTGTCTGCCTGTTCTGTCTGTCTCTGTCTCTGTCTCTGTCTCTGTTTATCTGTCTGTCTATCTGTCTGTCTGTCTGTCTGTCTGTCTGTCTGTCTGTCTGTCTGTCTGTCTGTCTGTCTGTCTGTCTGTCTGTCTGTCTGTCTGTCTGTCTGTCTCTCTCTCTCTCTCTCTCTCTCTCTGTGGCGTGTGTGTGTGTGTGTTGCTTTGCATACAGTGTGTTGTCGGATGATTGCAAATGCTCCGACCACTGCAGCAGCGTTCGGGATTCGTATCTCCTCTTTATTAACATATTATCGTTGTCTTTCCTGTCACCGGAAAAAGGTTCCGCTTGATTGATTGCTGTTGTCATGGTTACATGCGCTTCAGCAGAAATACTCTTCAAGCTCTTGAGTCACGTCTCTGGCGACCATATAGATTCGCTAAATGCGCTACATAATGGATGAACCGAATCGCCCTTCTACAGCCATGCTCTAATGGGTTGCCGGGAATACGTATTCACAGGATATAATCATGTCATGCATTGCGTCATTCCCTGGGCAGAGACTTAGGGTGGGAGGACAGAGGACGGTTCCCCTCAATGAATGTGTTGGGGGGACGGCCCATGTATTTACTCCCACCCCAATTGTTGAGTGTCATGACTAAAAAAAGAAAAAGGTCATCAACTTTTTTACGTGAAAAATGGATATTTTTCCAGGAAATTTCGGCCGGACGACTAAAAAAGGTCGTCAGAAATTTGGTTTGGTCACCAAATGTGTGGAATATTTCGTCGGCGACTCAGTGATTCGTCAGCCCAAAATCTCGCGTCCTTCCTTCGGCGCCACTCGTTCGCCCCCCCCCCAAGTCTCCGCCCATGCGTCATTCATTGTGTACAAAACTAAAATTGAAGAGTATTTGTTGGGCGCGGTGGCATAGTAAATACCGAAGGGTTGCAAGTTCGAATCCACATATAAGCAGGTCCTTCACTTTCAATTATTGCTCCGGCGCTTCGGTGTGAAACTCCGAAGCAATGCACGCGCCGTAGTCGGTAGCGCCTCTGAGTAGATGGCTTGAATGGGCCCTATAGAAATGGGAAAATAGATTACTATAATTAACATAGTTATTGTAGGCATATTCTTGCTTTTATCCACTGGTTTAAGCTAAAATGTCAAACCGCTCTTATTTGTGCAATTTCAAGCTCTTATGCCCATTTTATAGTGCTCCACTTTATTAGATTCCGCGAGCGGGTATATACTAATAGCCTCTTTTTTAATCACGTATAAATACGCAGAGTGTTTGCATGTGTTGATAGCTGCTCTTTTGCTCAAAGCCTCAAAGGGGATCCAAGGCCACCTCTCTCTCCGTTGTGCACAGAAGGGTGCTCTTAATTCCATAATTCCATTCCCACGAACTGCAACTATGTTTAGATTCGAGTCTTAATTTTCAGTAGTAGGCGCAGTAGGCTGGAAGCGGCTCCCACAGGAACTATATCTGCTTTTTGGAGCTTTTACTGAAGCATTTGTTATTCAACTCCAAAACTGTGCTTTTCCCGTGCTATGGAGTCGGGAACGATACTGAGTACCTGTACTTTAGGAAGCGACATAGAAACTCTTGAAAAAGCGAACGAATGTTTATAATACTTATACATGTATAGTACACGCCTACTATTTTTTATGTATTACGTACGTATGTCTAGAAGCCTAAAACTTGATTATCGTCTCGATTTGTCTGTGTTAGGCGTGCATAATATGCAACAACTCGATAAATAATTGTGGCGTCGACTTTTACTCGGACGCAGAAGGAGAAGGACGAGGAGGAGAAGTGGAGGATAAGGATAAGAAGGAGGAGAAGGATGAGGAGAAGGAAGAGAAAGGAGAAAGGAGGAGGAAGAAGGAAGAAGGAAGGAGGATAAGGAGGAGGAGAAGAAGGTAGAGAAGGAGAACGAGGAGAAGCTTAGTAAAAACATGGAGGAGGAGGAGAAGGAGGATGAATGAGGAATGAGAAAGGCGGAGGAGGAGGAGGAGAAAAAATGGAGAAAGAGAAAGAGAAGGAGGAGGACAAGGAGAAGGAGAAGAAGGAGGAGAAGAATGAGGAGGAGAAGGAGGAGAAGGAGGAGGACAGGGAAGAGGAAAAGGAGAAGGTGAGAAGAAGGATGCCTGTGTTGCGGAGGATATGCATGTAGAGGAGGCAGGAAAGTCGACGACGACGTTTGTTCGTTTCGTGGCAATGCAAATGAAGAGAATTTATATAGCGGTCGTTGTTGTTTGCCCTCCAACCCTCAACACTCAGTTTCTATACGTCAGTCTGCGGCTAACTTGTCCGTGTATGTCTGTGTGTGTGTGTTTGTATGTCTGTGTCTGTCTGGCTATTTCTGTCTCGCTGTCTGTTTACAAGTATGGCTGATGCAGACATTGTTTGCCAACGAACTCAGTCCGTCTAACCGTTCGTTTTATTCTTGTATGTCTGCAAGTATTTGTATGTTTGTCTGTATGTCTATCTATGTGTTTTGTCTCTCTGCCTGTTCGTGTGTGGTGTGCACCATGGACTGAGACAGACAAATTTGCAATAAGGCGCTGTCCGTTTGTCTCTGTCTGTCTGTATGTGTCTGTATCTCTCTACCTCTCTCCAGACGTGTCTGACCGTCTGTCTGTATGTGTTGGTGTGACTGTCCGTTTCTCTCTCTCTCTCTCTCTCTCTCTCTCTCTGTCTGTCTGTCTCTCTGTCTCTCTCTCTCTCTCTGTCTTTCTCTCTCTTTCTCTCTGTCTCTCTTTCTGCTTGTTGTATTCGTCTGTGTTAGTGATAGTGCACATCTTGCTCTTGGGTTCTGCCAATCAGAGTATATAACGGTGAGGGATGAAGGAAATCCGGTTTGACTGTCCATATCCGGACTCTTGTCCATCCACCATTCGGACCTTTCCGGATCGTGCCGGATATGAGTCGATCCCTCTATTTGGTGGTGGGAGGGTCGGTGCGTCAGTTTATTTCTAATGGCGCTATAGAAGAAGAAGGATAAGGAGGAGGAGACGGGGAGGAGAAGGATGCCATGCGTATTGTTGACTTTGAGCTTAAACATGTTAACGAACTTTGTCTACGATTGCTAATCGTATTCCTAATTAATATAACTAATAATTAGCCTATAAGTACAAACTAACTGAGTATTTTGAGTGTTACATTTATCGTTATTGATAAAATAGCGTTTGCAGTTGTTATTTTCTAAGTTCCTATAATGGAGTAAGAGAGGTGTTGACAAGTGCATGTTCAGTAATGTGAATATATTTTTGAGACGATAAAGGATGAAAATACCATTCGGATCCCACACGTAAATATCTTCAACAGCCACTGCAATACGAAAAATGCCATCCCCCATCCAGCCGATCATGTTTTTACTAAGCTGGTTCCAAGTTCGTTCCAGCGATTTTGCGTCGTTGGGCGCCACAGAAATCTCGAGATTACGATTACAGTTACATGCTGGTATACATTCGTGGGGCGCGGTTGTGTAGTAGTGGCGTCGTTGCCTTGGAGCCGGAAGGTTCGAAGTTCGAATCCACCTCGCCGCGTAAGGACCTTGGGCAAGTCCTTCACTCACGATTGCTCAGCGCTTCGGCGTGAAACTCCGACGCAGTGTCCGCTCTGCATTCGGGAGCGCCTCTGAGTAGTAGAACTCGAAGGGGCGCTATAACAAGTGCACATACAAACAAACATGTCGCACGGACAAATCATGAATTTCTTCTGCAGTTGTTCTTGTTAGATAAATTATCACAGAGCCTTCTATTGCTGAGTAATAGAAGTCTCTGGATTATCATAATGACACAGCGAACAGGTGTGTTCGTTCGATGTCTATAAATAGAATCGCGTACACTGGCGCCGCCTGTCGTCGATTTGTCGATGCTACTCTACCTATATATATATACACATATATACACACCTATATACATATATACATATAATTATATATATACACGCAAATACACACACATACATACACACACATATATATATATATACAGTATTATACACATTATATATACATACACATATACAATTTTATACATATAGATTATGTGAGACTGAATGGCCGCCGCCATGTTTTGTTCTTTTGTCATGTAGGCCAACAGCAGCAGCAGCAGCATCAGCAGCCACAGATGTCAATAGCGCCTAGTGGAACGCAGATAAAAACCATCGACTCAGGTATGATATTTACCTGTACGATTGGCGCCGGTGCCTATGAGTCATCACCGTCATCACCGTCATCATCATCCAAGGCAGCAGCAGCAGCAATAATCAAATGGTTGGCACCACGGCGCCAACAGATAACAGCAACGGCTGGCAGGTAAACACGCTATGCTATATATATATATATATACTATTCTATATATACATATATAATATTATATATGCATATATAATTATTTTATTAGTGTTATTTCAATATTCTATATATATATATATATATATATATATTACATATACATATCAATGCTATATATATAGAGAGAGAAGGGGCATATGCTATATATATCATTGCTATATATATATGAATATATAATTTTATATATGTATGTCTGTGCATTATAGCCTACATTATATTCAATGGAACTACACTATGTATACACGAGGCATTATACCGAAATAGATTATGATAGGCCTTTGTAGAAATGAATAGAAATGTCGCTGAGTGTTACAGAGTCTGTGATATTTGCGTAATATTACATTAATAGAACAACAGTTGTGTGTGTGTGTGTGTGTGTGTGCGCGCGCGGGGGAGTGTGTGGGTGTGGGGGGGGCGGTGTGTGTGTGTGTGTGTGTGCGGGAGTGGGTGAATGTGTGTGTGTGTGGGGGGGGGTGTATGGGTGTGGGTTTGGGTGTGTGTGGGTGAGAAACAGGCAGAGACATAGACAGACAGACAGACAGAGACAGAGGGAGGAAGAGAGAGAGAGAGAGAGAGAGAGAGAGAGAGAGAGAGAGAGAGAGAGAGAGAGAGAGAGAGAGAGAGAGAGAGAGAGAGAGAGAGAGAGAGAGAGAGAGAGAGAGAGAGAGTATGGATAGAGGTGTTCTTTATGTATTTCTATGTACCAATATAAAGGCCTATATATCTTGCGAGTGCAGGTTTATATTTAGAGGCATATTAGCAAATCGAGTATGTAGGTCTATAGATACTCTTTGGATTCGATTTGGTCGTAGGTCGCTTTTTGAAGAGGTTTTGACTGCATGCGTTGAGTTAATTAAGAGCGCTCATATTTCATGATATTTGGCCTCAGTCTGAAGCTGCAGAAATAATTAGGTTTGCTGGATACCAATAAACAGGTCCTCGGATCACCTATCAGGATTCAGAGAGTCTGGAGATTTTTCAATTATATGTGGAACGCCAACAGCTGCTGCTGGCCTAGGAACAGTTTTCTATTGCTGTTCTTGTTATTTTGATATGATTATTGTGGGGGCCCAGAAGTAGAAAGGATGCTTCAGGGACTTTAATAATTATTATGATAGACTTACTGATTTTATTATTAGTGTTATTTTTGTATTATTATTATTATTATCATTATTATTATTATTGTCATTATTGGTATTATTGTCATTATTGGTATTATTTTATTTTATACTATTGTTGCTGTTGTTGGTGGTGTTGCTGCTGTTGGTGTTGTTTTTTATTATGTTGTTGTTAATCAAAGAAATAGAATTAGCACGTTAGAATGCATTGTATTTGGAGGAGAGACTTTTGGAAGGTAACGTTTCACATGTCTCACAATGTTTATTTTTTCCACAAGTACAATGTAACGATGCCTTCAATTGTGTTTATGATTGCAGTTGTATCTGTCTTTCTAGCAGTATGTCTGTCTGTCCGTCAGTCTGTTTGTCTGTTTGTCAGTCTGTCCGTCAGTCAGTATGTTGGTCAGTCTGTCTGTCTGTTTGTCTGTTTGTCTGTCAGTCTGTCTGCCTGTCTGTCTGTCCGTCCGTCCGTCCGTCTGTCTGTTTGTCTGTCAGTCAGTCAGTAAGTAAGTCAGTTTGTCTGCCTGTCCGTGTGTCTGTCTGTTTGTCTGTCTGTCTGTAAACGTGTTTGTCTGTCTGTCTGTAAACGTGTTTGTCTGTTTGTCTGTCAGTCAGTCAGTAAGTAAGTCAGTTTGTCTGCCTGTCCGTTTGTCTGTCTGTCTGTCGGATTCCAGTGCATACCATGGATGGAAAGTTTACAGAGAAGTGCATGGAAGCAACGCATCGTTGATGGATTAAACGAGCGACTATAAAACCGATGCAAGGATGAAATTATAGACATTGTCGATCGAGTGGAAAGGAAAGAGAAGGAAAGGGAAGAAGAAAACAGCGATGGGAAGAGCAAGGGAGTCATGGAGTGAGGGAGTGAGGGTGGGAGTGAAGGAATGAGTGAGGGAGTGAGGGAGGGAGGAAGGGAGTGTGTGAGGGAGTGAGAGAGGGAGTGAGGGAGCGAGATAGAGAGGGAGGGAGTGAGGGAGGGAGGGAGGGGAGGGCGGTCGGAAGGCAACCACTTACGTGACCTGTGGAGCGGAAGGTGACTCCATTAGTACCATCCCCCACTCCTCTCAGTCCTCTGCCATATGTTCAGTCAAGATGATGGAAAATGGATCTAGAGCAACAAAGTGGGAGAGAGGAGAGGGCGCAGAAGTAAGCAGAGAACGGGGAGGAAAAAATCATGGAGGGAGGGTGTGAGGTATCGGAAGACCATTGTCTGGAGACCCTTTGTTCAATGACAAAAGAGATGACCAATAGGAGGGTGTATCGGTCTTTGCGAAAGCGATTTCATGCCCTGAAAAAAATTTCTCAGCACGCCGGTGTATACGTCTAGATATATAGGCTACATTGTACGGACCCTGCACAAGATCATTTCTTCCAACATTGTACAACTCAATCTATGTATGTATACTATGCATGCATGCATGCAAGTACAATGTACAATGAATGCATGTGTATCTGTCCATACCTATGTATTGCATCGCATCTGGATATTTTTATAGCGCATCTCATGCACAATATAAGCAAGTCAGAGGGAGGAGGGAGTGAGAGAGGGAGGGAGGAAGGAAGGGAGTGAGATAGAGAGTGAGAGAGGGAGTGAGGAGGGAATGAGGGTGGGAGGGAGGACGAGAGTGAGGGTGGGAGTGAAGGAATGAGGGAGTGAGGGAGGGTGGAAGGGAGGGAGTGAGGGAGGAAGGCAGTGAGTGCCGAAATGTACATATCACGTGGAAAGAAAAACGCTTTCAGGCAACGAGCTTCCACGTGAGTAATTAGCAATAATGCGTATGTACAAGTGTAAAAATTTTTTTTAAAGGACTTAAGAACTGCACAACCCCTGCTTCCTATTTTCATCCTCCATGCTTGGCAAATTATTCCAAATCGAATGGATATTATTTTTTTGCTATTTTTATCTGCACAGAAGTGCTTCCACAACTACACAAATCCATAGAACTGCTCGCTAAAAGCCCTGGCTGGTAACACTGTTGTTGTTCGGGGTATTTGAGGGCAGACGACCACGCTTGGCTGAGACGCAATTCTATAAGCTTCAGCAGCAGGATGGCAGGGATGGAATTACAATAGATGAACGCATGACAAAGAGAGATCGATTGATCGATGGAAATAGACAGAAAGAGACTGCAAGAGAAATAGCTAGAGATACAAAGAGACAGACAGAAACAGAGAGGAAAAGAGAGATAGGGAGTTCATGTGGTTAGTTCTCTTTCCAAGACAGGCAAACAGACAGATAGACAGACAGACAGACATACAAACAGCCAAACAGGGAGAAACAAAGAGAGAGAGACAAATAGAGAGATAGAGTTCGTGAGGTCAGCCATGAATAGTTCTCCTTCCAAGAGAGAAGGCAGACAGACAGACAGACAGACAAACAGGCAAACAGACAGACAGACAGAGACAGAAAGTTCATGGGTTCAGCCATAATAATTTCCTCATCCACGGAACGCAGCCATACATGTATATCTTGGACAGCGTTTAGCTGATTCCAATCAAAGAACTGCATCTTATTCTTTCTTCGATGCACCATTTTGAGGAGAGCATCTGGTGTGTGCACAGCCAAATGAACTGCTACTTCTTCATCCAATCGCTCTCTATACCGAAACCTATTTGCATGGTTGGACGTTATATAATCTATGACTCTTCTTCGGTCAAATGTAGACTGCAAGCACTCACAGACAAGTGCATCGGATGGATAGAATAATATATTACAAGCTCGTGCAGTTGGCTATTGTCAGCGTATATGTATCTGCAGACTTATTAAGAGCATTTTGGCCTCTCAGAACTGAAACTTGTCTCTGTCTGTCTGTCTGTCTGCCTGTCTGTCTGTCTCCTTTTTTGTCTGATGTCTGTTGGTAAACCTGAGCTCATGATGTCCAGCTGCGATCTGCTCTCAGATCAGCTGATCAGGCTAAACTCTTAGTCCCTCGCTCGCAGACTATACTAAGCTTATAATGCAACGGCACCTGTGCCTATAGAGTTTGCGCTACAACATTATGTTCCTTTCGAACTTAAAAACGGTCTTATAAATTATAGTCGTGGTTGGACTGGGAGCACTTCTGAGTAGAATACCTTGAAGGTACTCTAGATAACTTATGATTGCTGTATATATGGTATGATAATGGATATATCATGGACTTGCAATGGAAGGGTTAATGCTGTTTGCTGTTGAAGAGTCTACATCGAGCGTCCAGATAATTGGAATCTGCGACTGTACATCACCCGGATCCATGAATCGGACGCTGGACTTTACACGTGCGAGGCTCAGACGGAACCTGGAAAGGACTGGATCACGGAGGAAACAAGGATGTTTCTATACGGTAAGTGTTTCCACGTGCAAATCCCCACTCTTGTGCATTTGTTATGAACTAATTGTGCTTGACAGGTGACCGGAGCAAACACACAAGGCAAATCACAACGATACAGAAACGCGAACACGTAGGCCTACACAGACACAGACGCACCATGGATTTTTTAAAGGAGTTTGTAGAAGTGGATAGTCCATTCTTTCCCTTCACATCCTCCATGGTAAATTACTTACAATCGGAGGACAATGACTTTTTACAATAATTCTTTAACTGCACAGAAGTGCGTGCTTCTACAACTCCACAAATCCATTTAGAACTGCACAGTGCACAATAACTGCACAGTGCACATGTCGTGTAGAACTACGCGTTATAAAAAGCCCTGACACGCACATACAGAGATCTGTATCTGTTCAGTAAAAGATGTGCCTTCCGACCGACAAACTCCGCCACTGGCACGCACTCTGCCAATGCCAGTCCCAGGCCTGGATAAAGGAGGAGGGCGACGCTAGTGATATTTGTTATCACACAGTGTCGTTAAGCCGAAAATACTACTACTACTATAATAGTATCCTACTTCTGACCGGCAGAACAACCTAACGCTTGAATCCAGTTGTTGCTTTCCACGCCCTGCACCGATGAAATTGCGACTGATTGGGACAGAGGCCAGAGATCAGAGGTCAAATGTCAGAGGTCAAATGTCAGAGGTCAAATGTCAGAGGTTGTGAGATGTATGTGTTCTTCGACTGAGGCTTAAGCACGACATCAGTAACCGACGAAATGCATGAGGTCATTATTTACAGGTTGCCTGACTCGAGTCAGAGTCGAGTGACTGGGCAATCTCCTAGGTCCACTGGGAATAAAATTATCATTATAGGATCGTAACATTTTATGCTGCATGCATGCAATTCCTCTGACGTTATCTTTCACATCAGCGACATCTCACGCTTCTCGCCAGTTCCGCTCTTTTTAATTCGGACTTGTGTTGCATGGTTGCACAGAGTCTCAATCAGTTGACATTTTTGTAGCGCCCTGTAAAGCTAAATCTGTATACTCGGAGATGCTGTAAAATCTATAAGCTTAGAGCGCAGCTCGCAGTTTTAATTATTCAGTGGCGCTTTCAGTGCGGAAGGCCCAGGGGAAATAGAAACGCACTAAAAACTGAGAGGTGGGTGGGGGGATCCTAGCCGTGGGCCTATAGCTCGCATTAAAGTTAAAAATGAAAAGCCATTCTAAGGGGAGAAACATGTAGGCCTATCACATGCTCGAATTTGAGCCCAGATAGGCCTATCACATGCTCGAATTTGAGCCCAGATAGACCTTACCACCACCATCTTGAGCAATATTATGCTGTAGCAGTTTCAAAACGGAGCATCTAATTGCAATAGTTAGGCTACCGTAATCGTGGTCGTGAACTTCTAAAGCGCCGCTAGAATGCCAAACAAAGGGCACCAGCTTATTCTCGAGCGCCGATGACTAACAATTTATTGAGAATTTCGATTGGTCGATGAGTCATGATTATCAGACGCGTCTTGTTGCTATGGCTACGCAGAGGATATCCGGTTTGCCGACACGCGAACGGAAGTGCGGAGCCTTCTGGGAACGAGTGCACTGCTTGAGTGCACGGCCACTGGACAACCGCAACCGGAAATCACCTGGAGGTTCAACCGAAGAAGGATCACACCAGGTATAGCACCACGAAATCTATAGCTACTCCACTGAAAATTACACCAGGTATAGGCCCTACCATGTATAATATATACCACCACGAAATCTATCACCACTCCACTAAACATTACACCAGATACACCACCACGCAATCTATCACCACTAAGCTGAAGATTACACCCGGTATAGCACCACGAAATCTATAGCCACTCCACTGAAGGTTACACCAGGTACACCATGTATAATACCACCAGGATATCTATTACCACTCCACTGAAAATTACACTAGGTATACCATCACGAAATCTTTCTCCACTCCATTGAATGTTACACCAGGTATAACACCAGAAATCTTACGCTCCCACTGAAGATTACACCAAGTACACCATCATGAAATATATATCACCACTAAGCTGAAAATTGCACCAGGTATACCACCACGAAATCTATCACTACTCCACTGAAAATGTCACCAGGTATACCACCACGGAATCTATTTCCACTCCACTGAAAATTACACCAGATTTACCCTCAAGAAAACTATCACCGCTACACTGAAATCTGCTTTTCTTTTGACCAATGCGATAGGCTGCATTGAAGCTCGGTTTTTCCGTCTCTCATAGGGTGACCATTTAGGATTCTGTGTACTGTGACAATTAGCATTCTCACACAGGGTGATAATTCATTCTTTTGCACGGTGGCTATCATAGGGTGTCAAACTGTTTGACCCCGATGCATAATTATCGTTGCATCATAGGATGACTAATCGCTTTGTGTCACTGGGTGTCCAATAGTTCTATGACAGGGTGTTAGGTCGTATAAATCACAGGGTGTCTAGCCGATCAATCACAGGGTGTCTAGTCAATTGATCACAGGGTGTTTAATTGTTTTATCAAAAAGAATCTGTTTGTTTAATCAATTGGTTTCAATCTGTCTGATCGTCCAGTAGCACAGTTTCTATCTATTTAATCATAATGTGTCTTATCACTTAATTTTCTAATCCCATCATCACCTGATGACTTAACATTCATTCACAGGGTGTTCAGTAGTTTTATCACCATTCCATCACAGGGTGTTCAGTAGTTTTATCACCATTCCATCACAGGGTGTTCAGTAGTTTTATCACCATTTCATCACAGGGTGTTCAGTAGTTTTATCACCATTCCATCACAGGGTGTTCAGTAGTTTTATCACCATTTCATCACAGGGTGTTCAGTAGTTTTATCACCATTCCATTACAGGGTACCCTGTTACTTGCCATTATATTACGTTACCATAGCTTTTCGTTGCAGAAGAATTGCGCACTATAAAGCGTTGTTGTTGAGTCTTTGATTGTTGTTTTGATTCTTGTTTGATTGTTGTTTTGATTGTTGTTTTGATTGTAGTTTTGATTGTTGTTTTGATTGCAGACGATGATAAGTATGTTTTGGAAGAGGATGGACTGCGCGTCAATCAACTGGATCTGAAGGACAATGGAACTTACGAATGTCGAGCGGAAGTGGAGAGTCATGGAAATGTTAAGATCCGATCCGTCAAGTTAGAGGTCATCTGTAAGTATCCACAAGTCCTTCTTTCCATCCATCCATACATCCATCATCAATCCATCAATCCATCCATCAGTCTATCCATCAGTCCATCCATCCATACAGCCAGCCAGCCGTTCATCCATCTATCCTTCTATCTATCCATCTATCCATCTATCAATCCATCGATCCATTCATCCATCCGTACATTCATTCATCCATCCATTCATCCATCCATCTATCAATTCATCCATCCATCCATCCATCCATCGATCCATTCATTCATTCATCCATCTATCAATCCATCCATTCATCCATCCATTCATCTATCAATCCATCCATTCATCCATCCATTCATCTATCAATCCATCCATTCATCCATCCATTCATCTATCAATCCATCCATAAATCCATCGATCCGTCAATCCATCCATTCCATCCGTCCATCATTAATCTATCCATCCATCGATCCATCTATCAATACATCCATGCAGCCAGCCATCCATCCACGAACTGCAAGTGAACTCTATGCTTAGGTTCTACCTCTTTTGATCCCCTGGCAACCGGGCTCCAAGCTCCTTCGCATATAAAGGCAAAAGGGAGCACTTGCCCCTTGGAAGTGGACACCGATTTTAGGACTACTACTATACTTTTGGCTTTGAGCAAATTTCTTCGCACTGAAGCTCTAGTGAAACCAATGGTGCATCGCAGGGCTGAAAGTGGTTTGGGAAAGTTGCCGGGTCTCACTTTGGCGGACGAGCGCACCGGAACTGTATGCTACTGCTGAAATTTCTGACGACCGCCGTCGGAAAAAGTTGATGACCTTTTTTTTAGTCTTCCGGCCGAAATCTTCGACAAACTTCCTACATTTTCCCGTCCAAAAAAGTTGATGACCTTTTTTAGTCAATCAATCAATCAATCAATCAATCAATCAATCAATCACTCACATAAATTTATATAGCGCCTCTTCAAGATCTCTACTCAGAGGCGCTCCCAACCCAGGCCTGGTCAAAAAGAAAGGTCTTTAGAAGACGGTAGAAAGAGCCAGCAGAGTCACGAGAAAGAGAACGGAGAGCCGTAGGGAGGTCATTCCAGATAGCTGGACCCACCACGGAATAAGCTATTCGTATAAGGTACGACAAAAAGGGACAAGATAGTCACCGCGGGCAGCTGACCGCAGCGAACGGCGGCCCAGAGAAACGGAGACAGGAGTAAAAAGTGCACATAGATATGATGGAGCTTGAGACAGGATGCAGCGCCAAGCAATACACGAAACTCTACTCAGAGGCGCTCCCAACCCAGGCCTGGTCAAAAAGAAAGGTCTTTAGAAGACGGTAGAAAGAGCCAGCAGAGTCACGAGAAAGAGAACGGAGAGCCGTAGGGAGGTCATTCCAGATAGCTGGACCCACCACGGAATAAGCTATTCGCTGCATAGTAGCGGTACGACAAAAAGGGACAAGATAGTCACCGCGGGCAGCTGACCGCAGCGAACGGCGGCCCAGAGAAACGGAGACAGGAGTAAAAAGTGCACATAGATATGATGGAGCTTGAGACAGGATGCAGCGCCAAGCAATACACGAAACTCTGTAAGCAATGCGTTGCTGCAGTGGGAGCCAGTGGAGGTCGTCCCTCATGAAGGCAGAAACGTGATCGAACCGGGAGATGCCACCAACCAAGCGTGCTGCAGATCGAAGGACCCTAACCAAGGAGTTCAGGCGGACCTGTGGGAGGCCGACATAAAGAGAAGAGCAGTAATCTAAGCGGCTGCAAACAAAGGCATGGACAAGAGTAGAAGATGCAGTGAATGAGAGAGAGCGAGCAACAACGCGCAGCTGTCGAATTTGGTAATAGCAGGCACGTGACAGGGAAGATATGTGCTTACAGAAAAAGAGTCATCCGGCCGAAATCTTCTTCGAGAAACTTTCTACGTTTTCCCGTCCGAAAACTTTTGATCTTTTTTCCCGAAATCTTCGGGAAATTTCTTCAACTTTTAATAAGAACGCACCTAGTTTCGGCACCGGTCCTGGCGGTTCTAGGACAAAATGGTAGCGGACAAAATGGTACGGACAAATTGGTACGGACAAAACGGTATGAATAAATTGAAGCTGGATGAGGTTATTTTATTGCTGAAATAGAGGGTTGGTACCTTTTTGGGGGCAGAAACACAGCTCTAGTGAAGAAAAAAACTTGAGAAAAGGAAGCCGGATTGGCGAATAAAAATGCTTGAGAAATGGAAGCTGGATTGATGTCTTTCATTCATGTGTTTCATGATGTATCCAGCTTACATTTCAGCCATAAGATTCATTAAACCAACCTCTATTTGTAATGCATCTTTCATTAATCCAGCTTTTATTTCAGCTGTGAAAATACCCTTATACAGCTTCTTTATCTAAAGCGTTATTTTCATCAATCCAGCTTCCATTTCATATATAAAATTATCCATGCAGAGCCTTCATTCAGCTTCCATTTCACATGCGTGTTTTCATTAATCCAGCTTCTATTTCATTTATAAAAATTCACTAATCTAGCTTTCATTTCATCCATACCATTTTGTCCGTACCATTTTGTCCGTACCATTTTGTCCGCTACCATTTTGTCCGGTCACCGTCCTGGCGACCTTTTGTGCGATCCGGCTGAGACCCTGCAACAGCACGTCTCGAAAATCGATGCCGGGTCTCAGACCCGGACAGACCCGGCTCACTTTCAGCCCTGGTGCATCGTGTGTTTGTTGCTGTCTAATGACTTAATGTGTCATAACAAAAATCATTAAAGACGCCCTCCTCCTGCATGCTAGATTGGGACTGGCACTGTCAGAGTGCGAACAGTGGCGGAGCTTAAGGCATCCGGGTATAACATGGAAAGACTGCTGATCTAATCCATCGAACGAATCCATGAAAAACCGAATGGATTGCTAACACGAATGAATGAACGAATGAATGAATGAACGGATAAATCGATTGACTCAAACTGGGAGTGGCTGAGTAAACATGAGGGCAGATGTGCGAGTCAATAATTGGGAACTTAAACAAGCTAGTATAGGCTGGAGAGTGCTTGAGTGGACGATCTTGGACTGAGAGCTGCTGTAGTCTTGCATGTATGTCCGTGTATGTTCATGTATGTCCATGTACATGTATGTCTATATATAGATGTATGCCCATGTATGCCCATGTATGTCCATGTACGTCCATGTATGTCCAATTGTCCATGTATGTCCATGTATGTCCAATGTCCATGTACGTCCGTGTATGTCCATGTATGTCCATGTACGTCCGTGTATGTCCATGTACGCCTGTGTATGTCCATGTATGCCCATGTATGACATTGTATGTCCATGTATGTCCATGTGTGTCCAATGTCCATGTATGTCCATATATGTCCATGTATGTCCATGTATGTCCATGTACATGTATGTCCATGTATGTCCATGGATGTCTATGTCCGTGTATGTCCATGTATGTTTGATCATTGGCAATGTGCTGAAGCATAAAAGAAGGCTTAATTCAACGTCAAGTATGATAATGATGGACAATGGTCATCAGAGACAAGAATGCAATACTAAGGCTGTATAAATCATTGGTTAGGTCGCATTTGGAATACTGCATCCAGGTATTGAATCCATACCTGAAGCAGGACATGGAGAAACTGGAGAAAGTGCAAAGAAGAGCTACGAAAATGATTATATTTTGGTGTTTTTCAAAAATTTTGACTTTGAAGAAAGGTTGAAAAGATGTCGGCTAATGACACTGGGGAGAAGGAGGAGCAAAAGATACCTGATTGAAATATAAGATCATCACTGGGCAGGAAGTACTATACATTGAGAAAAGATTTTTGAATTAGCACCAAACTAAGCAAGTCGGGTCACAGGTTCAATTTTTTAAAGAAACCGAATGGGATATTAGGTCAGAAATTCTTCAGTGCTAAAGTTGTAGACATGTGGAAGGACTTGGATGACAGCACTATGACTACATGTCTCCGTGGAAACAGAGTTTAAAAGGAAGGTAGGAAAATTGGGCTATTAAATGTTCAAGGTCAATACGCAGTTGGCTATTAAATGTTCCAGGTTTATTGGCAGTGATTTTAACACAGACCCATCCTCTTCTGAACCACTTAAAACTCTCGTTGTGTAATGTCACATATACTGGGGTGCAATGGTGTAGTGGTGGCGTCGTTGCCTTAGAGCCGGAAGGTTTGAGGTTCGAATCCACCTTCACTCACAATTGCTCAGCGCTTCGGCGTGAAACTCCGATGCAGTGTCCGCTCTGCATTCGGGAGCGCCTCTGAGTAGATAGAGCTTGAAGGGGCGCTATAACAAGTGCACATACAAACAGACAAACAAACAAACTGATGATGTCGTTGTAGATCCGCCTGTAATTCTCCAGTCGCCGACGGCAGATGTCGTCATCAAAGGTCAAGACACGAGACTCGAATGTCGAGCAGACGCCAATCCATCCGTTCACTACGAATGGTTCAAGGTCAGTGACTCATGCAGTATCTGATAATTTATTCAGATTTATTCAAATTTATTCATGTTATTTAGCGTTATCAGCGATCAGCGTCACGTTATAGAGCTACAAAATATTGAATAAGGTCAGGAATAGGCCTATAAAATAGAGTGACGAAACATTATCCAGTGCAGCAGGGCCTGTAGCCTATGTGGTATACTCAACATCAACGTAATACAGAGTATGGAAGGGTATTGCAAAGTTATAAGTCAGGTGCATGATGTAAGGTTTTAATCAATGGTAGGACAGGGTAGGCAGAGTGTGGTAGGATGAGCGAAGGTATATCATATATGGTAAAGGAAGGTCTTCCTATCTCACAATGGCCTTCGTATAATTTAGGCCCTTTTAGGGCATCGAAATGCCAATTCTCAAAGTATACCAAACGGCATCATAGGTTTATTTGGTATTTATATGTGGAAATTCAGCAACTTGACAATATATCCTTACTCGTTCGCAAAACATTGAATTTTTAATTAGATAACACAATGCAAAACCCACGCGTCATTGGCATGCGTAAAGACGGTAAAGTGGTACTCGTACACGGTACACGACGGTACTGGTATACGATCGTTTCACTGGCTTGTGGTACTGCAATTTGGTGCGTGTATTGTACACACGCGGTCGACTGTTGCATCGCCATTAGTTGATGATATACGGTGAGTGCCAGAGGCCACGAAAGGAAATGGCCGCCGGACTGCAGAGAAAGATCATTGCACACTACTGCAGCAGTGCATCATGGGTATCATGGGCAAATGACAGTTTCTCACGAAATATGGCTCCACTTCATGGCTGATTTGTCACGATGTTTCTTGCTGTGATGGAAGTTGCGATGGCGTTGACGGTTGCGCAAGCCATTGTTGTTGCTGCTTCTACTGGCGGTAATAATGATGATGGTGGTGGTGGTGATGGTGGTGGTGATGGTGTTGGTGGTGGTGGTGTTGGTGGTGGTGGTGGTGATAGTGGTGGTGGTGTTGGTTGTGGTGGTGTTGGTAGTGGCGGTGGTGGTGATGGTGGTGGTGATGGTGATGGTGATGATGATAATAATGGTGGTGGTGATGGTGATGGTGATGATGATAATGATGGTGGTGGTGATGGCGATGGCGATGACGCTGACGATGACGATGACGATGACGACGACGACGACGACGATGACGATGGCGATGGCGATAACGATGATGATGATGATGATGATGATGATGATGATGATGATGATGATGATGATGATGATGATGATGATGATGATGATGATGATGATGACGACGACGATGATGATCCCGTCGGTTTTGGTGGCCTGATTTTATGAAAAATGTCGTGAATGCTTTAGCTTGAAAGACGTGGCGTTTTGTACAAAACTCAAAAATGACTATGGGGATGAACCTGCAGAACTCAGTAGTATACCAGACATAATGCAGCTAATCAAAGAACCATAATAATTATTATTAACAAAATAACAACATGCGCGTGTTCTTCAGCGTTCTTTGTTTAACTATTATTCTGATTAAAATAGGAGCAGAAGATGTCGGAGATGATTCGTGTGAAGGTGCGATTGGCTGAGGGTACACCCTCCTACGTCATCCGCAATGTTGGAGCAAATGACGAAGGCAGATACTTCTGTAGGGTGAGCAACTATCTCGGCACGAGAGAGGCTTACGTCGACATAAAAATGCTCGGTAAGTCAATGTCTGGAGGATTTCAACACTTTGGTGCTTTATAGGTTCAGTTGTGTCTCTATTTATTCAATCTTTCTGAAAATTTGTATAGCTCCCCTTAAAGAAGCTTACTCAGAGGCGTTCCCAGCCCACCCACGGTCAAAATAGAAAAGTTTATGGATGGTTAAGGATGACAGACTCGCATTCTTGACACTGTGAGGTAATTTTAACAAAATATCTTCATCTGGTAAGTGTAAATATTAAAAGGTAGGCTAAACTGTTATCCTGTGACTTTGTGAAAAGATAGCCAATGGCAGCTTTCCACATCGTAAATTAGCTTTTTAAGGAACTGAAGTGTTGCCAACTTGCCAAGGGGTCATTGATGGTAAAATCTCTGACCTATCGGAAATTCGCTATTCTACCTGTTTTTTTAAACAGATAGTTAAGCCTCAACTAATTATAGGCCGACTACGTCCTTTGACGCTACCTTGCTGTTGATGATGTTTAAATGGCATGAGTATATTATAGGCTAATATTAGGCCTACTTGATTGTTAATTTTTTTATACAGTTCCTCCTGAGATCCGATCGTTGCCTGAACGAGTTTCAGTTGCTGAGGGAAAATCGTTGAACGTGACTTGTGAGGCTACTGGAATTCCTCTTCCGAAGATCACCTGGAAACTGTCCACTCAACACGAGTCACAAGACAGCAAGGACATCGAAATGGTCAGTAAGAGTGAACACTGAACAGTCAGACGGACAGAGGGATGTAGGCACCAGGCAGGCAGGCGGACAGACGGACTAAAAGAAATAAAGGGAAAAGGATAGATGGATGGATGGATGGATGTACGGACGAGTGGGTCGCGTGGGTGGGTTGACGGACGGGTGGGTGGGTTGACGGACGGGTGGGTGGACGAACGGACGGACGGACGGACGGGTGGATGGGTGGACGGACGGACGGACAGGGGGACGGACGGACGGATAGATGAAAAGACGGTCTGGCGGCTTGGATGGGTAGGTATGATGGACTGAATGGATGACGGTCATGGGTGTCCGCACGTAGGGGCAAGAATAGTACAACTGCCCGTCTAGAAAATTGACACCTAGTTTTTTTACTAACACCCGTTGCTTTTCAAATATTTGTATCGCACTAATGCTCTGTTGCTACACAAAATGAATTAATTAATTGGAAACATCTTTGAAAAATATTAAAATATCCATGTTCTTACTTTCCTACCTTTCATCTTTCAAGCTCCTAAGTAATAATGCTTTGCCTCTCCTAAAAAATATCTGCGGAGGTGCGCCCATGGTGATGGTCTGGGTTGTCATGGTAGATGAAGAAAGAGAGCTGGATGGATGGATAGATGGATGGATGGATTAATGAACCGATGATCATTGCTACAAGTTGAATGTGAACTGCATTTCCAGAAAGTCCTTTCAATTAAGTGTTATTGTTGCTCTCGCAATGCATTCATTTCCAGCTAAGTGGATTTCTTTGAAAAGACTCCCGCATACAAATTTTCAACGACTAATAGCATCATTAGTCATCTGTATGTACACTGTACACAGCGGCGTTCTGTCGGGGTTTTTTCAGGCTAAGCTGGGTGCTTGGATGGAGAGGACAGCGCCGGGGCAGAGTGCTCTGACGATACGCAATGCCAATCGGGCACACTCGGGAGTGCTATCCTGCACGGCACACAACGTCGCTGGAACAGAAACGAGGAACGTGGAACTAACGATTGAATGTAAGTTCAAAGGAAACTGCTTCCCTGAAAGACAGACTTCAGTGTAGCTGTAGATCTGTCTTACACCTACTCCTTCCACTTCCTTTCTATTTCTTTCTCCTTCTCTTTCCACCTACACGCAGTTCTGCCACCTACAATCCGGATTTTCATATGTATGTTGATAATCATACTCCTATTCTAATCCATTATTGCTACGGACTATTGTATTGATGACTGATGGATCATGATTGTTGATTATGATTATTGATTATGATGACAATTATACTAGTATTGATTATGACTATTAGTCTCTGTAGGCCTATTAGTATTGAATATGCAATATGGTGATAATATTTATTGATGATGACAACGAAGATTTTGACGATAACGATTATTATTCAATTAATAAAAAAAATTATTTAAAAAAATATTATTATTTGTAGTTGTAATGAGGAAAGCAAAGGGTTGTGGTGATGGTAATACTAGGAGCAGTGGTGGTGGTGGTGGTAGTCGTTGTGGTGGTAGTGGTGACGGTGGTGGTAGTGGTTGGGATCGTGGCAGTAGCATTGAATGTCGTTGTGATGGTGGTGGTGGTGGTGGTGGTGGTGGTGGTGGTGGTGGTGGTGGTGGTGGTGGTGGTGGTGGTGGTGGTGGTGGTGGTGGTGGTGGTGGTGGTGGTGGTGGTGGTGGTGGTGGTGGTGGTAGTGGTGGTGGATGTGGTTGTAAAGGTGGTGGTGGCAGCAGTAGTAGTTGTGGTGGTAGTGATAGCAGTGGTGGTAGTGATTGTGATGGTCAGATGAAGATGGTTGTGGTTGTGTTTGCCCCCACCATCAGATTCGCCATCGATAGAGATCAGTCTGACGGAGCAGTTGGGTTGGTCTGGTCAAACGAGGGTCTTCAGCTGCGTAGGAAGAGGATTCCCTCTGCCGTCCATCAACTGGTTTCGTGGTGAACAGTACATCACAGATACTGACATCTATCGAATCACGACGACGAAAACGGACATCATCACCAGCATACTTACGGTATACTTGACAATTCAATACTTCATTCAGCGCATTTATATAGCGTCCGTCCGGATATTTCATCAGTCAATTGATTGCCGTTGCATGTAATTAGAACACTATAGGAGCCTGTATGACCAGACATAATGATGTGGAAATGGATGTGAAATCACTGTATACTTGTTCATCTCTTGGTTGGTTGATGTTCGTCCAGATAACGTTGTCAGAGAATGTTCCATGGGCGTACGGAGGTTACTCCTGCATCGCTAAAAACGTTCATGGATACGTGACAAAAGATATCCGACTGACGGAAGCTAGTAAGTAACAAAAAATCGACAGTCAGTGATGCATGAATAGATGAATGGGTGGATGGATGGATGGATGTGTGGATGTGTGGGTAGGTGAGTTGGAGGGTGGATGGGTGGATGGACGGACGGGCGGATGGATGGGTGGGTGAGTTGGGTGGGTTGTGGATGAATTGATGGGTTCGGCTAGATGGATGGATAGTTTTACGGATGGATGGATGGACTTGGGTGGATGGATGCAGAATCATTCGCTTATTTTCACAATGTGTAATTTGTTTATCAAAAATGTCTGTCCAACGGATTATGATGTCTATTATTTCTTTAATGCAACTTTAGGCGAACTGACCACTGCAGGTTGTTGGTCTCGGCAGTAAGAAACGGCGCTATAGAAGTTCTAATACTAAATACAATTACTCGATTGTTCCACTGTCTTTATGTCAACAGCAAAACTCATAAGTTTTGATCAATTTATCTTTCTGGAATAATATTTTTCCTGTTCTATTTCTCGTGAATCTCTTCTATATAAAGTTGTGTAGGCCTATTACAATTACAATTACAATTAAAGCCCCTCTGTTACAACGATGTTGTGATTTTTGTAGCGCCGCCTGACATGGTGCGTAACGTATCGGTGGAAAAGGAGACCCCGACCTCAGTGACCTTGACGGCAACGGCTCCGTCAAGGACTGGAGGACTTCCGATCACCTCGTGGATGATCAACTTCGAATCAGACACAACACCAGATGCGAAGCCAGTCAGTCGCATCTTCCACTATGGTGAGATGGCGGAAAACAAGAGTTTCGTCACTCACACCATCCATCCATCCATCCATCCGTTCATCTCTATTCATCCATTTATCCATCCATACATTTATCCACTCATCTATTCATCCATCCATCCACTCATCTATTCATCCATCCGTTCATCCATCCATCCACTCATCTATTCATCCATCCGTTCATACATCCATCCATCTACTCATCTATTCATCTATCCTTCCATCCATCCATCAACCAATCTATTAATCCCTCTTCCATCCATACATCATTCCCATCCTTTCTATTCATCCATCTCTCCATCCATCCACCATCTATCCATCCATCCATTTATCCATCTATCCATATATTCATTTTTATTCCATCCATACATAATTCCCTATCCTTTCCATCCATCTATCCATCCATCCATCCATCCATCCATCCATTCATCCAAACATCCATCCGTCATTCTGTCCGTCCGTGGACCCCTAGTCAACTCATCAGCAATTAGAAGCTGACTGGTCACTGTCCATAGTCGTTAGCATTTCATGGTTACTTCAAGGTTATACCCTAATGAAGTCTTCTTCTCAGGGCTGTTTTTAAGGATTTTTTTAGAAATGCACAACCCTTTCTTTCCTTTCCTATCCTCCATGGTAAATTACTTCCAATAGGAGGACAATGATCTTTTTGCAAGTTTTAACTGTAAAGAAGTGCTTCTACAACTGCACTTGTAAATCCATTTAGAACTGCACATTTTGTGTACAACTGCACGTTAAAAAAGCCCTGCTTCTTCTTCTTCTTCTTTCTTACAGGTGATCGTCTGCATGTGACAAATCTAACAGCTGGGTCCAGCTACACCTTCTATCTGTCAGCATCGAACGCTGTTGGTGTAGGTCAACCGGTCAAGTTCCGAGTGACCACTCCACGTCGCCCAGCACTGAAGGAACAATCAGGTTAATATAATTGATTCACGGGAATTCAATTGATGTTACAATGTGTCGCTGATTGTTAAGATGTGTTGTTGATTGTTAAGATGTGTTGTTGGTTGTTACAATGTGTTGTTGATTGTTACAATGTGTTGTTGATTGTTATAACATGTTGTTGGTTGTTGTAACATGTTGTTGATTGCTACAATGTGCTGTTGATTGTTATAACATGTTGTTTATTGCTACAATGAGTTTTCGATTGTTATGATGCTCTGCTGATTGTTATAACACGTTGTTGATTGTTATAATGTGCTGTTGATTGTTATAACATGTTGTTGATTGTCATAAGTTCATAACATGTTGTTGATTGCTACAATGTGCTGTTGAATGTTATAGCATTTTGTTAAATATTACAACATGTTGCTGATTGTTACAATGTGCTGTTGATTGTTATAACATGTTGTTTATTATTATAATATGTTGTTAATTGTAATAATGTGTTGTCGATTGTTATAACATGTTGTTGATTGTTATAATATGTTGCTGATTGTTACAATATGTTGTTGATTGTTATAACATGTTGTTGATTGTTATAATATGTTGCTGATTGTCATAATGTGTTGTCGATTGTTAAGATGTGTTGTCGATTGTTATAACGTGTTGTTGATTGTTACAATGTTCCGTTGATTGTTATAACATGTTGCTGATTGATGTAACATGTTGTTATAACATGTTGTCGATTGTTACAATGTTCTGTTGATTGTTATGACACGTTGTTGGTAGTTATAATATGTTGTTGATTGTTATGATATGTTGTTGATTGTCATAACATGTTGCTGATTGTTATAGCACGTTGTTGATAGTTACAGCATGTTGTTGAATGTTATAACATGTTGTTGATTGTTATAACATGTTGTTGATTGTTGCAATGTGCTGTTGATTGTTATAACACGTTGTTAATTGTTTTAATGTGTTGTCGATTGTTATAATGCTCTGCTGATGGCATGTTGCCGATTGTTACAACGTGTTGTTAAACATGATCTGTTGTTGTTAGATGTTCCTGAGAGAGGAGACTACGTTGACATCGACGACAACAGTTTCCATGACTCCCTCTCACCATCCTCCTCCTCCTCAACATCGATCCGAGGAGGAGGAGGAGGAGGAGGAGCGAAGACAATCGACCATCACAAGACAAAGGAACGGAACCGAACCTCATCGACAGACGACCGCAGCCTCAGCAACTCAGGCAGCGCATCATCATCATCATCATCCGACTCAGGAGTAGGAGGAGGAGGAGGAGTAGGAAGAGGAGATGGAGGAGGAGGAGGAGGAATACCAGTGGGAACACATGGAAACGACAGCGTTCTTCTGGCCATTGCCATCGGATCCACCGTGGTCCTAACATCCCTCATCGTTGCCATGTTGTGTGTGTTCTGGTGGCGTCGACGTCGCAAGGCTTCCTCCCTGCCGCAGTGGTACTCACCAGCGGTGGCGGCTGGACTCAACGGCGGTGGCTCCACGGCGGTCACACCCGCCGCCGCCACCTACCTATCGACGGCAGAAGCGGCCGAGTACTTCCTCGGTCGCCCGACGGACAATTGCATCATGCTTCTCCCGACGGCACGCCAACCGACAGACCCACTTCCGGCCGTCGTCACACTCGTCAATCCGGATATGACGTCATCACAGGAAACGGAAATCGTCGAGTATCGCGGGTTGACGATGATGAATGCCGCGCAGACGTTGCCGTTGGTGAAGTCGCGAACGCCAAAGGCGGCGAGGGCAGCGGTTGGCGGCGGGGCCCATCAGGCGGGGTCGACGACGCCGAGGCCGTGCGAGCAGGGGTTCAGGACCCTGCAGAGATGCGAGTCGGGTAGGGTGACCGTGACCCATCTGCAGCGGGAGGATGATGGGGGAGGCGGTGGGGGTCAATTCGGTCCACCGCAGGCGACGTCGCTGTATGTGCTGAAACAGGTGAGTGTTGGGAAGGTGGGTGGAGGTGGAGGTGGAGGGGGAGGAACCATGGTAGGTGGACAGAAGGCCGCTCTTTTCATCGACGAAATCCTGGACGGATATCACAGCGGGGATAACGTGGATGATGATATAGACAACGTCGACTATACCATCAAGATTCCGTCGTATCATGACCAGGTCAAAGGTTAATTCAAAGGTCAGAGGGTAGGTCAAAGGTCAAAGGCTAAGTCACAGGCCAAGTGAATACCTCACGTGCCATATTCGAGCACCGGTCTGCGTCACGTGATTCTGGTGTCTTAGTTGTCCTGCTGGCGCACACGAAAAAGATAGGACTGTACACATACGATTGGTTGACGATTGGCGTATGTAGTGGCTTCTATTCTGGGCTTTTGTGATGAGTATCAATGGAAGGACTCGAAGGACATCAATAGGTGGAGCCAGAGTTCCCAAATTTCCACGCTTCACTTGTATTTTGCTTAGGCAGATACAAGTCCTCGACTTTATTCGTTGAAATCTTGAAACTTCGAGATTAGACTGAAACCTACTCTAAGTTGTAACATCTGCTGATTGCTATTATATGGAAGGTATTGTTTTAGGTAGGTATTGTGCCATGTAGGCTACACCTTTCGCAGCACTCAAACTCTTGGTTGCATCAAATACACAATTTCCATAACTTCTGCAATTATCAATGCAAATCATTGTTAACTTTGTGTTAGTTGCCTAGCTGTACGTAGGCCTATGTGTTTGCTTTTGAAATCACGCTTTCGAAGTCCAAGGGAACCAGCTCAGCCAGGACCGGCCTCAGATATGATCTAAGTGTATGTTATAATATGTTCTAAACAGAGCCATCGGATCTAGGGTCCCATGAATTAATTTTTTTAATATTGAAACTGACCGGAATGGCAGGTGCACCTCGCATTGTTCAATACTGCCAACCATTTACCACTTCCTCCCAGATTAATAGAAATTAAGTTTTCTTGATCCGCGCCTTTTTCGAAATCACATTTTTAGTAGTCTTGACTGCAGTTTATAATAGGCCTACGATCAATTGATAATTTGATACAAGAGTGGCGTAACAAGATATTTCATTACCACTGGAACTTCCAGCTTATTTACAGGCGCTTAAGATGGTGAATATTGCATGGTATGGAAGTCACTTGTCCGCATTTTAGGGTGGAAATAAATTCACAATTTCACCTAGGCTATAGGCCTACTTATAAGGAAGAATAATCAATTTCTGACAGAAGTAGGCCCTACTGTAAAGGCACAATAACAAGTGCAACTGTAGGCCTATAGTATTGGATCTTAACCTGGAATTATTTGTGATCATCTTTATTGAACTTCTCATTCCACAAGTGAATTATTTTGGCACGTAGGCTAAGCCCACTTGATCAGATAGAATTCTACCAATTGACGAAGTGCGTGATCGTAGCTTACGGTAGCTTTTGCATTTAACAGAAACGTATTAAAATGCATAAATAAGTGACAATCATGCCTCTTTTTCACTAAATTTTCCCGGAAGAAAAACTTAAAAAGAAACATATATGCGTAGTCGTAGATTCAGAGTTTAAACCAGTTGCTTAACTTGCTTTGTTATCAACTACAAAAGAGGATTAATCATGATCATGATCATAATCAATCATAGAGTCTATTAGGCTATACACGGATATCATTGACTGCGTGACAAACCCAGAAGTAACGCCTATTTTTCGCGTGTAAATTAGTCAACGGCTATTATACCGAAATGACTGATAAACGAATAATGTTTAATGAACAGCCATGAATGTAGATTATTGTCTTTGTGTGATGATGTGATCTAAAGTGAAGCATTTGCACCTGTAAAAGAGTGTATAGGATGAATTGAAACAGACTGTCGCAAATGTTTGCTGTCATGTCCTGTATCGTTCTTTGAACGTAGGTAGACTTTAAAGTTTTAAACTCAGGTTCTAGAGATTATACGTTATTTGTCTTGTGCAGATTGAATTCTTCGGCTAATCGTTAATAATTATCGATGTATAATTATAGTCGTATGCGTAGAGATCATGTGAGCATCATTGCCTGAGGCATCGGTCTGTTATTGCGTCTTCTTTCTAAAGGAAATAATAATTATTACGAGTCCTGTGTGGTGTAGACGTGTGTGTGTGTGTGTTTGCTGTCTTTGCAACTTTTATGTACAAATAAACGTTGGAAAATGGAGCTTTTGGTAGTTTTCCATCATTTATATATTAGCCTATATTAAGTCCCCGTGGACGGACCGTGCTAGCCCTATATTTTCAATCTATGAAATGGCCACCATCGGACTGGGGGGCAGCGAAACCCCTAAATTCCCCGTGCGAAGCCGGGTTCCAAAATCTAGTATATATATTAATATATTCTATATTCGTTTATTATCAATCAAGATGATAAACCGTAACCCGTTACAAGGCAGACAAAATACAAGCAGATAGGATGGTCTGAAGAAAGAGAATAGGGCATGCCGATTCCTAATGGTTGGCCAGTGTTTAATCTAGATTTCTCTTGGGGGTGGGGGATGTCCCCCCAGGCCCCAGGGACAAGATCCTCCCAGAAAGATTCGCGAGGTGTTGTATACAAGTAAATACGTGACATTCCCACCCACCCCCAAAACTCCCACCAGATATTCGAAAGTTCTTGTTGACTTGTAGGCTATAGGCTAATTAGGCCTATATAGATCTATGCAAAAAAGTGGTGTGGTTAGAAGGTTAGAATTTGAGAGGAAGACTTTAAAAAGAGTCATTAGTTTTTGTAGTAGCGAAAATGGTGTCTTGCGGTAAAACATGACAGAAAATAAAATGGAAAGAAAATTTTTGCAGGAAGATAATGAACGACTAAAAGCAAATTTTTCTCGCCCTCCCCCAGAAACTCGAACCCCTCGCCAGCGCCATATAGCCTAAAGGCCTACACATAGTCTTCCTGACCATGTGAAGATGGCACCATCTCTAGAGGGATTCAAATCCCGACTCAAGACTTATTTGTTTAAACTTTAAACAATCATAGCCTATAGGCCTAATTGACAGTAGCCTAATATGTGATCCAGTGTTACAGTACAGCGCCCTTTCCTTCGGCCTCAGCTAAGCTACGGCGCTATATAAATTGTCTTGTTGTTATTATTACATGCAAATAGAAATATTCACTAGCTTATGACGTTTTCTTTAGTCATGGACTCATGGATTGGGAACGCTACCGAGTGGATGCTAACGTTGCGCAACTTGCGCTATATAAAGAATCGGAATCGATGAATTAATTAATACGGGTATACAGACAAAAACGCTGCAGTCAATCAACAATTTTTCGTTTGCAAAGATGACGTACACTAAATGATGACGTCATCATCGTCGTATTGTTCAATCGTTTCCGCCCACAGATTTTGGAGACGACAGTCGCATTCTCATAAATGGTCACAAATTTCATCGAAGTTCTGCTAAATTCTGCTATGCCAACTTCTGTTTCGATCGAGTCTTCGTCAGATTATGTCCGGTAAATCCAAAATAACAACAATTAACACGAAACGACGATTTTTTAGTCGAAATTTGCAATTTATGGATCGAGTTTGCGACCTGTAAGCCTAGGCTAATATTCAAATCTATTGTCTTGATTCAATATTAAATATAGCCTATAGCGCCACAATATTTTGCATTGTATTTTTCTATATTTTCAGTTCGTTTTAATAAAAAAAAGTCATGCATTCATAATTCTTTGAGTAAGCTAGCGAGACGCAGTCATCTGCTGTTATAAATGCGCCGATTGTGGCTGCAGACAGTCGAATATTTTTATAACATGTTATCCCGTGTACAGCGCCCTTTCCGTCGGCCTCGGCCGAGCTACGGCGCTATATAAATCGTCTTATTATTATTATTATTATTATTATTATTATTATTATTATTATTATTATTATTATTATTATGTTAGGGTTGTACCGAACATTTCGCTTCGTAGGCTATTCTCTTCGGGTCTAGCAATTTCAATGCTGTCTACTAAAGTACACTATAGCGTCTTCAAATAGATTTTAACTTGAGACGAAGGGTAACTTCAAGGGTTTGGGGAGTTCCAACAGCAAAACGTGACAGCTGTTGAGGCTTCACAAGCCGAATAAACTTAATGAAACTTCAACTTCAAACTATCGAATAGGCTGCTCTCAGAATCGCAAGTGTTATTAAACCTCACACAGTAATTGCCAAAAACCTGTTTTCGAATTATGAGTGAAATGCATAACAATGGTAAAAAAAATGCAGTGAAGGGGAGTAACTCAATAAATTTTGTTTTTGGAGTCGTCACAACTTTAGAAATGTTACTAGACCTAAGCCTAGGGTCGCCGCAATAAAAGGTTGAGAACCGCTGTATGTGTTTTATATTGAGAGCCATGTTAATCTGTTTGTTGCTTTCCGTTGTTAGTGGAGCGATCGCTGAAACATTTCCTTTCAACGTCGTCCGTCTTCAGGAGTGGCAAAGAACCGTCCATCGAATCGTCATCAATCGACAGATGGCGATTCATGAGACTGGAACGACATCTGCCGCACATGGTGCAACTACGAAGTTGTTGCTGTTTGACGACACTGTCATATCAAAGATGATTAGTGTCGACCTCCTCCTTTATTTAGGCTTGGGACTGGCACTGTCAAAGTTGCAACACTAGGCCTATATCGTAAGAATATCTAGAAGGTTCTTATGGAAATATCCCTAAGACGGAAATACAGTGATCATAATTATAACAAAGATGTTAGTTAAGTCATTTAATTAAGTCATTATAAATGTCCTGTTGCATTCTATGACACCGTAATAATTATGCATGGCCATACTAAACCTCTCTGGTGTGATGTGTAGGTGTGGTGATGTCGGAGTCGTGACGATTTAGAAGATTCGACATCCGTCGACAGATGGAGCTTTTCGTGACTGGAATGACTTGCAACAGCTGTAAGTTATTATAAGAATATCTCAGCAGTTACTGTATAGTCTTCGAGACCACTCTCTCAACTCAACCACTACATAATCTACATTACTCTGACAGAACCATCCATAATTATGTCCTGTACGAAGATTGGCTGACGCTGGCCTATATCTTACCTCGTAATCATAATCGTAATCTCGAGACTTCTTCAGCGCCCACAAAAGCGAAGTCGCGGGAACCAGCTTATTCACAGGCGCTTAATCAAAACAAAATTGATAGGCAGCGGGTCAAGTCCGGAGAGTCAGGGAGGCAGACAGATGGACGGCTAAGGTGGGTGATGTTTAGGGTTGAAATGACAAGGGATGTGAGGAGAAACCTGTACGCTCTTGTATGATTTTGGGCTGACCATTAGACATTATACAAAATTAGCTTACAGCATGCTTCTGTGTTCTTTTAAAGTGCTACTTACTGTACAGAAGTTATAGAAAGTGAGCTTGTTGATAAATTACAGAGACCAGAGACTTGTCCGGCAGTTTTGGCACCGTCCGTCCTGGCAGCCAGAGACTTGTCCGGCAGTTTTGGCACCGTCCGTCCTGGCCGCCATGTCAGCTCTGTCGGCTGTAGCACCGTCAATCCCTGGCAAGAGGCCCAGCTAGTACTGGTGTCGTCAGTATTTATAATAGGCGTTAGGATTTGGTAGTTTTTTTTAGAGTACTTGGTGGTATCGTTATACCATTAAGTACTCTTAGCTCAGGCACCTAAATGACAGGCTACTCTGACATCTGACATGGCGCGCTGGCTGTTGCCCGGATTTTGTTTCCGGCAGCAATCGACCGTTTGGAAGAAGAAGGAAGTTCTTTACTCGAAGGATGATTGCGACAAAGACGATCAAGTTGACCGACTCTTGTGGAAGGTTTGTTTGAGTTTCTATGAATGTGCGACGTATCCGATGTACATTTAAATAATATATTGGGTGAGCTCTGGTAAAATCATCATGTCGTGTAAGAATGCTAAGTATCTGGATACAGATAATGATATCGATCAGACGAATTCTTCTGTTTTTCCTTGTTCTTCTTACCTTCTACCAGTATTGTGTGCATAACTGTTTTATCTTAATTTTATCCTTCTATCGATCACTTTTTCAACTTTAGTCTAAACTCTTTCAACTTGCTTTTGTTTTCTTTGTTCAGTCGAGGTTTTCCTGTCTTCTGCATTTTGGATTGGGAGTTTATGCTGTGAAGTTTAAATTTGAAGCGAGCATCGATTGATCTCTTTGTAAATGATGATGATAATTATTGGCGCTATGTTATTATAATTGATTGGGTTTGATTAGGTTTTAGATTTTAATAACTTTAATTACTTAACATCTTTGTTAATGTTAAATGATCACTGTATTTCCGCTTTATGTACCGGTATATAGGCTAAAGGCTATTCCCGGTATTGCCCCAAAGCGGCATTTATTTAGGGCGGGGGTTGATGCGTTATGTTTTTGGATCGTCAAAAAAACAGTGGATTGACTTACTAAAAGCATTGTAACTTTTGTTCTACCAGAAATGTGTATGTTTGTCTGTGTTTTTGTTTCGCGCAATCATGCGCGCTCTCGCTATTTGTTTCTAAAATTGGACATTTCTGGGTTAGCCCTTAATGTAAAACTGGGCATGGGGTGCTTGAAAGCCTATGATGAATAGGCTCATCAACATCAGTCGGATTCAGTCCTTTTCGTACAATTCTGCCTCCATTTCTATGATGAATTGGCTTCGGAAACCTAATTGCCAACACGTCGTTGCATGTGGTGGTCTCTGGGCGTGCAATTAAACCATTATAGTACCAGGTAAGCTTATAGTCTAGAACTCTAGATCACAATTATTGGCAATATTTTCCTGATTTCCGATTCCGCATAATTATTTGGCCACGAAAGACAACACATGCTTAAGCCAGTTTATTGCCCAATGAACTTTATGACTATAATCTTCATATTTAATAGGCCTAACCTAGCAAGTGCGTCGTGTTGTCGTATTGCATAGGCTATAGGCCTACTTGTACCCCGACTATATACTCACATCATAGCATGTACATATTGTACGCACATTGTCTACACGCATTGTAGGTTACATGAAGATCGACTATGTCCATGATTGGCAAGCAGTTTTTAATATAGTTCCTCTGCTTTGAGGGGAGATTCAAGTTTCTGGAGGGGGACAAACGGCCTTTCGGGCGGACGCCAACCATTAACAGCTTTGACGTCATATTATTAGTGAATAATTTATAGTAAAACCGTTCATGTGACCCAATAATTATAGGCTTACAGGTGTATAAAAAAAACTGCTGCGTACATTTTCTGGGAATGTCATTCCTGGGGAACTTACCCTGGAGATGTTTCGATTAAACACTGCATGACAAGCAATAGGCCTACATTCAAGTAGGCCCAGGGCCCAGAGTGTGGCAAGACGGTCATGGACGGCGTCTTGGCACTTATTTTCAAATCTTATGCCGTCCTGCAACTTATTTGGCCAGCACACCTGAAAATGTAAGGGGCGTCCTGGCACTTCTTTTGGAAAGGTAAGGGGCGTCCAGGCACTTCTTCTTTTACACTTTTACCACTGAGTAAGCCTACCAATCAATAATTTAACATCAACAAATTGAGAGGTAAGCAAACACCACGTGCCCTAATGTAGTCATTTGCCACAATTAAGCATGTTGAGGCACACTTTAGGAGTTTGCTGATACCAGCGATTTGTAGGCCTCCTCCTGCAACAGTGTAGTCAAGACTATATTCTTATCTTCTTTCTGCGTAGTAAGCATTAGATAAGAATCATCACCTTGTTTTTCCGAATACCCACAGGAAATATCGTGAGTTTCGCATCGACCAGCGATTTGTACGCCTACTCTTTTTTATAATTGGTGGTTTATCGACTGACCATCAAACGAAAACCACCTATAAGCTTATAATCTGGCCTGCAACATCCATTGGTTTAGGCCTACGAATCGAAATTTCCCAGTCCTAAAAATAATCAGTAGGCCTTGCCTTTGGGGAAATCCGACACGTCTCAGCTAGGCTCTGCGGTGCAATAGGCCGCCGGGAAATGCTATCCAGTATTTATAGGCCTGAACGTGCGATTTTTGCACAACCGTCAACTGCTACATAGCATGTGATTGCAAAACATTTCTGAGGACGACAGTCGCTATTTTATTGAAACAATTCAATTTTAGGACTCTGGTTCGATCATTATTATAGAACGCGATACAGATTGTGTGAACAGCAACAGGCTTAGCCTATAATAGGCGGTATAGGCCTAGTATTGAGGCTTATGCCTCTTCAGCGTATTTAGCCCTGCTTAAAATTAATATAAATCGAAACCTCTTTTTAAATTGCTCAGTAGGCCTATTGTCAGTCTACCAACTTCGAGAGGTTGTCATTTTTGCAAACTGGGTTAATTTTCGTGTCCTGGTTCAAGAATGGCGTCGTATATGATGAATGAACAGCTGAACAGATTCTTCATTGACGAGGTTCAGCTTGCTCGCAGCACATCCAAATGCGTCGTGGCTAAAGTTCTTCCAAAAATACACGAGATTCTTCAAGCGGTTCACGAAAACGACGGCCACTACAAACAGAATGCCACGTCTGTTGGAAGTTACTACCAAGGTCTGAAAGTGGAAAAGGCAGATGAGTTCGACTTCAGCATTCCATTCGACATCGGCAGAAAACTAAGCTGGACCCCAGCAGTAAAACAGCTATGCTTTGGATTTAACGATTCTACTCAGAATGACGTTGCAACGACAAGACAAGATTTGCGTGTTGTTCCAACAAACACTCCTTTGCAGGATCCGGGCCCAGGATACACTTCCGTTACAATTACTGACACTGTCCATAGAAGCAATCAGAATCTGCAAGAGTTCATGTTTCAAGAATATGTTATTCCTTTCTTTGTCAAAATGAAATTTCGAGCTTTGTTGTTCGGCATTTTGAACAGCAACGGAAGACAAAGAGGTTGGTATCCTCCTATGTATATAAGCTAATTAAATTAAATTAATCACACATTGAAACCACGAAAAGGCCATTTTGATCTAGAGTAAGCTTATTAATTTTGTGCTAAGATATAATAGCCTAATTATTGCCTTCAAAAGTATAGAGCCTTATAAAATAAGCTCAGGACGTTAGACGTATAGACCTATCAGGGAAAAACCTAATTCGCAGATGTATAACGAAGCAATCATGTCGGAAAAGACTCGGCATATAGGCTATTCTTGGACAATATGATGGGGCTCTTATGGGCTCCACGGTTCCCATAGGCTATGTGAGTTCCCAAACGGACTACATGTGGGCATGTCGTAGGATCATTCAATGAGGGTCTTTGGTAAAAGAAATCTGGCTTTGGAGAGGCGCACGGGGCTGCTTTTCAGGAATTTTTAGAACTGCACAACCCATTCTTACTTTTCCAATCCTCCATGGTAAATTACTTCAAAACGGAGGAAAATTACCTTTTAAAAGTTTTAAGGGCGCAGAAGTCAGAGAAGTGATCCTACAACTGCACAAATCCATTTAGAACTGCACATTTTGTGTACGGGTACAACTGCACGCTAAAAACAGCCCTGCCCTGGCAATTCTCACCCTGGCTGCACCATTTTCTTTGTACGCAATGTCAATTTAAATGCCTCTGGATTGATTGATTTGATTGTGATTGACTTGAACCTACTGATTGACTCTGGCTGCCTAACTTTTGAACGCGTAGCCTATCTATATTTTACATTATTTTCTTTCAATGCATTGCAGAAGACATTACACTGTCTCGAATGCTGCATGGTCCAGCTCTTACGATGGCAACTGACGTGAAAGACGGCCGTGAAACGATTCCAGTGGACATCGATTTCGCAGTGGTCATTGAGGCAGGACTTCCGTTCGATGATTTCATCGGGTGGCCGAGACCCGGTGCTCTGTGGCCTTCCAGAGACAAGGTCGCGACAATCAAGGGCAAGGGCATCAACGTTGTCGCCAAGAAGAACTTCTTCTGGCTGCTCAGCTTCGCCGAACTGGAGAAGTGTCTCGTCTGGGACGTCGACAAAGATGGTGGATGCAGGAAGAAGGTCCATCGTATCATGAAGACGCTCTTCCATCAGTCGAAGGTCAAGGACAAGGACAAACTGTCCAGTTATATGCTGAAGGTGAGAATGCGTGTCCATCTCTATCTCTCTTCCTCGCTCCCTCCCTCCCTCACTCTCTGCCTCCCTTCCTCCCTCTCTACCTCCCTCCCTCCCTCCCTCCCTCCCTCCCTCCCTCCCTCCCTTCCTTCCTCTCCCTCCCTCCCTCCCTCCCTCTCTCCCCTCCCCTTCCTCTCCCTCCCTCCCTCCCTCCCTCTCTCTCTTTCTCTCTCTCCCTCTCCGTCTCCCTCCCTCTCTCCCTCCCTTCCCTCCCTCCCTCCCTCCCTCCCTCCCTCCCTCCCTCCCTCCCTCCCTCCCTCCCTCCCTCCCTCCCTCCCTCCCTCCCTCCCTCCCTCCCTCCCTCCCTCCCTCCCTCCCTCCCTCCCTCCCTCCCTCCCTCCCTCCCTCCCTCCCTCCCTCCCTCCCTCCCTCCCTCCCTCCCTCCCTCCCTCCCTCCCTCCCTCCCTCCCTCCCTCCCTCCCTCCCTCCCTCCCTCCCTCCCTCCCTCCCTCCCTCCCTCCCTCCCTCCCTCCCTCCCTCCCTCCCTCCCTCCCTCCCTCCCTCCCTCCCTCCCTCTCTCTCTATATATATATATATATATATATATATATATATTTATATCCTGCTCTCTCTCTCTCTCTCTCTCTCTCTCTCTCTCTCTCTCTCTCTCTCTCTCTCTCCTGCTCTATTTCCTGCTCTATCTCCTGCTATCTCTCTTTCTCCCTTCTTCCACTGTTTTTCCTGTCTCTCCTCTATGTCCCTCTGTCTCTTTCTGTCTGTCCCTTATTTCTAAGAAAAAAATTTGAAATCAAAAAGTAATATTTTATTTTAAAAAACTGGTTGCGATTCTCCAGGGGCAAGAGGGTCACATGCATGTGACCCTCTTGCCCCTATGCAGTGGCGTAGCCAGCTATTTTTTCATGGGGGGGCAGTGGGGTGGCAGCTTCAAATGATGGGGTGGCTACCGTTGGCAATTAAAGCGCGCATCGGCATCGCGGGGTTAAAAATATTCGGAGAGTCATACGAGGAGTTAGACAGACAGCTATAGGGTGGATGATGCTAATAGGCCTGAAAATACTAAATATTACATACATACGTAGGCCTACCTACATACAGGGTGTGCAGAAAAGTAATCCATACGATTTTTAGCCCATATCTTGGTAAAGCATACGAATTTTTAAATGAAACTTTACAGTCTTAAAGGCAATTCATATTTACGTACAATGCTTCAAATTTCAACAAAATATTTCAAACAGAACAAAAGTTATACCACTTTTAGTGAGGCCACCCACCGTTTTTTGACGATTCAAAAACGAAACGCAATTTTTAAAAGGTTTTTTGCTAATATCATGGCCAGAAGTAAGAATTTCAAAATGAACCTTTACAGGTTTAACGACAATTCATATTTACACAAATCATGATGGCCAGATTTCATCAAAATATTTCAAACACAACAAAACTTATACCACTTTTAGTGAAGCCATAGACTATGTATATTTAGATTTTGGATGTATTACATTATTGGACATAATACGCATGCAAGCCTCACTAGCCTGTCACAGTGCACTATAGTGGCCTGTCCCACTTTCCCATCACCCACCTTATAAGAAGTTGTACAGGAAGTTGTATAAAAAATAAAATAAGTCAAATTATATAACATTCTTTATCACTCGTAAAAGTAAAAAGTAAAACAAGCGCAGGGATTGGGGGGCAGCTGGGAGGGCAGCCCTTTCATTTGGGGGCGGCTGCCCCCCTTGCCCCCCCCCCCCGTAGTTACGCCACTGCCCTTATGTGCAGGCGCCCTTAGGCCTATGCTTACTAACCTCCGTGGTCAATAACAAACTAGGATATAACTGGAGTTAGCGATTCTGCTGCAAACAGCCTACCACCCGCACACCGTAGATAGTGCTTTGCAGCAGAATCGCTATGTATATAGGCTAACCTCTGATAGCTAGTTGAATTTCCCGACTAATATTAAATATTATTATTGTCCGTTGCATCTTGTAGAACGCATGGCTGTGGGAATGCGAGTCCAATCCGAATTCCGATTTATGGATCCAGAATCGCCTGAGCGAGCGATTTATCGGATGCATCCGTCGTCTGCTCGCGTTCACCGACAAAGGTTCTCTGCCACAATACTTCTACCCAGCCATTGACCTCTTCAAGGGCAAAGACGTTCAGCAGCTCAAGCGAATTGTCACAGAGATCTATTCTCAGTACACCATGGGAACCAATTGCTACACGTTTGCTTAATCTTTAGGCGGTGCCCGTGGTGGGATAAGATCAACCTCTAATTATAATTATGAATTATTATTGTATTAGGTCATTCACTTGGTCTATATTTTTACGGTTCATTTATTTATGAATCTACAAAGGGACCGGCTATAAATGACGTCACGCACTTAGGAGGGAGGGGTCCACACGTTTTGTGATGATGTGCGATAGTCTCTGACTACCTTACTAGATATCATATGACTTTTATGTTGACTCGTGACAAAGGGAAAGGATAAAAAAAATGTCGAAAACTGCGTGACGTCATTTATGGACGGCCAGGCCTTTCTGACTTGAATGGCGACTATCTCCCAGAGTTGAACTTTTGCCAAAAAGTTTTATTATGAGATTGTTATTGTTATATGATTTTGCATAAATGTTTCTATTATTTATTTCGTCTGTAAACTACTGTGCGTTTGCTGATGGTCTAATAAAGAATATTCTTACTTACTTACTTTATATCGATTTAGTTGCAAGATGCAGTTTATTGTATCATTGTACCAGCTGGCCTAATCTGTTTCTATGGCTGCATCAATAAGAAAAACAAATAGCATTCATCGGAATCAGCAGGATCTAGCTATGACCATTGCCCAATACCTCTTGTTTTATGTCAAACCTAGCATTTAATAGCCTACTTCTTCCAAGCATCTAAGACAAGTAAACCGAGCACTTTGCCACAGACTCCACATATGTTGAGCTGTGAACTTTGTTGGAATTTTGCAATTGTTATTCATATTATAGACCTCGTACTAAATTGAAAAGTCAGGATTCCTTCAAGTCTTGCTTTCACTGATAACCTATTATATTTATTAAAGTCAGAACAGTTTTGGAACCATACTGCATGACATTACAGATATAGACTACTTTCAAGTGTTAGCATGCAACACGCACTTGTGCATACTCTTTCACTCAAACTTTTCAATGAAACAATTCAAGGAATTGTAAAGGACTACGCAAAATTTCCTACATTGGAACCTCCCATCTCACTTCTCCACATAATGCTGATATTATTCACCTATCAATCACAAATTTCAAATAGCACATGCACTATGGATCTTATTATAAAATTTCTGCAGATCTAGCAGAATAGCTGTGCTACAGGATACCTTGACATCCAGTAAAGAAACTTCAACACAGTATATTCCCACTTTCCATATATGCAAATAGACTGCTATAGTCCCATTACGTTGGTGAACTGGGCCAAATACAAAAAAAACATCTGTACCCCGCAAGTATGAATTTAGATGCTCTCTTGAGTACTCACTCAGTCCACATTTGGTCAACCCTGTTCTTTGTGCTTTGTGAACATCTACAATGGCTGATCCCTAAATTTCTTCACGTAAGCGCTCAATTATTCAGTCAAAACATTTTCTCCAGTGCAAAATCAATTACAGTACTTTTCAGATGCAAAACAATCACAAGCACAAGGGGTTTAACCCTTTAATGCCAGAGGGTATAGGATTTCCCATACCATTTACTACCATCTCGACATTAAAGGGTTAAAAACAAAGATCCATCAAAAACGGATTTGTATGGTGAAAACTTTATTCTAATCGTAGCCAAGCACTGTTCTGTCACCAAAACAAAGCGTTGTTCAGTTATTACAGCGTTCAGAACGAAGTTTCCCGATTTAGTTATCAGATGACTCTCTACTTCGCCTGAGCAGCGGCCGCTGGAGCCTGGACGGCTTTCTTCGCGACGGTTCCCTCGCGGAATCCATTCCTAAAACAATGCAACAAACACAAAGTTCAGTCAACGAAATCAAACGCCAACTTAACCCTTTAATGACCAGCATGTACTAAAATTTATGCATTAAAAACATATGCAGTTGGTAGTTAAATGGTTAAACAAGCCATTATCAAAAAGCTGCAAATGTCTTCCTCAATTCGTGTTTTTCCCCAAATTGTTTAATGAAAATTAACATCTGCATCAGAAATGTACAAACGTACATATTTTTCAACATTTACAAAAAACTGCCTATAGTGCCCCAAGTTCAGCAGATCGTACAAATAACAATAATATATTCATGACCATGTGACTAAGTCTGCTAGAAAATGTTGTGCAACTTCAAGCAAGATGCTAAATAAAAAACAACTTGGAAATGAGCTCAATATAAGTCTGTGAGCTTTGGTCTTATGTACATTCCATTCTGCAATTTTGCTGGGCAATAAAGAAATATATTCTGAATCAAACGACACAAACGGCATCAAAATCAGTCTACTAATTTGCCAAAAAATATGGCGAATTTGTAGCAATCTGCAGGATTGAAGAATATTCTACATTCTTGACCCCTCTCGCCTATTTTAGATTCAAGCGCAATATCTAGGAAGCAAAAAGTGACTATCAAATATTCTGATGCTTCTGTTTCATATTGGACAAAACACTATGCGGCACAATTACATCAACAAAACAACACGGAAGTGTTTGTTTTCTAAACAATTAATTATTCATTCATTTGTTCAAGTATTTATATAGCACCTCAAGGAAACTACTCAAAGGTGTTCCTGATTCCTCCATGGCCAAAAAGAACAGTGATATGCAATTATATCACGTAAACACACTTCAAATTAATTTGCTGGTTACCAAGTTGACATTATCTGAAGTTAACAAGCTAAAACGTTCCAATGAAATTAAAACTTACCTGAAGCGACGGTACACCTTCTTTAAGTGCTGCATTCGGCCGACACCCTGAGTTCGTCGCCTTTTGGCCTTCTCACTCCAATTGTCTGAAAGCAAACAAATCAAAAGAATTCATTAAAAAAATGACAACACATCGTAAATATACGTTTCAAAGAAGAGGTTTCAGTAAAAGTCTCTGAACACAACACAATTTAATCTTTTACCCGTTTGCCCTGAGAATATCTGCTGAAAACGGGCTTAAAATTTAAAAATGAACGGGTACAGGGTTAAACAACATTACTGCCCCAAAACTTGAGAGACTAAAGAGTGCTTCCCCTCATGAAAACAATATTTAAGGTGAAGTGGCTTTTTAGTATAGGAAACCTATTTTGACAAATTTACCTTGCGATGCTTTAGCGTTATACGGCAAGGTATTCTTCAACAAGATCAATTCACTTTATAACTCAGTACTGTTTATTTACTTCAGCCAAGCAGTAGTGGTTTAATGGATGGTCACAGCACTCTATTTCTAACAGAGACTGGGGTGGTCGTACTGCTTAATAAAGTCGCGGCAGAAGACCTTGGTGCATGCAAATTGCTAACAAATGTTTTACTTCGTCTCGATTGGCATTGCGAAGTTTGGTTAGGGACAGCTTAGACCGTTAGACATTGGGAGGGGTTAGGAACAGGTTGTCATCATTAGCTCAAATGCTAAAAACTTTCACCACATTAGTAATTTCTTCATGCGCTCTGCATGGCAGAAAATTCCACCCCAGAAGAAACACACTAGTTACAAACACTTCAACAAAATATAAACATCGTAGTGGATCCGCTCACGCCCCGAGCGTGAGCGGAAACCATGTGCTACATTCACGCCCGTAACATTATTGGTTAGAGCCTCTCACGTGACGCCCCTCTCGCTAGTGGCTAAAACATGTCACGTGAATTTAGGGGAGGAGGTTGTCGAGTACAGCACGTGCGACACGCAGGCTCTCACGATTTTACACGAATTGCAATGTAAAACGTTTAAAATGTCTTACAAATGACCCTACGTATGGAGGAACATTTTGCACAGGTAATTATGTCTCACTTTAGCGCTCTTTATCGTTAAATTGAAGCATGGTTATAACATAGAAGACGTAGGTGTCGTTCGCGTATAGGGTACAAGGTTTCGCGTGAGGGTCGGTTAGGGTTAGTGTTAGGGTTAGTGTCGTCATTACATTGTTAAGATTTTTGCGTCGTGAGGGTCGGTTAGGGTTAGTGTCGTCATTAGATTCTTAAGATTTTTCCGTTGGTTGTTTAGCAGTTGTTGGCCAAGCTAGCCTAATAGCTTCACCATCAACTGCTAACATCTTCCCCTTTCACGTGCGCAAAATCACGTGACATACAATGACCAATTGCGAAGCGACGGGCGTGAGCGGATCCACGACCTATAAACATTAACAGCAGAATACAGTGATTTTTAATATGTAAACAATAAAGCAGATAATAACTTACACTTGCGCATGCGCTTTTCAGGATATCCGCATCGGGAACATTCTTTCTTCTGAATGTGGTAACACCGACCACCGCAGCGGCGGCAGAGGGTGTGCGTCTTGTTGTGACGCTTTCCAAAGCTTGACGTACCTTTAGTCTGGAAAAGAATTCACCATAATTAAAATCCAACACCTTTAATAAAATTATACAAAAGCAAATACATGATTCTGAATTTTGCATTGTTGATACATGAACACCAAAAGGATTAAACCCAGTAATTAGTACAACCCTCGTATTGATTAACATCAATGACCCCAACAGTCAAGTTTAGAATCATGCACAATACAAATTCGGTCTTTTACTCAAGAAAACAATATAATTTCATGTGCACAATATCATCTTTAACAGCATGTCATTTTTTAAAATTACTATGCTGCTAGTCATTTAACGATAAATAACAAATACTCCTTGCCAGCGACTGTAAAAAGTCGAAGGCGGTGTAAGACGGTTTTCTTAACGAGGACCACCAATTATTATAAACGCAACTAATATTTCGTACGTTAAGTAGTGAATTAATTAGTTTTACTGTCTAAAAGTGTTTTCTCCGTAAAGCATCGACGTGGAAAGGCCTGGTGGAAATAAGCATGGTGAAGACGTAAAGTTTTGGGTGGTTTTCGCAACATTTGGCACGACAAATTCTTATAAAAACAAATGTCAGTAGAGCTCAAGAATGCTCGCATCAAGAAGAATATGTTCATATTATTTAATAATAGCGAATATTTTAAGATTACTTCAGATTAATTTAGGTCCTACCATTTTACGTTAGTTCTCCGAACCAAAAGAATATGAGCAAGAGTTTCCGGAAGCACAAGCGTTAGGAATTACCATTGACGATCTGAATAAAAGTTTGTACGCAATTAAGTAAGTAAGTATCTCATTCACCACATCTGACAGCATCGATATTCCACAAGCATCGTGAAGTTGTCATTGTTGTATTCATCTCGAGAATGTCTTTAATATTCGATTACACTATTTTAGTATGTCTAAATATATTACTGTACTTAATCTTTCCGTTTTGACGATGACCATTGTGCTTCCTGCAAAAAGTTAGCAGAAAAGCGCTACTGTGTTACACAATGTTTGTATGTGCACTTGTTATAGCGTCCCTTAAAGCTCTCTACTCAGAAGCGCTCCCGACTGCAGAGCAGACACTGCATCGGAGTTTCACGCCGAAACTCAGAGCAATTGCGAGTGAAGGACTTGCCCAAGGTCCTTGCGCGGAGACTTGAGGATTCGAACCTGCAACCTTTCGGCTGCAGCCTGCAAGGCGACGAACATACCCACTGAACCCCACAATGTTTTAATATTGCGTTTGTTCTCAGAAGCAACCAGTGGTTGGTGCTATGCCCATGAAACATGGTTTCAAGCATGAAAACCTAAATGAGCACTAGAAATGTGGAAAACTGGAGAGTAAAGAAATATGTTTAAAAAAATTAATGTAATAAAAGTTCAGGGAAATGAGAGAATAGCATGAAAAATATACGCATGAAGTTTCTACGTCTTTGGCACAGCAATGGTGGGAAATAATTTTGGTAAACTTGGAAGAGCGGTATTTTGAGCTAGCCTGAGGGGCTAACCCTAACAGGGTACAAACTGTTAGAGAGATTACTTTCTTAGCCTTGGTAACTGATGGCAGGAGGCTAATGGCTATACAGAAACGATGACTATTTTTCTCCTTTGCCATCTCATCTGCCCACTGCCAGTGTGCGGTCAATGTACTTGTTACACCCGAGTTGGCTATTAGCTAATGTATAGAGCAGAAAGTTTGCTTTGTAATTAACTGATTATCACCATTTTAATACTTTCTTTTCTCTGGGTCTATAGCATTGGGAGCGCCTCTGATTGGTGTGCACTGTGAGAGGCGTTTTATAAATTTATAGATACAATACATACAATACATGTGAATACACAATCTAAACTTGGTTGCTAGTGCTACACCTACAAACTTAATTTTAAATGTTACTGAAAACCGGTTGATTTCTGTAACTGACAACGAAAACAGTTTTAAATATTTTTTTGTGTGCACAACGCAACGAAACTGTACAATACATTATACATGCCATTATTTGACTGGAGAAATGCGACCGACACATGACAATTAAAACACTATATAACATTTATCATCATCGTCAACGTCATCCTTATGTTTAACATAACGGTATCACAACAAACTGCAAGAAATCCATTTTACACAACTCAACAGTTCTCGTCAAAATCTTACACATAATTATATGCATGAACATTACTAGTCATTGGCATCACAAATGAATTTCACAGAACCTGAAGAAGAATGCAAACTGTAATGCAACTAGTTCTGATAATAATTATAGACATGCACCTGCAAATATATATTATATATAATAAGTATATAATGCAAGTGTATATATGTATATATACACACACATACATATTATATATAAATTATATGTATATATATACACACACACTGGAACACCCCCACAACACATTACATCAACTGAAGTTAATTTTTTATGTTTGTCCCAAACGTTGCTGCGTTTGACATTGCGGCGTACTAACGTTCATCATTAAAGACCAGAACGCACAGCAAAGACAAAGCAGGTTCACCAACGCAGGATATTAGGACAAAGCAACTGAAGCGTACGTGTGTACGACCTAAACAAACCGGTTTGTGTCTGTCGCAGTGCAACGAAAGCAAACCAGCAAAGTGAATAGCGTCGGCAGCAATAGAAAGGCATATGGCTTATGTACAATTCATGGTCAGACCCGGACACAAAAATGAACACATTCGCACCAGCACGCACAACACATCCAACACATAAAATCCCGTGCACAAACACACACACACTCGACAAGCTGTTAACACACTAGGACACGAACCAAAAGGGGGGAAACTGATTTAGCTGTACGTCTAAAATCACCTCGACAACATAGGAACGCGTTTCAACAAGTGCACGACCACGGACGGCCCAGAAGACGCAAGTTTATCACGACATCAGAACCACAGGCGTAGGGGACATTTCAGGAGTGGGGGGGAAGGGAGACAAAAATGAGACTTTTGCCCGAAATTGCTTTTGCCATCCGGCCAAAATCTTAAGAAAAATTCCAGTTACGTTTGCCAGAGAAATCTGACGACCTTTTTTTAAAAGTCATCCGGCACTTTTGCCATAAATTTTTAAAACTTTTTTTACTTTTCCAGGTCTGCTTGCCCAAAAAATCAGACTTGCCCGAAATTTGGGGGGGGGGCATTTGCCCCTCTGGACCCCCCGTCTCCTGCGCCTATGATCAGAACATTGATGACAAGACGCCATTTTGTCACTAGGTAAAAACAATCACCGCCATTTTGCTATCCATCACCAGATTTTCTCACCATTTCCACAACTCAATATATTTATGTACATATAAATATATATCATATTTATTCCAATAAATGCCCATTTACAAGTCCACTACAGAGCTGAAGTTTAAGCAACTGATTTAAACTTTATTGTGCGTGCATACTGCATATACAACCAAGTGGAAATATGGTTGAATTTCTAATTGGCTAATTCTCATAATTGAAAAGGCCCCTACCTAGATTTCATATAAATTAGGATTATGGCATTAATTTCTATGATAAAACCTGCACAGTAATTAGTAGCTGACTCTAGAAAGACTAACGTAACCAGTACCTGGCTACTAATAAACTTCCATGCTACTAGAAAGACTAACGTAACCAGTACCTGGCTACTAATAAACTTCCATGCTACTAGAAAGACTAACGTAACCAGTACCTGGCTACTACGGTAATAAACTTCCATGTGGCACTGAAACTCACAGTACTTAACTAACGTTCCACGGTCTCACTAACAGGCAAATCGAGAAAAACAGAGATAGGACAGAAAATTGTACAGAATGATATGGTTGCATGCATTTAGTTCGTCTAAAAATTCTATCATGATCTTAATGAACAGGTTTCGATATTTGAAGAGAACTGAGAATTTCGACAAAAATAGGTAAATTCCAATAAACACCTGTTTGTAATTCCGTCTTGTCGTAAATCCAGTCTACAAGCATTCACGGGAATGCCTTTACGTAGAAGTTCATAAAAATAAGCTCTACGTAATAAAAAAAAGCCCAGGTGTTTATTAGAATAAATATGGAATTGTCGAACGAAGAATTCTTAGTCAGATTTATGGGTAACTGGAGGAAATTCATCGTCATCGTCTAGCCGCAAGTTTTCGATGGCGTTCGAAGGATTTAGCGAGTGATCGCGGTTCAATTCTTCTTGCGAGAGGAGCTCTGAAAATAAGAAAATTTAGGAGAATTATGACAGCTGTAACAAACAGCTTGGAAAAAGAATTGATGATGGCATGCGGAGAGGGAAGAAGAAGACGAGGAAGACCAAGGAAGAAATGGATGAATGAAATACACGAGAAGTCTGGTATGAGCTTGGAGGCGCTAAGAGAGGCGACAAGAGAGAGGAAATACTGGAGAGGATACATCGTAACTGTCGCCAGAGCTCCAAGACAAACTCATCAAATACATGTAACTCTAAACAAGACTTGCACAAATGAAGCAAGTAATAATAAATTCCATGCATATTTTTATGTCTATATATGAGGATGCTTTTTGTATGCTAGTCAATACATTATTGCGGGGCATAATGGTGCAGCGGTATGTTCGGTGCCCTGAAGCCGGAACGTTGCGGGTTTAAATCCACCTAAAGCCACAGCGTAGGGACCCAGAGCAAGTCCTTCACTCGCAATTGCTCATTCGTTCTCCTCTTTCTGCAGCTTCTCATCGACCTCTCCATTCTCCATTGTTTGTCTCAGGAACTAGGAGCACTATCGCTGAAATTCAATGCGTAGGTGCAAACAGTAAGCAGATCAAGCATAACAGTATGTTCTGAGTCGGCTCAAGTGCTATTAAATTTCTGTGAGTTGCTGTCACCCTAGAATTACTGACCTGGCGAACGGCCAGCCCGCAGACTGGCGGCGTAACTGATGGGTCCACCTGAAGCACCTCCGCTGGTTGCGGAAGCAGCATGAAGTTCTCCAGGGACCTCTGTCATGGCAACCATATCTTGACGTCCATCAATTCTGTTACAATTAACGATTGAACAATGTAAAGCCATCACAAAAGAACAATGTAAAGCCATCACAAAAGAACAATGTAAAGCCATCACAAAAGAACAATGTAAAGCCATCACAAACTGCTGTTCTTGACAGTCAAGCAACTGTTAGCACTACCTGCAGGCATTTACACAAATAATATTAATTAATAATAATCAGTATTAAATCATATTAATGTTACAACAATTCTTTGCTAAACTAAACAATTGTTATAATTATACACACACACGTTTTTCCCCCATTAATTCATTGAAAGAACCATGCTACCTATCTTGGCAATTCAACCAACCTGTGCTGCTTGAGAAGGCTGCATTCGCCGCCTTCGTTGGCATTTAGATTATAGACGTAGAGAAAGCCATCCGCCAACACAACCAACAGACAAAGCGTCTTCTGAATACTGAAACGAAAGAGACAAGAAAAACATCCTCTAAATTCATTCGTTCATTCATTCTGAGCATTTATATAGCGCCCCTTAAAGGAACTACTCAGAGGTGCTCTAAAAAATAAAATGAAACAACAAACAGGAATACAAATCTAGTCCACAATACTGAAAGGATAGAATGATAAAGAAAAGTTTTGGGCCTACTGGTTTTCAATCTACTTGCATTTGTCCTTGATTATCGTCATAAAGGACTTTTGCAAACAGCACCTGCTTTGCACTCATCGTTCTCCCGTAGTCCACATTGCTATGCCTAACACCTGCTTTTTATTAATAGAGCTACATTACAGTATATAGTTCTTGTCGATCTCCTAGCAAATCGTCATAAAAACCCAGGAGGGTAACAGAAATTGGCCTTCAAAAGTGGCTTCATGGCATTTCTGTTCTTCATTACAAACAATGCACTTAACCCTTTAATGCTTGAGGGTATAGAATTTCCCATACCATTTACTACCATCTCGGCATTAAAGGGTTAAAGAAACCAAGCATCATATAACGAGCCATAGAGCCAAAATTTAGAAGACATGACCAGCCAGACAGATGCATATGCAGAAAAAAAGAGGAAACAAACACTATGATAAACTCAGAAGCCCTTGCCTGGTAATTGTGCAGACGTTTTTCATTCCACTGTATGGAAGCCTTGCTACGGCAAAGTCGCGTCCCTGGTTAAACATGTCCGAGACTTGCGTTGGAAGGTACGTGGCCGATGTCTTCAGGGCCTGACCGAAGTACTCCATCCAACCCGTTGGCTCCTCACTTGGCCTGATGACAAACACAGCAACGTAAACATAGGAGTCGTAAAGCAATGCAAAAATAAATAATAATCCTTAAATTGGTGACCACTTGGCTCAAGTTATTGATGCTGGCAGGATCGTGCATCATATCAAGCTGGGTGTGCTCCTGAGTAGATTTAGATAATAAATAATCCATTATTATTCTCTTAGTATTATTACTTACTTATTATTATTATTTAATAATATAATTATTTTCAGCATTATTATTATTAATTATTAATATTACATTGTATGTTTATCCTGTTACTTTCAGTTATGTTCTAATTAATTAATTAATTAATTAAGTACTAACACTAACTTGCACTATATAAATAGTCATGAGCTAGGGATCAGAACTGTATAAGCTGTTAGCTTTTTCTGATTCCTTTTGCACTATGTTTAGTGAGTCATGTTTATTCTGTTTGACTTGTGTGTGTGCAATAAAATAAACAAATCAAATCAAATGGGACTGAAGTGCCATATGAGTCCCTAGAATGAATGAATGAATGAATGAATATCACGTTCAAACTAAATAATCCCAGTTAGCAGTGGAATAGGCAACCATCCACCTGCTTGCTATGGTCATATTAGAACCTCATTCAAATGACCCCTTGTTGACCCTTAGACCTCAGGAACTCAATCTGAGCCATTTCCAATTGTCCATAAGCTTGTAATCACGTGCACTATCTTTACTTCCACTCAAAGGACAATCTGAATTATATTCCCTGGATATTACCTACAGATGAATATTGACAAGAAAGAGCTTGTGGCACAATACCACTTAAATGTCAACTGCCAAACTATACTATGCTATACTATTGTACTATACTATACTATTTTTGAATTTATAAAGCGCCTCTCACAGTACAACCTAATCAGAGGCGCTCTCAGTGCGAAGATCCCCTTGGAAAAAGAACATTTTAAGGAAACGCGCAGAAACAGCAGTGCTTCCAGATAAGATCTGAGGACGAATAATAACAGGGAGGCCATTCCAAAGCAAAGGGCCAACAGAAGTAAACAGTAATTAGTTGAACATTTTGACGACTAGATTCTGAGAATAGATAAACATTGATTGATTGATTGTAGCGTACTTTTCACTGGGTGTCTCCAGACGGAACACGTGGACCGTCTCCGTGTTGCTTGAACAGCATAGAAAGACGGAATCTGGACTGAATGACAGCGAGTGAATGAGAACGCGCCTGACGTACACAAGAACAAACAGAACGACTGAATCAAAACTAGCAAAAAGAACGACTGAATCAAAACTACCGGTAGTAAAAAGAATGACTGAATCAAAACTAGTAAAAAGAACGACTGAATCAAAACTAGTGTCTCAATCGCAGTTCAATATATGAATCTAATATGCTTGCAAATATTACAATGTTCAACAAAGTCTTAAAATTCATTATAACTAGCTACCCAATTCAACTAAAGATAAATAAGAATCATGCATTTAAAAATTTTGGTTTCAGAAATGCAAATTGGATTCTATCGTTTTACTCATCTTTAGATGTTACTTCACCAAATGTAATTTGGCCTTTCGCAGTTACTGGAACAGCTAGAAGCTCTCATACCATGCCACTAACACTACAACATTCTCAAAGTCACATGCGCCATACTTGTTTAGAACTGTCAGATATATTATACATGTACCTTCGTGAGATTAATTATTGTTAAGGCACTATATACATGTCCAATTGTCCATATACCAGGTTATACCTGTATGTACAATGTCGTATATACTTACGTGCATTAGAAGTAACCCACAGCAACAACATTGAGGAGACTTAAACATCAGCCCAACCATTATATTAACACCTTAAAATTTATGTCAAAGTTTAAAAACCCAATATTAACTTGAGCTGACCTTTTCACCCCTCTGCGGAACTCAAACAACTTCTGTCCCTCTGGAATTGAGAAGACGCGTATCACAGTTCCCTAAAAAAATTCAAAACTAAACAGTTTCACACGAGAAGTTAGTTACAACACAATAACAAGAGCCAGTATTCAGTGCATGTACAGTGAGTAATTAATGAATTATATCTTATACCAGTACCGAGTACTCATTGCATACACAGTGAGTAATAACAACTAACTGCAGAATTCATTACTCACTCATAATTTAAATTAAGATTCCAACAACTGTAAATAACAAAAGATCGCAATACAAGCATGAACATTATGTATTGCATGGTAGCCAAGTGGTCTGGCAATAAGCTTGTAACAAGTACAGGCTCAAACATTCCATAACTTTCTTCGAGAGAGAGAATTACAAACATGCACGTAACTGTAAAATCCACTTAGCACTGTAGGTCTGCAACTGATGTCTACAATAAGACTGTGGTGCCATATAAACAAAGAAAATTAATTACATACATTTCAATAGTCAAGAAAGTTTTATCGAGAAGTCACCTTTTCGGAAGCCGTGGCAATGCGTGTTGCAGTTGAGTTAAACGCAATAGCAGCTAAAGGATTGTCATGCGCTGGAATCATAAGAACTGCTCTCTGAAGTAAAAAAACAACACAGATAATGCTTGAAAAGAGAGGAAAAGAATGCACACAAGTGTGTCAAATTATCCACATGTTTGTACATCACTCCTGTAAAAACCGTTTAAATACCAAACACCAATCATTTAAACTTTCCATCTAATCCTGGTTTTAACTATCACAATTAATTTTTCAACTGCTTGAATTATAAAGGGGCATAAATGACAAAACTTGACTTCAACAAACTCCTCCAAATGAAGACTAGACAGTGAAGAACAATAAAGTATTCATACAGCTCACTATTGAACAATAAAGTATTCATAAAGCTCACTATTAATATTAAGTTTCATTTACGGAAAATCTGTCTCACCTCGTACAATAAGCGAAAAGGTAAAATGCATTTTAGAAAGTTTACATTGAGGTCACATGTTTCATCACATAACATACAACAAAATAATGGAAAAATTTGAGTTACAACATTATAAACAAACATGAACACAGGTGTGTCATTGTATACACTACACTGTGTCCCAATAAATCGAGACCCCTTTTTATAATGTGAATAAAACAGGCAAATCTTAATCGATTTTCAAAATGTTTAAACTGTTTTTATCCTGAGATAATTATCTTACACTGATTCAAATATGAAGTTTCTGGCATGAATATTGACGTCACAATTACGCCATTTGCATCAGAGAATTCATATGTTAAGTACCGAACACAACTTTTTCGGTACTTAACATTGGAATTCTCTGATGCAAATGACGTAATTGTGACGTCAATATTCATGCCAGAAACTTCATATTTGAATCAGTGTAAGATAATTATCTCAGGATAAAAACAGTTTAAAAATTTTGAAAATCGATTAAGATTTGCCTGTTTTATTCACATTATAAAAAGGGGTCTCGATTTATTGGGACACAGTGTATAGCCAGGTCAGGTCTTGAGCGCAACTGAGTCTGTGAGCGGCGCTTTATAAATGTTCAATTACAATTACAAAATATCAAAATTTTATGCAGAACCGGATCAAACATAGAACTGACCAGATTGACAGCATCAAAGATCTGAACCTCGCCCGTCTGATTGCTGCCTGGATACGCGAGATAGCAGTTGTCGTTGTGCGTGGAGAGGGCGCAGATGCCGTCTGGGTTCGACGGAGTGTCACGGATCGTGTGCAGCACTTTCATGTCGCGGATGTTGTGAATGTACAGCGACTCCTCGAGACAAACAATCAGCCTCTGCACCACAAACAATAATTAACAGAACTATATATATAACAATAAAACAGAATTATATATAACAATAAAACAGAATTATATATAACAATAAAACAAAATTATTTATATCAGAAGAAGATCTACTGTAAACACTTATTTGCAGGTGCTAAGTGATTTTGCAGCTAAGTACATGGTAGTATGCATAGGCGCAAGGGACATGTCAGCAGTGGGAGTGGGCCAAAAATGAGACTTTGCCCAAAAAAGATTTTTTTTCATCCGGGCGAAATCTTCAGAAATTTTCCGTTACGTTTGCCCGAAAATTCTGGCGACCTATTTTTTAGTCATCCGGGAATTTTGCCCGAATTTTTTTACTTTTTTTTATTTTTCCGGACCTGCCTGTCTGAAAAATCAGACTTGCCCGAAATTTGTCCCCCTCTGGACCTCCGTCTCCTACGCCTATGGTAGTGTGTGCCGGCGTTTAGCATACCGGGCTGTCAAGTGAAAGGTCACTCTCTCTGCCCCACCTCACTGTTGTTGGGCAGATGAGACGGCGAGGGAGAGGACAGGCCACACACCCTCAGCAGACATTCCCTTAAAAAATTGATGTACCTCTAAAAAGCATTGCACATATGGCAGACAAAACTAAACACTTTTCAGGTAGTTTGAAAATGCATAAAAAAATTCAATTTAGCCAGCTATGAAAGAAAACCCCCATCATACTGATAATTTTATTTTTCTTACGCAGTCACGAGCTGCGGTTATACAAGTGAATTGTTTACCGATCGATTCAGTTTGACCGCTAGAATTGTGTTGGCGTAACTGTAGTTGCATATTTCCGTTCCCTTCTTGAAGTGGCAGACTTGAAGTTTCCTTGGCGACGCAAGGCTGACTATGGCGACAAGGCTGCTCGAAAACAGCCTATCTACGATGCAGATGTTTGGACTATCTGAAGCAAAAACATGACAATCAAGACTATACTGTAGTTAATTCATACGATTTTTTAGGCCTGTGATAAAAATAAAATCGGGTGTAATATGAGGTAACCACAGAATCTCATCAACTGGATACTCATAATGCTCATATTGCTGTTTGAGAGGCAACCTTGTAAAGGTATGGCCGCGTTATGGCACCATATAAATTGTTGTTATTATTATTATCATTTAATGCATGTTCTTGCTTAAACTAATGGAAACTAAGAGTAACAGGATCACCATGAAGCACATAATTAACTTGCTCCTCATGACATGATGTGACATCAAATGTTAGATGGGCTTCATATCAAATGAAATAAATCAACTTTCTTATCAGTTATGCTTAAGCCAGACCACAACTGCATAATTTAAAAAAAAACGCAGCAAATTTGACCTAGGTTGGATTGAACATGGAGGCTAATGTCAATAGTGAGCTACAGCTCCAATGGAATATAATGCACACATCAGTACTGCAGAATTTGTCAGGTGCAGAGGTTCGACTCCCGTCTCAGTGATGCTTGAAACTAGAAGGCTTCGGATGTTCGTGAATCTTGCATGGTACAATGGTAGGCAAGACCACCCAGGTTGCTATGGGCCTTGATTTTCGCTACCCCAAGTTGGATGTATAAAAAACGATCAAGGTATATAATATATGCTAGTCATTAAAGGATAAAGCATTTAACACGTATCATACCGCTTTCAAATATGCATTCCAGTTTGTCAACAGAACCCAGTGAATAAAGTTTGTATCCAGTCTTTGTTCCCACAGCCAACGACCTAAAACATGTGAAAAAATTGAGATAATCGATACACGCACTTTTCTGGAAGTTTGCCACAGCAGCAAATCTTTGTTTTCTTAAAATCTGCCCCATTATCAATAATCCAATATGTCAATAAGAAAGTGTGCAATCACTGATTGCACGACATTCGCTGCGATTTACTTCAAAAAATTACCGCATGTGTCTTCTTTCAGACTCACCAATGATCGCATATTCCTAACGTGTATTTAAGAAATTATTGCCCCATAAAATAAAAGACAAAGCAAACAGTTATAGCTTGATCTATGACTCCCTTTTACAAAATGACACGCACATAAATAAAACACACACAAAACAATAACTAGTGTCAACCCATATCATAATATGAACCTTGAATTTTTCCCCCAATAATAATTATTATTTTCTTGCAACAAGAAATTAGCGCAGACACCTCAGTAATATGAGTTCCATAATCTAACAATAATTGATCAACCTGTGGATGCCATAAGCAATAAAAACGCTTACGTGCTGTCTTGATTGAAATTAACAAACAGGAGATTCGAGGTCGAATCGCCTGCTTGGTTTGCCAGGTTCATCTTTTGCGATAGAGTGCTGCCCTAAGAAAAAATAAGCAAATTAAAATAGACTACACTTGAACAGAAATCTACCAAACGTCTCCATTTTATTATTAAACTCTAATATCGACAAGCTGTTTGGCTGCCCAACGCAGCCGATGTAAAACGATCGCTCATTGGTCCATTTTTAATTAGCCACTTGAACAAAACAGTTTTCCATTGGTTGCTTGACAAATCATAATATCAAAACAATCCATTGGGACGCAGTAAATTTGTTCATTGGTCAATATTGCTAAATTCGTATGTAAGATCATCTCTCATTGGCTACAAATTTATGTTATTTGTTCTTGCTCGCAGTAAGCAGACACCAACAAGCTCTCATATTTTTGAGATGCCACTCTTCTTAGCAGCAAGTACGTATCTGGGCTTCAGTGACGCTTTTCATATCAGTGAAATCACCACCAAACAGGTGTCATAGAATCAGCACCCAATTAATCAATTATCCATCTTGTTCTCCTCAAGCGGCTCCTCCGACTCCATAGATCCACGTGATTGCCTATCGTCTTGGACTGGGTGATATCATATACCTCTGTGCTTTGTGCTTGTTCCACTCTCCTCGACTTGACCTCCCCGGATTTTGACCTGGCACCGGAACGCAAACGGCAGCTCTGGCTATACTGTGCTATTGCGGACTTGATTTGATATAGCGCCAGCGCTTTAAGCTGATCTCCCTGACATGGCTTTTGCGGGCGCTGAGAAATTCTCGACGATTTACATTACATTTACACTCTGAAACCGAATTATTTCTTATAGTTCTGCGCATGGTGTGGTTCTGCGTGAGCAACAGAAGAATGCCAGATACTTTTATTACAACCAAGAGCATTAGGCCTACTTAGGCTACACATTTATTGCAAATTCTATCCGCAACCACAGTATAAATACTTTGGTTGAACTGAGACTCGCAGCAATGTGAATGGCTAGGCTAAAGCACGGTGATTTTACAAATCAAGTCAAGCTGATAAAAATCCAGAAAATGTGCAAAGACTAATGCATAGATATATCTATGTGGTGGATATCTCAATATTATATCTCAATGGTGGCTGCGTTTTTCAATCAACTTGTAGTTCAGTCCAAGGATTTTTCTTCGGTTCAGCCACAAAAATTAATCTACAAAGTTGTTTATTTGTATAATAACAGTTCATAAACGGTCCTTGATTTGGTTTCAAGTCAAGGTCTTATTCCCAACGGCTGGTGTAAATATTTAGATAAGAAACGCCACCAAATAATCCAAAATACTCCAAATGATTCATCAACTCATCAACCTAAGAAAAACATTCACGGCCTTGTACTATAATGCGTTAGTTGAAAACAAGGTTCTTTATTAATTTTGAACATTTGCAAAGATTTATCTGGTGAATCTTTTTGCAAGGACTATAATATTTTCAACGCTTCGTGAGACGTTTTGCGAATTAGGGCATTCTTTTCGGCTAATTTAGTAGCTATTGATGTTTTAGAGCTTTTATTTTAAAACTGTCTTGATAAGCGATAGATCCCGCCTGTTCGCTGACCCACTTCACAGCTGCGTGACGGTCGGGCGATCGGTCGGTAACCGCGTGTTGCCATTGTTCAGACGAGTCGTTGTCGGTGTCGAAAAGGCTTCGAAGACAGCATTTAACGAATAAAACTTTAGGTACGTTGGATGCAATGGCGGTGTATGTGCTATTTTTATGATTACATATGGCGATCTACTAGGTCAACAATCAATTCGTAAAATTTCTTGTGGTAAAGGATGAATTTTAGTGCACGTGTAGGGCTAACAGCCTTGAGTTTATCCGCACGTCTCGTGTGCGTTTTTATGTTTAAATATGCGTGTAGAAACCCAAAATAGTTTTGCTAAGTTTGTTACTGATCAATACTTGTGGTAACCGGTGACCCCAATCTTGTACAGAGTTGTTGTCTGAATGAATGTTACATAATTACTATTCCACATGGTTAGAAATGAAGGTTTTCCTCGCACATACACACATAATTTATATTCAACTGCATGTTCTGTATTAGGCCTGTATGTAGCCCAGTTATGTAAGTACGGTTCTTAAAAATAATTATTTCCTTTGTGGTGATCATAGATTCATCTTGTTACTGGCACTGTGCTCCTTTTTTTTATCTGTCTTCAAACCATCAGTTTTTGTTGTTCTAAGGTTCAAATATAATGTTGAGGTTGTTAAAAACTGCCATAAGATGTCCCAATAGATACTTGCTTGCATGTGGCTTTTGTTTGTTTTTGCTGTTTGCATATTTTGCCTTCAGTCTCAATACACACAGTGTTAGCTTTCTAGTTTTAGTGAAGTTTTTCTAGTTTGAATTTTTAAAATTAATTTTGCCTGGTGGAACTGAAACTGATTAAGACATCAAATTATTGCTATATGGTAGATAATTAATCTCTTTTAATGTGAGTGACAAGATGATTTGTATAAATCAGAAGCAAAAATGTGGAATGAATGTCAAATATAAGAGAATTGGAGAGTATTATTAATGTAATGTGATGACAATTTCTATGGCGCCATAACACAGCCATGCTGCTACAAGAGCACCTTCAAAGACAAACACACATTCAGAGAGAAGCAATCAACGGACTCTATAGAGGTAGCCACATAACGGCGCCAAGAGATCCATACCTGTCCCGCCAACAACAAGAGTTCTAAGTATTACAAGACAGCGCTGAGCCTTTTCTACTGTGGGTCCCGCTATCTGGAATGGCCTCCCACTAAACTTGCGACTTATGCCTAGACTAAATTCACCTGCTTTTTATAAGTTGCTCAAAACCTATTATTTTAGCTGTGGCTGGGCTGGGAGTGCCTCTGAGTAGGTTTCTTGAAGAAGCGCTATATAAATTCACGAAATGAATGAATGAATGAATATTAGCAAGCAATGTTATAAGCTAATGCAGTTTAGATAGCGTATTATTTTCAAACTGTTGGTGAAGGTTTGTACCGTATCAGTATTCATTATACTTCTAATGTGCCTCTGTTTTGTATTTTTTTTATGTTTAAGAGAGCTCTGCTGAATTGCTTATTCATTTGAACTGAGGTGCTTACTTGTTTGTAATTAATAAGCCATTATTGTGAGTGTTTTTTTTAGTTAGTTGAGTTTGTTGTATCAATTGACCAATTGTTGGGCTTATGGTGTCAAGGTTCACGCATTGTCAAAATCATTGGCAATGGAACTGAGTGGTTCTTTGATGTCAATGAGTGATTGTGCATTCACGTTCAATTGTCCATGACCTCCCTTTGTTATCTGTTTGAGTTGATGTAATGAAGAAGTGGGCCATTATCCTATCAAGAATCACAGCTGATTGTGAAGTGTTCTAGTAAAGAATTCCAAGAGTCATTTACCTACCAAAAGGCACAACTGAAATATTATGATGGCATATTAAGGAACTGGGTCGTTTGCCTATCCAACATATGTGCAACTGAAATGTTGTAAATTTGTTTAAGATACACGGAGGACTTTTGATTTTGGCAACATACAGGTTTTGACTCATTTGTTGGTCATGCTGTTAACAGCATGAGGCAAAGGAATTTGAATGCTGCCGCTGACCATACATTTACAAAGACTTCTTTTGTTTCCCAACCTGAGAATGATAGTTGAAGATTTTTTACTGCAAAAATGAGACATTGCTATTCAACAGCACCGTTCTTTCTCGGTTGCTTATCCTACAACCTGGAATGTCCCTACAGCACTGCGCTTATTGCTCATGGATCACTCTTCCTTAACAATGTGAAATCTGTCCTATTTGGCTGTGGTTGAGCCAGTAATGCTTCTGAGTAGCATACAGTGAAGAGGTGATTATAAAATATTCTTTAAGAAGCAATAACAATTATGTTGTCAGATATATTCTATCTGTTAACCCTTTACCAGTTCATTTTTAAATTTTAAGCCCGTTTTCAGCGGATATTCTCGGATATTCTCGGGGCAAACGGGTAAAAGATTAAGTGAACATTACAATGTGTTTGCATTTCAAGTCCACATTCCTGTGTAGTGTGAACCTTACATTAAACAGATGAAATGGTTGTTTGGTAGATCTGACTAATATTACTAAGCTGAGTACTCTGTTCTTCTTGTAGGAAATGAAGTACATTCTCGTTACCGGTGCTGTGATCAGCGGCGTTGGTAAGGGTATCATTGCGAGTAGCATTGGAACGATTCTGAAGGCGGGTGGCATCAGAGTTACATCGATCAAGATCGACCCGTACATCAACATAGATGCAGGAACCTTTTCACCATATGAGCATGGTACGATGGTTTTCTTGCTAAATTGGCTTTATTTAGGTTTCCTTCATTGATGGATGCAAAATGATGTGTTAGTGATTACATTGATCCATGACATACATTGTACCACATTACACGATTTGCAAATTGTATTTTGTACGTGTGTTGCAATGCGTGTGGATATATGCTAAATGTGTTGTAGTGTTATGTCTGTCACAGTTTCAGAGTGCAATATGATGTCAGATACAACATGATGTCAGATACACGATGAGATGTATTGTTTGAAAATTGTGATACTGTGTCTGTCGAGATTTGATTGATTAACTTGCAGTTGATTGACATCATCTTCTGATTGTCTTACAGGTGAGGTGTTTGTCTTGGACGACGGCGGTGAAGTGGATTTAGATCTTGGAAACTACGAAAGATTTCTCGATGTTACTCTGCGCCGTGACAACAACATTACGACGGGAAAGATCTATCAGGATGTAATCAACCGTGAAAGAAGAGGCGACTACCTCGGCAAAACGGTTCAAGGTATGTTCACTCATTCATTCAAGAATTTATGCAGTGCCTCTTCAAGCACTACTCAGAAGTGCTCTCAACTCTAGCATGACAAAAAGTACAGAACTTTTTGAGTTGTATAAAAAAAATGCTTCATTAAGAGCCCCAGGAAGCAGGCGTAGCTCCTGTGAGAGCCAAATCTAGATCACGTAGCCATCGTGGAAAAGGCTCGATTCTGCATAGTTTGTGGATATTTGTTTTGTCAAAAATACAATTTTTGGCGTACATGTGATATATGGATGGCCTCTTATTTTTTGCAGTGATTGTCTTGCTGTAATATTGTTTTGTGTTTGCATTGTAGTTGTTCCACACATTACCGATGCCATTCAGGAGTGGGTGGAGCGTGTTGCGAAAGTTCCTGTGGATGGTGAAAGCGGGGAACCAGATGTCTGCATCATCGAGGTATGTGTACTGGTTCCTTGAATTAGCAGATTAAACAGGTGCATGTTTCATTTACAACGGGCGTAAGCGATTCTTAATTAGTTCAGTAGTTTTTTCAAGATTCCACAAAAATTAATTGTTCTGAATTGCATGTCTGCATCTCTAAAACTTGATTGGAAAAATTGGAATTTCAAAATTTTAGAATTTCACAATCATATCCCGAACATGTTCTCAATTATTCCACTCACCAAGAATGCCGCTCTCTCTACATCCTGTCTGTAGACTGGTCATGAAGGAGTGGTGGACTTGAAGGTGAGTTCTGCCAGACTAGACTTGAAGTGGTGTTGAGACCTCCAATCCACCCTGGATGCCTTAATCAGATCCTACGTGGCATCATTCATGCATCACCTTATTGAATCTTTGCTTTAGCAATAATGACGTGTCGTTGAGCATTATCATGTGTTCCTAATAATCTTATTTTTACTATTATTGCTGATTTCTGTGTTTGTTTGCAGCTTGGTGGTACGATTGGAGACATCGAAGGCATGCCGTTCATTGAGGCGTTTCGCCAGTTCCAGTTTCGTGTGTCGAGCGAAAACTTCTGTTGTGTTCTCGTTAGTCTCATACTCCAGGTACTGAGTCTCTTTAAATATCTTTAGTCAGTAGGCAGTCTAGCATGCCTTTAATATACTTTATCAGTCTGGATTGCCTCGTAGCATCTTTGGAAGCTGTCTTATTGTTTATGGTGATAAAAGGTTTGTCCTTTGAAGAAAACATCAGCTGGCCTAATGTTGTACAATGCTTTGTTTATTACTTCAGAATTGTTGATTGGTATTTGACGTTTATAGTGTTGAATTACATCTCATGGCTACTAGGGCCAGTTTTTTTCCTCCTCCCCTCCCACTACATCCAGACTTGGTATGAAAAAAGAATTCAGTTTTTGGGTCTACTTTGCCAACTGATCATGCCATGCCTAATTTATGTGGCATAATGATGAGTCATGTATTGATTCATTTAAAGATTTTTATATAGCACTTCAAGAAACCTACACAGCCTCACAGAGGCACTCCCAGTTCAGCCATGACAATACAGATTAATTCAGTAGTTTGTGTGTATAGATCATCATGGGCTGCAAATGCAACTTCAGCGGGAGTCTATAGCAAAATGAGTGTCCAATAGTTGAGAAAGCTTGGCGGTGCCTAATTGAAGAGTGGGCCCAAGGGACTAGGAGTTCATCCCCAGTTGACAATTGCAGGGTTTGATGATTGCAGTAAGGTGAATGCAGTGATGTGCATTTTCATATGGCAGCTTTTGACACATATAGGGCAATTTGCAACAGCATTTAATTCGTGTGTTTCATGAATTCGTTGATTTTCAGCCAAAGTCAACCGGTGAGCAGAAGACGAAACCTACTCAAAACTCTGTGCGGGAACTCAGAGGTCTTGGACTTTCACCAGATCTGGTCAGTCTGAAATTTTCTTCTAATCTTTTTGTCCATTGTTTTGAAATCGCCAGTAATTGCAAACCTGTATTGATTGATGAACTTGTGCTTTATTTATATCAAAGCAGATATTTCACTGGCCATCATTTTGTGATTATTGTGCAAATATTGAAAGTAAAAGATCTATGAATGTTATGATATTTAATCATTGTGTTATTACATAATATCAGTTTGACTTATGGCCTTGGCGATGCCCCAGCACGCAGAAGCCGCTCATCTATGGAAGCATGATGTCGAATTGCTGATATAATAATGATGATGTTAGGAATTTTTAAGTTGATGAATTAAGACTTAAATAAATGGTGGAAGCATTTAAGAATGTAAATTTTGCTGTTGAGCTAGTAAACGGTGTGCAATAATTGTAGGCTTGTCACCCTTTCAGGTCTGCACTTATTCTTTGCATGTCAAATGCAGCATTGACGCTTAGATTGTGACACTGCACAGGGAAATTCTTTTTCTTTTAACCCTTTTAATGCCGAAATGGTAGTAAAGGTATGGGAAATCCTATACCCTCCAGCATTAAAGGGTTAATCAATTGGGTTGCTTTTTACAGCACCCATTTAAGACCATCTACTCGGGAGCACACCCGGCCGAGCCCTGCTAATTCGGGTAGTCTTAAACTATAAAGGGGACATGGTGGAATGGTCTCTGGGTGACGTGCCATAGTAATAAGGAGCCCTTTCCAGGTCACATTACCAGATCAGCATTGCCTGGTGTTGGTCCGTGAGCAAGAGACAAGATAATACAATCATGTTGACTGTATTATCCTGGGTTACTCACTTCTCTTGATTGATGTTTTCTGTCTGATAGATCATGTGTCGCAGTCAAACAGAAATATGTCAAGAAGTGCGAGACAAAATCTCCAACTTCTGTCACGTCACACCTACCCAGGTAAAGTATATCTGAGAACACGTTATCTAATGCCATGCAATCTACGTTATGGTATGTTTAATCCAGAAGTAATTTTATGATACTAGTTTACAATTTGTTTAACAGCAACTGTTAAGACTGACCCTATACAGAATCATCTGACCTATGCTGCTGAAACATGTTTTGTAATGTATTATTTTTAACCATGATGTAAACAGTGAACATCACAAGTATATATGAGGAGTCGATTGAGGACGCATTATATAATTTAAAACTGACCCCATACAGAATCATGTGACTAGTGCTGCTAAAAGTTTGAAGTGATTTGTAGTGAATTATTTTAATTGCAAATTGCATGGATCAAGGTTTACTTGTCAATATTGCTGTACTTACAGTATTAGCAATATTCCAGATGTTGGTTGTTTGAGAGCACTTGGTGTAATCGTAGTCATAAATCTATATCACTACAATGATTATTGTCTTAGAAGTGTATCAGCCTTCAGCCGTGATGTAAATACTTCACTTGTAAGGTAATCGTAGTTTACTTTACTGCATTGTTACTGACATTTGTGTTAATTTTGCATTGCAGGTGATCTGTGTTCCAGACGTTTCTTCAGTCTATCGTGTTCCTCTGCTCCTCGAAGATCAAAACGTCGTTGGGTTCCTTGGAAGTCGATTGCATCTCCCGCTTCCAAATCCTCGTCCGAGGAAACTGCTGATCAAATGGAAAGAAATAGCGGATAGGTGAATAACTATTGTCCATTCTGAGAGACAGACACACAGACAGACAGAAGGGTCTATGAAATGCTCTTCTTTTCTTCCTCCTGTTGAGCACTCTTATACTTGCATATAAATTTAAGATAAGAAAAGATTGTTATTTAAAGAATTTAATTGAGAAGAATTGTCCAAAATCGACCAACCCTCGTGTCGAGGAAGGTTGAAGGCAAGGCAAGGTTATTTAATTGACCAATTGCTAACCGCATTTTGGTGTACAGACATCAGACAAGGTATAGTGTAAACGTGTATCATCTATGCAGTCGACCAGAAGTCAAATCTTTTAAAATAATCCACAATCTTAAATTCTATAACATTACATTTTTATTGTTCCCAAAAGAACAACAAGATACAATTTCAAATATGTAGCTGTGTTTGTAGTCACTGAAGGGGTGCTATATACAAATTCATTTAACGAATGAATGATATCGTGTTGAGATGAAAACTTCGTCTGATTTGTGTTGAAGGTCGGATCGTCTTTTGCGAGAGGTAACGATTAGTCTCGTTGGTAAATACACAAAACTGGAGGATGCCTACGCCTCTGTTATCAAGGCTCTCAACCACGCTGCCATGGCTTGTAATTTGAAACTTGATCTGAAGGTGAGTTTACTCTGGCAGTTGTCGTTTTGAATAACATTTGCTTCCCAATCGTTTTTTTATTGCGAAGCGCTTTCGATCTGGAATTTTTTTACAGCCCAATAACATATCCAAACCATATTCTGGTATGCGTGGGGCCTGCATGTGAATTAGACCAATTTTTAGGTTCAGTAGACTTGGATTACACGAATATTCATTAACTTGTTGTTTGATTTCTCACTATAAACTAATGAAAGAATCAAATGAGCATAACTTCAGTTAGAAAAAAGATATTTTCATTCTGTTAAAAGCATTTTAGAGCTTGTTCATTGTAGCATATGACTAAATCAAAAGGTCAAAAACCAACATGTGGTGGGTTTTGAGCCCCTGTGTCACATATGCTCTTCTATATCTTTTAGTGCATCGAAGCATCTGACCTGGAGAAAGAAACTCAGCAGGAGGATCCGGTCCGCTATCACGAGGCCTGGCAGCAGCTCTGTGGAAGCAATGGAGTTCTCATCCCTGGTGGATTTGGACTTCGTGGGTTGGAGGGAAAGATCCTGGCTGCTGAGTGGGCTCGCAAAACGAAAAAGCCTTTCCTCGGTTAGAATTGCCATCATTTTCAAATTTAATTGTACGATGGTGATGTGGTCTGGTTGGGGTATTGCTGTTTGTTTTGAAACTGAAAGTTCATATTCATCAGCTCGTAGCTACAGCTGGTCTGGAGCCACTTATTATGGGAATACAATAAATTATTTCACGCTACCTATTTTTCAAAACAGTAAGTTTGCATTCCTATTAACAAGTCTAATAACATTTGATGACCCTAATTAATTGTGATTCCTGTCTTTTCATTTTGTATTCCGGGAAGCTGTATGTACCAGTTTCTTTGTGTAAAATTTCAGTTTCAATGTCTCTGGATCAATAAATCATTCATTGATTCTGTAAATTTTAAAAGATTAATTAATTGATTAACATTTTCAAGCATTGGGAATTTAAAAATGTTGTAGGCATTTGTCTGGGAATGCAGTGTGCAGTTATTGAGTTTTCACGAAACGTTCTGAACTGGAAGGACGCAAATTCTACGGAATCAAATCCAGAGACAACAAATAAAGTCGTAAGTGCTCGGCAGTGCTTTTTTTGTCAGTGTTTTGGTTTTGTTCAGTAGGCCTATGTATATTTTATGGATATTATTAAGACATCTTGTTCAGCATTGAAAAGTGAATAGCTGAAGAGTTAGATTTTGGTATAGTTTGTAACGGGCATAAATTGTTGCTAAGCAGTGTGTGAAGTACAGAATATGTGACTGACCACGAACTCCATTGATATATTTAGGAAATGAGTCTACACTGAGCTTATCAGATCAAATCAATTTATTAATCCCAGTAATACAAGACCTATGTCAAACAATAATGATCAGCATGATCAAGTGATCATTGACAAAAAACACACTGAAACAAGAGAATATTACAGATTAAAATAATTGGACCAATAGGCTTACCAGGAGGGACTAGTTAGTCTTAGGGTGACTGATGAATAGCATGTATGACATTATAGGTGAAAAATTACTGTACTGATAACATGTTAGATTGTACAGGCATTAGAATGTATGATCACTTGTTAATTTTTCATTTGTTGATTGCAAATAGAGAAGTGTTTTAAAATGAAACACTGAGACATTTAGAATATTATGCCGTACTTATGTTAGCATTGGATTATCAGCAAGACTGAGTAAACCCGTTGGGAGCCCAGATTGTAAGAGCCATGTAAATTAAATGCTAAATGTGTTTTTGGTATGGAATTCAATTAACAATTTTATTTATTGGATTCAGGTTATAGAAATGCCAGAGCACCATCCGGGACAACTGGGAGGCACGATGCGTCTTGGAAAGCGGAAGACGCTGTTTAGGGAAAATCAGCCGTCAGTTCTGAGTAAGATCCATTTTCATCTACATCTTGATTTACTGAGTTTGTTCTACAGTTCAGCACCTAAGCTTTCCGATATCGAGACGACCTCCTTGACCTTTTTCCACCTGTTTCCATAAGTTTGTTTGTATGTGCACTTGTTATAGCGCCCCTTCAAGCTCTATCTACTCAGAGGCGCTCCCGATGCAGAGCGGACACTGCATCGGAGTTTCACGCCGAAGCGCTGAGCAATTGTGAGTGAAGGACTTGCCCAAGGTCCTTACGCGGTGAGGTGGATTCGAACCTCGGACCTTCCGGCTCCAAGGCAACGACGCCACCACTACACCACCGCGCCTCACATTTCAGAAGCAATCTGTTCATTACTTTGATTTAGGTGGTAATCTTGGGGATATTCTTATAGATTTTCTAACTTTAATGATGGAATAAATATTGTTGAAATAATCCTTTTTAACACATTGACCGCCTACACGCCATGTTAAATGACTGGTTTAACTACGAGTTATCTTGTACCTGGCGGTCAATGTGTTAAAGGGATGTTTGACCTTATGTTAATATTTTCTATTAAGTTGCTAGAATGATGAATTCACTTCAGAGCTTGCCAAAGTTAGGAGATAATTTTGTCAAAATTAAGAGATAATGATCAAGGAATCTTGTTGTGTTTTAATTTGAAGTAGTATTTGATCAGATTAATAATTTAATTTTTTAGAGTTTATATAAAGTGAAAGATATCAAATTAGTACTTAACACGTTGACTGCTTATTTGCTGTGTTAAATGACTCAATGGGGGACGTGTATACACGTCCCTCGCGTCCAACGTGTTAAAAAGTATGACTTCAGGCCCTAATTTTCTCCAAAGATAATTGCTGCTATTTGAAGATTACCATATTACTTTTTTCGCATTGCAGGATAACTGTGCATCTCCATATGTACATACAGCCATTATTTATTTGTTTTGCAGGGAAACTTTATGGGGATGTGGATTTTGTTGAGGAAAGACATCGACACAGATACGAGGTATTGTTTTGTCACTTCTGTGTCCTCAGTTGTCAAAAGTTATACGATACTCAATTATTATTTAATATCTTGCAGCTATTGTGCATGTATTGTGTATGTGTGTGTGGGGAAATCAGACTCAACTACCCTTGTCGATGTTGGGGGGGGGGGCAACACCTGACCTGCCACTAGTAGTACGCATGCCTCTGTTTGAGAAAATTATTTTTCTGCAAGCATTACATGTTTGTAATGAACCTAATAAAATTTGTAAGAACTTTTCTTTTAGTGGTTTGAAATCATTGTGAGGGATGGTAGTTCAGTATTTTCGCAACATTGCATGACTTCATAGATCACTGCCAATTACTTAATTTTTACCTAGCGGATTCAAATTCTATGCCATCTCAATTTTAGTATTTTAACTCGCAATTTTAGTATTTTAACTGATGTAATTAGCATGATTCTACTTTTTTCTCTGTTTCCTCGCATTTCAGGTGAATCCCGATGTTGTGGAGAAACTGGAAGAGAGCGGAATGATCTTTGTTGGTCGTGATGTGGAAAACGAGCGAATGGAGATTCTGGAACTTAAAGGTCTGATAATTTTTAAATCAATCTAAATTACTTTTTGTTGTTGTTACACTGCTTACTTTATGTGACACACGAAAGGTGTTTATTGTGCCATAAATAAATTCATTACTTTGCTTTGCATTATTTTGTGCTAAACTGTGTTATTCAATTTAGCATTGTGAGTCTTTCAACATGCACCTTTCATATTGTTGCTTTTTTCGTCAGTGCATTAGAGGTCATCTTTTCTTTAAGCGTGTTAGAGCTTACCATGTCCTCACTGTGTGAGAAGTTGTGTACCTTTCATTCACTGTTAGAGGTTCTTGATTTCATCAATAGTTACCTTTTATTCACCATGTGGATGGCACCTTTTCGTTACAGTGTTGCAGATTAAAATCTCAACATGGCATATTATGTTAATCTTAGGACTTGTAACTGCGTTAAGCTAGGTTCTAAGAACGGGTCCTCTGAAGTTCACATTTGTGTTAACTTTGTATGTGCTGGGCTCTGAGAGAGACAGACAGACACACACAGAGAGAGAGAGAGAGAGAGAGAGAGAGAGAGAGAGAGAAATTACTTTTTCATTACAGTATTACAGATTAAAATCTCAACATGGTCTTTCGAAGTTCATGTTTGCTGTAACTTTGTATGCTGATTACATAAGAACGCATCAATTGCTCTAACTTTGTGTGCGCTTAGTTCTGATCACATAAGAACACATCAATTGGTAATGTTTTCTTTAGATCATCAGTACTACGTGGCTGTCCAGTACCATCCGGAGTACCTCACTCGTCCGATGAAACCATCTCCTCCGTACCTAGGTCTCATCCTTGCTGCGTCTGGTCGACTCGCTTCCTACCTTGCGCACGGCTGTCGTCTCTCGCCGTGCAGCAACTACAGCGACTCGGACTATTCCGAAGATGACCAGATCTCCGAGGAGTTGGCCGATCTCAACCTGCACGCGTCTTCGTCAACTGCGTCTCTCGATTCGGCGATTTCGCTCGCGGCTCGTAAATAAAGCAGACGGACGTTTGGTGTGCTCGGAACGAGTGGACTTTTTAAAATTATTACGTAGCACAGTGGTTCCCAACCTTATTTGGCTATAGAGCCACTTTTTCTTAGTTAAAAGACATTAGGGTGTTTAGGGGGGGGGGGCACAATGTTAAAATTTAATTAACTAAGAGCATATAAAATTGATTCAAAATAGCATGTTTGATGTTATTTATAGACTTCAAAATAAACAAATTTGTCCAAATTGTCAATTTTTTCATATATTTTTGTTAATGCTTTAAGAGATGAGGACCATTTTTGAGTACTGGCAGCCATTTTTTGAGGCCTCGCGGGCCAAGGGTTGGGAACCGCTGACGTAGCATATGCTGTTGACTTCATTTGCTTTTAAGAACGTTACGTTAGGAGGTTGCATGCGATTATGAAGATTTGCTGCCAGTGTAAGAAATCTTGTAGAAAAACTTGTGGTGTGTGTATTTGTTTTGATTTTTTTTTCTGTCGTTGTGATCATTGTTTCTGTGAACTGCTAAATTTAACCATTGAGGAATCGATAGGGGCTGTCCATATATTATGCATGCATGGAGAGGCAGGGGAGGAGATTATGTGCAAAGCAAAGTTATCAGACTATGAGCAGAGCCTGATCATTTCATGTTGCATGTCTGTATTGAATATGGAAGATATTGCCATGGTGAGGAAATACTTGTAGGCAGAAATTCTCGTCTGATTGGGAGGCATGGCATAAATTAGTTGACAGGTAAGCGATGATGTAAAGTCGTAGTCTTCTGTGCACACCTGACTTGTACCTGACTCAAAGTGCATGGAAAATTGTGTGAAGCATTTGCAGTGTCACCTAAAATACTGATAGTCAGAACGGATTAGAGAGCCATTTTGACAAGTGATTATGAAACCGTCTTTTGGATCATTCATCAAGGAAACGCATGTGGCTTTTACGTCCGCTTCGCTAGGAGTACCACATTGCCCGGACGGTGTCCGAAGCGGGAAGCCATTTTCCTGGTAAAAGCTCTCCTTTAAGATGAAACCAGTCCTGTGTATATATAATTATATATTGGCTTTGGTCCCTCCCTATGGAATGGACCCCCACCCATCTGTTTGCTCTGTCACGTCACATGTGGTAGTCTTTCCTTGTGTTTCTCTCGTCTAAAAACCTGGTGGTGCTTAAAAAATGAAGTGTCTGGACGTTTCTTAACTTTCCAGTATGTGCTGGTGAAATAAGTGGCAGGGCAGTGTTTAGATTTGAAAAGAAGTTTATGGATGCAGATCGAGGCGGATTCGGAGTGGAGGGGAATTCGGTTATGGCCCCATTCAGAAATGCCCATAGAACTCCCCTCCCCCGCTATTAGGTTTCAAGAAGTTTTTGACCAATGGACCGGGAAAGGCCCATCAGGTTTCAATGGTATTTTCCACGGCCAAATGACTACAAAATGGACATCAGTTTTTCCAGGAGAAAGATCAGCGAAATTTTTTGCCTATCTGACACCCAAAATGTTGGGACCCCCATCAAAAATTTATGTATCCGCCCATATATGGACGCCGTTCATGACCGTCCAGCCACACTTTAAGCGCTGCACTCGGGGTTGAAGGCACTGGGAGCGCTTCTGAAAGGCTCCTGCTGCGAGAAGCTTTATAAATGGTCAGATAAATACAATAGGCCTACTACTAGGCCTATGTCCCAAGGACTTTCTATTATGTCCCAAGACGCATACTTTCACCCAGCGACCTTATTACGACTCTGTTAATTGTTACTTGAGCCCAAGTTCCCAACTAAACTGTAATTATTTATATTGGGTAGCGCAATTTCCCATATTAATATTCTAGCTCGGCTAATATATAAGTAGTCTATGCAACTAGTTGTGTATTGAATTAAGAGACAACTGCTTTTTTAATTAAACGAATATTGATCGATTGATAATTAACGCACATTTTTAAAAGTCTCAAAGCCATTGGATGATTTGGATGCTATAATTTTACATGAAGTATTATAAGATTTATTACGCTCGTTCTTGCCTACTTAGGGGCCGTCCATAAAGTACGTCACGCTATTTTTGACCATTTTTGACCCCCTCTGTCACAAACTGTCACAAATCTCGGACCCCCCTTAAAGTACGTCACACTTTCGGAATTTTTTAAACATTAACACAGAAAGGCTATACATTATTACTAATTTATTAGGGCCTAAAACAAGGCTTTGCAGAAGCATTACCAGCGCTCCTAGCGAGAGGAATCGTGAACAACACATTAAGGGATACGCATTTCATGCTATTTTGACATAAAACTAATTCAAATGTTTCACAAAATGTGTGAATTTTTTTTAAATCTATTAAATTCTACAAAAAATTAAAAAGACTTATAAATAAATAAATGTGTGACGTCACACATGGCCTGTCACACTTTCTTAACCCCCCCCCTCGAGCGTGACATACTTTATGGACGGCCCCTTAAGTCAAGGGCTCGATCTGTATTAGCCTAAGGTACTTTTCTAAACGTTGACCTATAATAATTATTATCTGGGAGATAAATTATTTATAACGTCGTGTCACCATAGAGACAATTGTGGTCAATCGACTGATTGATAATAATGGGTCTTTATAACGCAGCAAGTGTGGCCTGTGTATTGTTTCGCCTTTGTCTGTTGTAGTCAGACAAAAACGTCATCATAATTATGTAGTATAGTGTGCGATAATGTCACACATAGTTCTACTTTGAACAACCAATGAAGACGTTTAAGCGTCCATAACAGGAATATAACGGGTCTGATAGCCTAACTGCCTTCAAAATTATTGGGCATTGTCTTTCAATAATCTATTCGCAATGCAAATGGGGGTAGGCCTATTATACGTGCATGGGCACATCAAGCCTATCTACGAGGGCCTGTGAGCATTAAATCTTTGTCTTTTTATTCAAAATATAAATAAAAATTAACAAAAGAGGTCTGATTTCCAAAATCTTATGCCATTAACAGGCGGACTCAGCACGCAACTTCCCTGTGGTTTCGATAGAGACCTCCAAGTTTGGGGCAAATTACAATCTCCAATTCATAACAATCTGGGGCTGCTAAAGTCCAGCGCCATAATAGCATTTGTGAGAAGAAACAGATCTTCCGAAAACCCGCGAAAGCCTAAAGCGGCGCTATAATATTATTATGATCTCGTCTGAATTAAGCGCTCTGTTAATTTAACTGTCTGCAGCAGGCCCACATGCACAAGAGGGTATAAACTCTTAACCTTTAGCTTAAATCTGGCTATGCGGGAGTAGTGGGTTATTTCCGTACGCATGGCTTGAGATTAGCGAGTTACGATAAGTAAGCTTATAACGTTATTCCAACTCGGAGGTAGGAGTAAACCTGCTATTCCCATCGTGAACAATAGACAGCCGACTTTGCTGGACAGCGGGAACAATAGGCAGCCGTTGAGATTTCCCTGTGGACCGTCTTGATATATTATGTACCCCACACTGGCAACGACCGCATATAGGCCTAAATATCTTTCACACATGCGCGCTCAGCTATAACCTATTGAATTGGGGGGAGAGCAAGCGTCATGCATCGTCGGGTGCAAGGAATGTGTAGATTAGTTATGTCTCTTCCACTTCTATCTCCATGCATGTGGCCAAATTCCAACGACTACGTCTGAAATAGTTATGTCGGATGTAAGGTCTACCTTTAGCCTATCTTATGCCTGGTCATATGCATATCGACCCAGGCAGGAGATCAATAAGGCAAGGATGTATAAATTGTCCTTGGGATATAGGCCTCGAGAAATAAATGAGTCTTAACCCTTTCGTTACGGCGCACGTAACCAGGCGCCGTACGTACGAAATCTAGAAGAAATATGAAAATAGTGAGGATTACGTTATTTTAGCTAGATAGTCAAACAGTTAGAATTAGGGATTTTTACATTTTTTCAATGAGTTTTTGCTACATATAGGCTATGGTATGTATATTCGTATGTCTGTGATCACAAAAAAACCTTGTGAATATGCTTTTCTTGTGCATATACATGAATTTGTTTAATAATCTGATTGGCAGTGTTGATGGTGTCTGATACCTTAACCATACTAAATAGGATTTGAATTGTCATGTGTTAAGTTGGCATAATGAGTTTGGTCGTATTTGTCATTGTCTCTAACCCATGCTGAGCATATTCACATAAACGTCTTTGCTGTAGTCACATATTTTTGCTTCATTAGAAAACTTGAAATCTAGAATCTTTTAGTTAAGCTATTTTTAATTATGGAAGGTAACACATAAATTGCAATGTCTGCCGATTGGTTTAATATTCTCATCTTTAACTCTTTAAAACGAGCTGTATATGGTTTCCCATACATTTCACTACATGCTCATTGCCAAAGGGTTAAAATGTTTACCAGATTATCTCCTTAGCTATCTTCTCTACTGGAGACAGTTTGCCTCTGCCCTTTTTACCATTGATCTTAAATTAACCTACGTGCTTCATTATAACGTGTTATATTTAAAATCAACTTAAATTCATTGCAAATTTTTTTAAAAATCAGAGAGGCAACAACCTATTGGACCATGGCATAGAAAGGACCCTGCCATTTTGCCACAAACAGTTCAAATTTAATTTAAAAAAAGTTTTAGTACGCATGGAAAAATACATTCAAATGACAAGTCATTCAATTTCTATGAAATAACTCTTCTATTATATTATTCACAAATCAATTACAAGTACAGTTGTTATCAAGCACCTGTTCACACATCATCGTGACACATGTTTATATTCTAACTCTTGAATGTATTCTCTCTGTGTTCATGATATTGTTGCTTTGATTTAATACAAAGATGAAGATCTACTTTAATAACTTCTATAACACTTGTTGCAACTCACAATACCAGTCAACTTTCTTACAAATATTTTTTGCATAGATCAGCAATAGAAAAGCTAACAGTGGGAGCTAATGTACAATAGACATAGTGGTCTTATATGATGGCTGCAAAATGGACATTCGTGTTAAATCATACTTTTATACCAGCCAGTGCCAAATATTGTCTGCACATTTACCCTTCAAATAAAAGGATCTCCAATTTGTTTCTGCATCTGCATTCTTCCACCCAATCTGTGATTTACTTATCTGAATATTCATGGTTTTTCTTAACTTTAACCCTCTGCCAACCACGGATATAGGATTCACATACATTTCAAACACCTTGTTTGGTAAAGGGTTAAAATTGCCATGGTAATCAATCAGATAAGGGTGCTTTCACATGGTCATATAGGAAGTTATCATTCTTAATCAAACTGATTATAATTAAACATATACTATAACCCTTTAAGCCCCAGCTTAAAAACTCGACAAGTGTGAATCCTGCAAGTTCAACTCAACTCAATCAATGGCATCTTATGTGAAAGAGTCTGTACAGGTCGGGGCTTAACGGGTTAATATCAGTCCAACGTAACAATGTCTCGTACGCACTCCTGCACCGCAATTAGCCATTCACTTTTGTCCAACAGAGTCTAAGTAAAAGAGTCGACAAGGCCATCATCGCGAGCCTTGACGTGCCAGAGGACATCAATCCTGAAGCTCCATTACAGCCATCTTTGTTGTCACAGTGACAGACCTTGACCTTCACCCTGAAGTTCCCACTGCGCTCCTTGCACCACCTGCCTTCAGCCGGTCCGACTTCACCGTACTTGGCGCACTGGCGAATGTACCGAACGTCCCAGTGGCCGTCGTAGTAGGCTAAAAAGAGAAAAATGAGCATCAACAATCACTTGTCAGGTCGGACATGATAAAGAACGGCAATACAAAAATGTACCTTACGGATCTCAATCCTAAAGGTGCTAAAAATGATATGCATACGTATAATGTTATCCTCAACCTCTCAAATCGATCCGGTAAAGTTCAATAAATGCTGATGCTGTTAATTGATGTCATTCATTATGCAAACAACATTCAATTGTCAGTTGAGCACGGATCACTGTGATCAGGCTCTTGTAATCACCTTTGTACAAAGCATGTTACAGGTGGTCAGATACCTATTGTATTGTATTTGACCATTTATAAAGCACTTCTTTCAGCAAAACCTTTCCAAAGCACTCACAGTGCATGCGACCCTGGGAGAAACAGGATTTGAGGCGAGATAAAGAAGAGGAAGGACTACCAAATAGGATGAGGCTGAGAAAGCAAATAGATGAGGGAAGTCCATTCTATAGGGATGGACCAATGCAGGCAAATGATCTGGATTGAGCCTTGGCGGTCCTGGCGTGAGGAACAAAGGGGTCAGAGGACTTGCAGTGAGGACACAGCGAACTAGCAGATGAGGGGGGGGGGGGGCAATGCATGAGATCACAAAAATACCTAAGAGCAATTGAGAAATGAAGACCAAAGTAAGAACTGTGAATTGCATATGTGCAAAGAGAGGAGCAAGTGAAATTGTTCAGTCAAGAATGCTGAAATGTGGGTGAATCGAGGAAGTTAGCAATAAGCCCAACAGCAGCATTGAGTAAAGACAGTACAGGAGATAGTCGAACTCAAACTTTAGGGTGTTCAACAAAAAGAGAATTACAGTAATTACTTAATAAATACCTAGATGTATACTGAGAGTTGCTCACACAGGCTTATATCAAGCAAGTTTTTATTATAATCAGTATATTATACACTTCATTCACACAAGTCAAGTATATTATACACTTCATTCACACAAGTCAAGTATATTATACACTTCATTCACACAAGTCAAGTATATTATACACTTCATTCACACAAGTCAAGTATATTATACACTTCATTCACACAAGTCAAGATGGCAGAAAAGGGCAACGTTCACTCCAGGCATATCAAATTATCAGTGACATTGCAAATGCGCAATACACACTTTCTTGGATGATTTTCCGACACATTGTTGCATTCCATGAGCAGGGAATCAGTGGATAAGTTCTGTTATCGAAGAAGTCCGAACATCCTTTATCGTAGAACGAGTTACACTGGTAGCATTTTATGGGAACTGTCTTGTCAGGTCGACCCTGGACAGCGAGAGCTGAAATAAATTCAGACAGTAAACAGTAACAATCATATTTCAAATCCCAGATACACCTGCATACATACCTGCAGTGTGAGAATTGTGGAAAAAACGGGGCTGGGGGTTTGGACTACGATCCACTTGAAATTGCGGCGTGACAAACAAACTTTACTATGATTTCTAAAAAGTCTGAGGATTGAAACCCCCAGTGATTCTTACCCTGCATATCTTTTTTAACACACTCAAGTCTCATTCACTAACCCAGCACTAACACAAGCCTGTGTCTGTTTCCTTGCCCGTCTATCTCTGTCTGTATCTTTCTCTATCTCCCCCTCAATTTCATTCACATGACCTGCTTGAGTGATATTGCTGTTGTTGATGCCAACTGGCAGATCTGCATTCTACTCCCAGTACCATTAGGAGAGAAAATAAGGTAGCAGTAAGCATCACTATGGAGATCACTTGTTTTTCTTAACGTAAAGTCTTGTATAAAAGCCATGCCTTTACGGTGCTGTAATTCATTGGAGATTATTCTGAAGGCTGCTTCAATCAGGCTCACAATAACTAAGCATGTCCATTCTATAATGGCGCTAGATGAGTTTAAGGCGATGCCCGTAGGCTACCAACTAATTCTAAAGCAACAATAGACCTGAGCTGCTATTTATTCTATTCTGTCAGATTTTTCTTTTAGATTATAGATGGAATAAACTTGTAACTCACTGTAAGCGACGAAAAGAAGAAGAACGGCCAAAGACGCGATAAAATACAAAAGTTTCTTCATTTTCACCTGAAAACAATCATTGCAGACCTAGCAATACAGGTAGCGGTGCTCACCTATGGGGCTCCGTCTGGAGAAAACATTTGACGCAAGAGATTTTGTAGCGCTTTGATAACAGTTACTAGTACTACCAGGCTTATAATTACGTAAGGCTACAGTCTAGGGCTCTAGGCCAATGGTTTAATAATTATTGCAATTAATATTTCAAAATAAAAACAATACAAGCAATTTTCAAACTCTCAACATTACAACTTTCAGGCCTAAGCCCCGTTTTCCACATTCCCCCACACAGCATCAGAATTGCTTTATGCCATAGAATAGATCGAGGACCTAAATATAGATTTCATTCCATAGATTTAATAAACATGCCCCACTTGAAGAAAACGCTCGTGGTGTCGGAATTAGGGGACATTATGATGAAAATTATTTTTGCAATATTTTAGAAACTATGCATATCACTAGAAACCATTCAAAATAATTAATTGACTTTCTTATTCATGAAATGTCTGTAATTATTAAAAATAAATGCTTTGTAATAGTTATTATGCACCAATATACTAACCTGTCTCCCCTATCGTCATTGTAAGTTGCCCAGGTACAGGTTTAGGTAAGCGCCTTGTAAACTCAGGTGTGACAATATTTTAGCTTCGAAAATGGAATCGGCAGTTGTTCAGAATATACTAATTGTAACGTTTTTCGCTTTAATTTCATCAGGTTAGTGTATTTATTATAAGCCACTTCACCTCGAGTACGATTTTAAGAAATATATACATGTGGTTGATTGATTTTGATATTGTTGTTTGGGTCATGACAATAACATTTATAGGCTAAATGTGCTGTTGTTATGTTTTGGAAGTTTTAAAAGTCTGAATGTAATGTGATTCGACTTATTACAAGAACATTAAGCGCAGTAGAAGAGTTTAATCGGTAAAACCTTCAAGGCAGATACGCGTGCGAGATTATGGAATGCAGTTTGTGTAAGATTGGAGTCTGGAGATAGGCCTAATGCACTGTGGGACGTAGGCTACACCTAGCAAAAATAAGTCGAAAGCCATATTGATAGCATTTTCAGTACGAAAACTGACTGATAAAGGCAAATAAACTCAACATCTACTACAATAATTTTTTTTATTGTCTCCCGTTCAGTAGTGGTCATGTGTCAGCAAGCACGCATACTCTCATAGCCATGCAGCTGTGGCCGATGTAAATATTATAACCATTAACCCATTTGAAGCCAGTCATTTGCAACTTGAACAATTTCTTTTCCCACCATTTGTTTCATTTTCTATCTTTGTTTCATTTCCTCAGCATTGTGCATGTGACACTTGCTAATTATACAATTGAAGCCAAAGAATTGAATGGGATTCAGCATTGAAGAACATTATGAGTTTTCAGTATTGGACTATGTGATTTCAATATATCATTTAACTCTGATTTCAGTTGGTAACTACATGAAATGTGATATCGATATTTTCCTGCACCTTCAACATGCGAATCTGTTTCTATATCTCACAGGTTTTGCTCTCCAATGCTATCAATGTGACAGCAATGAGGACAATTCCTGTCCATCCTACATTCCTTTCGATCGCAACATCAATGCGTTGGTAGATTGCACAAGTTTTGAAGCGCGAACGCCGGGAACGTTCTGCCTCAAAATAACGCAGCAGAGTCCAGGATGTAAGTTGCTGGGTATTTTTCTAGTCAATACAGAAGAGAGACTGATGCAAATTGCGCAGAAAATAAACATGGAGTCATTGCTAAGATTTTGCATATTAGCCTGTATGCAGGCATATCATTTATTTTTGGGAAAGGTATTATAATAGGGTAATGGTTAACACTATGGTACGAAAATGTAAAATTGTGATACATGTGTTAGAGAAGGGTGCATAAGGACGGCACACCTAGTTGTGCAGAGGCCAATGAATCTGCGAGTGTCACTTTATAAGTGTTCAATTACAATTACAATTATAATTAAGCCATGATAAAAAAACTGATTTATAAAGACTGATATACATGTAGATAACTAAAGATGGAATCACATAGGCCAACTGCCAAAAGTTCTAACCACTTCAAGCTCTTCTCAGTTAGCGTACCAAAAGAGATATGTAGAATGCATATTCTGGAGGAATATTGGATGATGAACAAGAAGGTATGACTATGAATGCGTAATGACCAATTGACCATTTGTAATTAGGTGACTCTGTCAGCAGAACCTATGGTTCTTTTGGGTTAACCCGTTGTCGCTGTATGTAAATATTGTACAATGAATCATTGAATGTCTTTCTGCACTATGTTTGTTTGGACTGTTAGGGTGAACAATGAAGCATTAACTAATTGATATTATTGCACACATCTTCTATTAGCCAGCAGATGTGACAACCTTAGTCAACTTTAACCCTTTACTGACCAAGGCTATAGGATTTCCCATACCATTACTACACTTTGGTCGGTAATGCATTTTTTAGTTGCCGTGAATGATTGCGAGTGTTTCAATTTCAGGGTACGGATGGATTAAGCAGACCAGAAGATGTGGATCACGCTCTGATACTGGTGAGTTTATTCAACTTGATGTCATCCTTTGATACTAATTAGCCATGAGATCATTTGTCACTAAAAATGCACTATAAAACTCTATTCTTTAATTAGCAGTCGATAAAAGAAGTAAAAACAAGCTCTTGATGCGTTTTGGCTGTATTTATCAAATGCATTTTATAAAAACATGCTTTGGAGAGTTGCATATTTTCATTAGTTGTTTTTCTTAGGTCTGTTATCATGTATTAGGTCTTGTAATCTGAAGACCTGTGCAGTGTGCATGACAGTTAATATTTAGCATTTAAGTGAATTTAAATGAATTAACTTTGGCATTTCTTTTATTTGGTGGCACCTATTTGACGTATCTAGTTCTACTTTTCTAACTTCTCTTCATTTCAGTGTTCAGTACTTTTGCTTTAGCAAGAAAAGTGCACTAAGTGACTAGGTAATCAATGTAGCTCATTGTTCAAGTGTAAATATACTATTTTATTTTATGTTTGGTATAGTGTTTAGCAGTGCTATTACTAAGAGTGTAAAAAAAGTGCCAGGACGCCCCTTACCTTTCCAAAAGAAGTGCCAGGATGCCCCATGCATTTTCAGGTGTGCTGGCCAAATAAGTGGCAGGACGGCAAAGATTGAAAATAAGTGCCAGGACACCGTCCTGCCACACTTTAAGCCCTGGTGTTTAGGAAATTTTTGTGCTGCACAGCAATTCATCTCGTATTCATTTTTAGTATAATGTGTAATAATAATGTATGACCTTTGGGCTCTTCAACAATTGATTCTAATTTCTAATGTATATGAGCTTGTGACTAGGTGTGGCTTGGGGATGTCGATGGGTGTATGAAGACAATGGAGTGTGGAAGGAGATGTGTTACTGTGACGACCGAGACGGATGCAACGCCTCTTCCAAACCATCCTCCGTATCAACGTTGACTCTTCTTCTCATCGCATCGTTTGTTGCAGTCATTGTTCATAGGGTTCTCGGACAATGAAACGAATATTTTAACGCTTAGACTCTTGTACATTAATTGTCCAGAACTGATGCATACAAACCATTTTGAGTATCCTAGTAATGGCTCCGTGTGTTGTAAAAAGTAATGTCTTATATTGTCAGGCAATGATTTTGCCAGAATGCTCAAGGCATGAATGATCCGGGCGTATGTATGGTGCAAGCAGCATGTTTATGACCAGTGCTTAATCTAGACGTCTCTAGGGAGGATACCCTAGAAATGACATTCCTCCCCAAAAAATCTTGGTGTTCACATGTATTTATGTACCATACCACCCCAGAGAAATGGTACATGTAACATTCCCCACCCAGGAAAATGATGTAGGTAGGATGTACTAAAAAAGTCGTCAGATTTTAAAGTACTGAAGTTGATCTATTTATAAAAAAAATTGGGACAAAGACTTAAAAACTTGTCACCAGAAAAAATGTCGTGTCAAAGGGTGTCATTGGTGTCTGGGCTCAGCGATTGCCGTCCGCCCAAAATGGCCATTTTTCACGCCCCCCCCCCCCCCCAACCTGATTCCCCTCACCCGAAAAAGTAGGGGGTCTAGATTAAACACTGGTTTATGATGATTGTGGCAACAATTAATTTACGCAGACATTAATTTTACAAGTGTGGCATGTAGCTAAAGGGATATCAGAGACCAATCTAAGGACTGCTGTAGCTTTTTAAGATATTGAATGGCAGTTAAATTGTGTAATTCTTTTACCGGATCAATCGTGTCTGGGATATTGTTTCCTTTGCACATAAATACATGATGGTCTTTAATTTTCTTTTAGCCAGGAATTCGTGTTGCTGTTAAATGCCAGAACTTCGTTACAAGAGTTCTGGACTTTTCTACTTGCTGTCTGGAATCATTTCCCATTTCTGTTGCTCTCTTTTGAGGTGCATTTCACCTCGATAGACGTTAATTCATTTTCGTTCATTCCTGGCAGTAGCTTAATTCGTAAATGTTGACTACACTTCGTTTTGAAGTGAGACCAGCCACTGTTAAACGTCGTAACAATTGACCATTGTTCTTGACTATGGTGGCCTTTCATAGTTTAATGCAGAAGGCTTGTTGGCAAATTCATTAGAGTTATAATGTATGGGTTTGAGTTTCTACTAAGATGGTTGTGGCTGTTATGCAAAGACGTTTATGTTAAGTTGCTTAGTGCCTTATTATCAATTCATCATTATGTTGTTGTTTTCTACAATACAGAAATAAAGTGTCAATCAAATGGACATAAAAAGCCCAGTGACAGATTCTGAAGTTCTGCTATGAAATATTTAAACATTAGATTGCTAACAATTAAGCAACCAAATGCAGTTGCTTATTCCTCACCATGGCTGGCCTGGATATACCCGACCTGACCTATTCAGGCATCTTGTTCTTTCTTCCATAAGACAGTGTTTTCTGTTATTTTACAATAAAATGCTAGTAACTGTACAAATAACTGAATTTGGAGATATTATCATGAATATCTTGAGAATGTCTTATTATTGCATAATAATGAAAATCTCATCTCACGTGTTTACGTCACTGGCATCTAGCACAAAAGAGGTTACTGATGGCAAGCTACTACACTTAAGGCGTAAAAAAAAATGTTGTGTTTCCGGTAACCCGACCGACCCTCTTTTTTGGCCGCGACCCAAATAATTTAGTAAAAAATTTTTTATTAAAACAAAAAATTTAAATTAAAAAAATTTTTTTCCAAAAAAAAATTTAAATTTTGTAAAAAATAATTTTTTTTTACATTTGTATTGACATAACAGAAAAGACGTCAACAAAATGAAATTAATTGGACTGTTTTCTAGAGCAGTTTTAGGTGCAGACAGTCGCGAAATAGGCAGTTTATACTTGCTTAGAACACGTACTTTGTTGCAGCGTGCAAAAAAGACTAGTTGGGTATACTTTTTCGGACAGTCACTGCATAAAAATATTTTACAAAATAAAAATATTTTCCGACCTACCGACCCAATTTTTTTTAGCTCTGTTACCGGAAACACAACATTTTTTTTTTTACGCCTAAGCTAAATAATTATTAACTTCCAAATCGGATTACAAAGACAATGGTTTCTCATACAACATCATTGAAGACCAAGCTAAACCAGCAGTAATAGATTATACCATCTGTGAAGTTCAAAGCAAAAAGTACATGGAATGTTTTCATTGAAAAATAATGACACTCATTATAAATTGAAGTTTTAATGAACATTGTTGACATCATATGCACAAGATGCAATGCAAAAATCATACTGAAAATCAGGCAAACGTCCCAGTCAGAGGCCGAGGCTTACACGGTAGATAAGAATGCTGATAGGTTTCAAATCAAGACCTGCATACATCAAAGAACACCTAATCAAGCTGCTAATGGGTAATTCTGCAAAGTTGAACCAAAACTTATTATCACTTGCTTGATACAACAGTTTAGGAACAAGTATTTTAGCCGATTAAAATGCAGTGTATTGCACGGTCTTGGTCCGATTAAAATAGTGCCATCCCCAAAAAACAATACCATTTTCACGCATGGTTTTATGACAATACTCACAGATAGCTCTTTATCTGAAGTCTTTTTTAGCTGGTTACACGCAGTGTGTTGCACGCATTCAGTATAATTACCCGTAAAATTCACACAAAATTTATCCAACACTTTTTTTCAACTTATTTTGCCAATAATGGAAAAAAGAGCATGAATTCAGTCAGCTCAATGTCTTCAAAAACCTATTGCACTCACTTCAAGAGAAAAATAACCACAGTTAAAGCCTAGATGTCAATCAAATGTCGTTAAAATTTGCGAGTACGCTAGTTAACAAAACAACGTAAATAAAAACAAGACAAGTCACCAGTGGTACGCCCATGCATGCACACACGCACACCTTTGATACCTGTCCTCAGTTGATGGATACAGTACATTCACCCTATCGCCAATCAAATACTAAAGTACAGTGCATAGTTATCATGTATGAACGATAACCAGTTGGCCGTGTGCGGCGCAAGGTGCGACCGCTTTCCGCTCAGCAAAAGTCCGATGGTCGAGAACATGTTCTCAACAGGCACAGAACACGCACTCTGAGTCAGAACGCGTCGGGCAAGTGTCTCCAGCAGTGGAAACTTTCCGCTCTTCCAGAACGCCAATGGGTCGTCATCCTGCTCGCTGGGATTGTACAGCAGATAGTTCTTTATCTCCTGCCGCTGTTTAATGGTTGGGGTCGCCTGCTCAAAGTGTGTGTGCTTCTGAATTAATTTCATCCGCTTGCTAACAGGCGTTGAACCTCCTTCCCCCGTGAAGCTGTTGCCGCCAAATAGTTTTCTGTCGTCCTCTAAGCCTAAACTGTCTTCGGAAGCGCCGTAGATGCTTCCAGTTGCTGTGGACCCTGTGATAAGCGCGTTGTACAGAATCTCCTCCTTGACTTCATCGCTCGCATCCAGCAAGGCCTTCGTCGCTGGGTCCAAAATCGTTGCCAGTATCGCCGTATCGGAGAGCGGCAAGCGTTTGTCCAAGTTCTCCTTGATCAGTCGCTTCATCGTCTGCAGCTCCTCGCTGTCGTTCGGATTCAGCGTGCACGCATCGAGAACTTCAACGCGAATCAGTTGAATGAGCGAGAGAGACGTGATGTGAGCGTTGACGAGCTCCGTTAGACATCGGAATGTTTGCAGAAACGACGTCAATTCCTCGATGAGCGCCCATTCCTGCGCCTTTAGACACTGATCGCGTTTGTCCACCAACGTCAACGCGCTCGTGATCTCGGCTCGCATGCGGAGCAACGTCTCCATCATCTGAAGAATGGAATTCCACCGCGTAGACACCTCATTTCGCAAGTTAAAGTACGAATCTTCCACGGTCTTGTTCATTTGCGTGCAGTCGAACTTCATTTCGATCTCCAACTCGGTGTTTTCGTTCAGCGGATACTGGTTCTCCGCGTTGTACAGCCGCATGAGCTGAGCGATGTTCTCCAGCAGTTCGGAGAGCACGATCTTGTCGCTGGCCTGCCGCATCTCGCGCTCAAGTATCTCCGTCTTAAAGTGAAGCGTGTTTACAATGGACTTGCACTTGCGCAGGATCGCCACGAATTTCGGAATCCTCTTCATCGAATCGACCGTGAGCAGCAGGTGCAGAGCGTGGGCGACACAGTGATTCCAGTTCTCGATTTTCAGTGTATCCGTCACCTTAATCGCCGCGCTCGTACCATCATGCGTACTGTACAGCAGCTTCTCACGGTACCTCGGAACGAAATGACTTATCTCATTTATTATGTGCTCGCTCAAGCTGTCGGCATCGCCAACGCACGGTTTCACCGACAGCGTGACAACGCACCCGGTCCAATCATCCCGTATGAACTGCGCACGCACGCCAACGTAGTGCACGGCGTGGTGCTTGTCCGTCCATATATCGAACATGAGGTTGATGGTTGCGGCACCCGCGAGGTCCAGCCTGACACGGTCTACGAGGGAATCGTAGACTTCCATGACGTGTTTGTTCCGCAGCGTCGCCTCGTCCGGGATTTCCAGCTGCGGGAAGTTTTTCCCGAAGAAGTACCGGAGGCCGCGGTTGTTGACCATCGAGAATGGTTCCAAATCGAGTGCCAACCAGACCATGAAGTCACGGTTGAGCTGTTCCTGGTCGGTCGCCGGGGAGAATATGAAGTACGGCGACGGCTTCTCGATTAATTTCTCGATTGAGGATAATTCCAGCGTTTGTTTATCGGTGTCGTCGTCCGCTGGGTCTGCCTGCACGGTGCTGACCTTCATGACGGGAATGTCGTGTACGGAGTTGAGGTGGTGGAACAGGGTGGCCGTGGACGTGCTCAAGCTGTACGAGTGGATCTTGCTGACCTGTCTGTCGTTGGGTAGCAGACTCTGAACGATTTCGAGACACAGCGAGCAGTAGTGTCTGGTGCTGTCGATGCAGACCGTGCTCACGACTGAGGCGGAATTCAATGAAGAATCGGTTTCGATGCATCTGTAAATTGAAACAGAGCACGTGAAAGTGTTGCTTATTGAATGGCTTAACAGATTGAAAACATAATTAAAAAATAATAATATATATTAAAAATAAATTAAACAAACTAAATAAAAATAATAAGAAATAATAATTAAAACATAATTACCACACTTCTTCGCTTCATGTGGACGAGGTGGTATAGGGGTATGTTCAGTGCCGGAAGGTTGCAGGTTCAAATCCACCTCAAGCTGTTGTGTAGGGACCCTGGTCACTCGCAGTTGCTTCTTGACGTCATCATGAAACTGTAGTTGGGAGCGCCTCTGAGTTTTTGGAAGGAGCGCTTTAACAAGTACTCATAAATGCATACAGCGGGTGCATATTTCTTATTAAAAAATTACCAGTAGGTGGGGTGTGCAGTTTGTCCAGTAGTTATATAATGCTTCTCTCCAAAGTTTCTGCACCACTTCGTCAGTCAACGAAATATTCATTTATTATAAATTCAGAATGACAAAGGTGCATTTATGCTTACAAACTTGTAATTGATTCAGTAATGATCACATTACAGAATATCTGGATTGTTTATGGTCTCCCCACTCTTCCAATTTCCTCAAGGTGCATGTCCAGCATGTTTAACAGACAGGCAATAGCAGACTGACCTACACTTTGACATCAAATTTTTTTACAATGTACTTCAAGGAACAATGCACTTCATCTAAATAATTAATCAGATTTTTACTAACTAGTAGCAGTTTATTATTCAAATTAAGCATGTATAATTGTATATCTTCCAAAATTTTCTCATAAACAGGTGACAATATAATACATAATGCAGAAGTGCTTTCTTACCGGTAATGGAGTTCTCCGAAATAGTACCAAACACAGGAATTCTCTCTGGAGCGTATGAAGCCACCTATCTTTCCAAATTTCACAAACAAATTCTCGATTTTCTTTGCGTCATCGCCAGGCAATCCATTAAAAGTGGCACCAAAGGGGTTTTCTATACAGCGCTTGTTTGAGCGAGTCGCATTAGCCATTTCTTTTGATATTGTTGTTTTGCTTTCCTGTCTAAAGTGATGACAGAATTAATGACTTCGGCTGACAAAACTGGTTCTAAATGATGATGGTTTCAGAGACTACTTCTCCATATCTACAACAATAATTATCACATAAAATAGAGCAGGAAATAAACAAGAAACAACTAAACCTAGACCTATAAGAGAAAGAGATGTCTCCAGTCAAATAAACCAACATCTGGTTGTTCGTGTGTTCCATGGCTGCAATTATTATGCAAGATCCCAATGATATTGGAGCAAGCCCTTCACTCGCAAAATTTTTGCTCATGCGCTTCAGTGTGAAACTCCGATTCAGTGTCCCCGCTGTAATCAGGAGCGCTTCTGAGTAGAGTTCTTGAAGGGACGCTGTAGGAAGTGCATCATAATCACCTAATTTATAAAGCACCGTTCGAAAGCTAAGCATGGGGCACCAGCTTATTCATGAGCGCTGCGTCAAGTCAGAAAGGTTTTTCTAAAAGGTAGCTAAAAGCAGATCTAAGTCCAGTTGTCAGAGGGTCCAGATCAACACAGAAGGCAGATCAGCTGGTGTTGTTTATGCCCAACATTCCTGAAAATATGAGACTGAAGCTTCGAGTCGAAAGCCTGGGGTGAAAGATAAATGTGGTGGTCCACACCGAAATCAGTATTGTATCGAAAATTAAGCATGAGAGAAACTTAGGGATTAATATGTTAGCATTTATTGGTTTTGTTCCATGTAGCATTATTGGGGGGATGGTATGTGTAATTGTATATCCATGTCAAAAATAGCTCAATTTCTTCTGGGGAATGACATTCCTAAAGGAACTCCACCCCCTACCCCAGAGACGTCAAGACTAAACACTGCATAATGATAATGCACTCCAAGTTTTACCTACAATTTTTTATAATCAAATGTCAGCAAGCATATCATTAAGTTAAAAAACAACTCTATAATGCTCCTTAACTGTAAAATATTTCTCAATTGTAAACTTATCACACAAATAAAAGCCGATACTGCAATGCGGCATTTAGTTAAACCGCGGCCGAAGCTGTGAAAAACCGATAAAATGATATCGACCCAATTTACTCACGACAGTGCACGACTTACATTAAAGACGCTGTTTGCTTAATCTGCAACACTTTTAGTAACTTAAAGAAAGAAAATGTAATAATTTGATATTTGCCTACTGTGCATACTCATAGGCCTAATTCCCTTTGTCAATTTTTCTTCGATTTTGGTTTAGTTCGATTTTCTGAATAACGACTACGGTGTCGGTTGCGGCTTTTCAAATTAAACGAAGTCGGTTCGCTATCGGTTAAACCAACTAACCGCTCATACTCACCATCCGTGGACAAAAATGCTTGAATAATAAGCTTTTTCGGTCAGGAACGGTTGAAAAGCACGAACAATTTAAGAATTTAAGAATTAAATATAATTAATCGATGCACTACGAAGGTAAAATTGATGGTGCGTTTTTTGTGTAAATCTGGGCAATCAGAAGATGGCTCTTCTTATCGGAAGCAGACGCTCATCACCCGTTAGAAATCCAGCGGTTGATTTGGTCTCCCTCTTTCAGAAAACTAACAAACGGAATGAGCAGCTATCAGTATTCCATTAATGGAAGGCTGAGTGGATTTTTGGGAGGGTAACGGGAAGCGACCCATGGAAGCGATCCCGCTACCCAAAATGCCTCCGTTGACCGATTTCTCTCGGGCAAAGTACTCCCACAGTATTAGATAACAAATTAATTATTTATACTGTGGTACTTCTGAGTTCTGACTCGACGCGGCGGTGCAACACTCGTGAATTAGCTGATGCTCTGATCCACGCTTTCGAGTGGCGCTTTAGAAGTTTGGAAACTATTACGATTGCTATGCTCTGCAACAGAATAAATGCATATGTACTGTAATATATTATAATCATAGATGTTCATCTACTCTCCATCACTATGCATCCGCTAATAAGGTGGTTATATCTCGAGATTTAGAACATAATATTTGAACACAACGACGTGTGTAGAATGGCGAGGCTCATAAAATGATGAGGTTTTGACTGATGATGTCGTCATATTCTTGTCGTTGACTCCAAATATATAGTCGCAGCTTTTGACATTTCCTTCAAAACAAAAATGGCGAGCGTAGTTGTTCGTCGCGAGGATTCGAGTGAATCGGCGGAACTTGAACGTGCAGGCTTTCCTCGGCGGTTTGAAAGTCGTCGGAGCGGATATTATGAATCAGACGACGATGCGCCGCGGTCGAAATACGACTCAATGACTGCAATAGAACGCGAAACAGAAATCTGTCGTATTAAAGAAGGCATTCGCCAGGTGTCACTATTCGACGATGCCCAGTGCAAAGAAATCGAGAGACACATTAACGATGTGGTCGAGATCGCCAACAATAATGGCTACAAGAAACATACTGTAGACCGAGCGCCCCTGCGTAACAAATACTTCTTTGGCGAAGGTTATACGTACGGTACCCAGATGGCGAGAAGGGGCCCCGGCCAGGAGAGGCTGTATGACCACGGCCAGGTGGACGAGGTCCCCGATTGGATCTACCGTCTGGTGGTGAAGCCCATCGTAGAAGCAAAACTGATTCCAGAGAACTTTATCAACAGTGCAGCCATCAATGACTACTTGGCTGGCGGTTGCATCGTGTCACATATCGATCCACCCCACATCTTTGATCGCCCGATCATCACGGTCTCTTTCCTTAGCGACACACGTCTGTGCTTTGGTTGCAAGTTTGCCTTCAAACCAATCAGGGTATCGAAGCCAATTCACTCGGTTCCTGTAAGACGAGGAGCTGCCACAATAATTACGTCAGTATCTTTCGGCTGCAGAATAATAATTATATTCGTTTATTCAATTCAAGTCGAACATGATGTATGATTGCACAAAATTGTTTTACTGTGTCTCTGATAACGAGTTAAACAAGAGAATTTTATGATTGCATGGCAGCCTGTTAAGCGTTCTATATCAATCATTTGGCTGACTTGTTTGTTCCTCGAGCTAAGACCACTATTGCTCAAACTCGATCCTTTGCCATCATTGGGCCCTCCTTGTGGAATTTCTCTTCCCTCCACTCTGCGTGGGACTCTACTTTCAGGATCACTATCTACATATCTCTCTCTCTCTCTTCTTAAGACCTATTGTTTTCTCTAGAGGTTATAGCACTGGGAGCACTACTGAATGGCCTCGGCTGTGAGCGGTGCTATAGAAATTACATTACATTACTTATTAATTCTGGATATTCATTTCTAGTTGTGCTAACACATAAGAAAAGTTTCACACAAGTTCAGAGAAACTATCTGTACTATGACGTGTACACATTCTATTGTAGCATGTTCCAGGACAGATATTCCAAACATAGTTCAGCCTAGAAAATGACTACTAGATGAGCATTGGTAATGTGTTATGGCTCTGAATGACTATACATCGTGGGGTGAGAATCATAAGGTCGTATCGTAAAGGTAATTAGTATTACGATACGACCTTATGATTCTCACCCCACGACATGTTATACGGTATTATTAGGTAATAGTGTTTTATGTTCACGATATTATATGCTCAGTGACCAGCAGAACACTCTCCATGGTTAAACAGAACAATTGTTACAATAAGTGATTATAATATATTGTATATTTTTGGTGTTGTAGTGGTTATGCAGCAGATGAAGTGACACACTGTATCAGACCAGAGGACGTCACAGAGAGACGCGCTGTCATCATTCTGCGAAGGTTTGGCATTGTCTTGAAAATTTTAGCTGAACCGCAGTCAAGGAAAGTGTAGGATATACAGTTATACACATACTAAAGTGGAAACTGGTTAGGGTTAGGGCTATCAATGTGGACCAGTTTGAATGGTCGCATCTGGGCTATTAAATCTATACCTCGCCAAAGAAGCACATGGTCACTTTACAGGATGCGAATTGCTTTATTCTGTCTAATCGGTTTAGTAACTGGCTGGCTGTTGCCTGTGAGGCCAAGGCATGTGTGATGAATGTCATGTAGTAGTTCATGTGCATGCTTTACTATTTGATGTAATTCGTTGTTTATTCACATTGGAGCGCCTCTGAGTAGGTTTCTTGAAGAGGCGCTATATAGATTCTCGAAATAAATGAATGAATGAAATGAAGCCAATTGTTTTTTTCGAATTTAATGTTTGCATTTAATGGTAGCAATAAAACTGCTAGTGAATTATTGCTGCAGGAAATTATTGTCACGCTTTGTGCTGCTTTTCTATAGAGTCCTTCCTGATGCACCCAGATTACCTCTGCTGCCCGACACCTCCAATCGAAGCTACGAATCACCGTACCACCATGATTCGCTCAAGAGAGCGACACCACATCAGCACAGCCGAGGACGACACCACCGACCGGTTTCCACTGATTCACACCACTCAAAACGCAGGCGACACCACAGGAACGGCACCGAGACTGTTTCAGAAAACGGCCACGCCAGTACGGACTCGGACTTTTCCTCGGACTCTGACAGTAAGTCGCCTGCGACTAAAAACCGTCGCGTATCGAAAGACGCCCAACACCGCGCAACAGATCGAGAGACGTCGAAAAAACGAAGGCGGGAAAGTTCCGAGTCGGGTATGTCCGAGTCGACGACTAGGCATGCCAAAAAGTTGAAGAGTCGACAGAGTTCGGGGCGTTCGACTCATAGGCACGGGTCGGGAGTCGCAGACGCAAAGTCCGACTCGGAGTCGTCCGAGTCAAGTGTCACCGTCGTGCCGCGGAATTCGTTGCGACGCAAGAGTCACGAGTCGGGGGAGTCGAGGCCGAAGAAAATGTATCGTGTTAAAAAGAGCGTGTAGACTGTGGAGCGAGGGGCCAGAGTTCGAGCATTTGTCACTGTGTACAGCTTTCATCAATTTCTACTTGTCCGTTGCATCTGCACTTTTCCACTAGTCTAGCACCATCACTGTAATTAATGGTATTATTACTCGGATTACATTAATTTGGTTATTATTGCGGAACCTTAGCATTAGTTATTGCTGTTTATTTTGTTTCTTTACCCATGGTAAAAATGTGATCTGTCAGGGGCAAAAAAATTAGGTTGGGAGTGGATAATGACTGATTTATGAAAATAAAGCCTCACGTTATATTCACAGCCATTCGGAAATATGCCTTTGAATGTAGTGACATAGCGGCGCTGGACACAAATGAAAAGACGTTGGAAAAGAAGTTATGCATCGCATCTATCATCACAGAAAGCTAAAGTGTGACACCCTAACTTAGAGAGAAATTGTGATCATTAGCATTAACAGGTCTAGTTATTATTAGTATTATTATTATCATCATCATTATTGTTATTATTCTCATCATCATTATTGTTATTATTATTTTTTGTGGTCAAGCAAACAGGATCCTCAGAATTTAAAACAATTAAAGCTATTGCACTTGAAGCTCTGGATTTGATGTCCGTATTAATAGTATTAATAATAATAAGGCAATTTTTTATAATATTATTAAAAATTGTGAAATTTTGCTTCAATTATTATTATTTACTGTCTTTAAACCATTTGATTTGTTTAGTTAAAAATTGTTTAATTTTCAGTGTTGTTGCTGTTATTATGTATATTTTGTATATTTTTGAGCAAGCCTTTTTTCTGATTTTTGTGTTTAAACAATGGTATTGTTTTATTACCGGTTTCTTGCATTGTTTTATTATTCCTGCTGTTATGTTTTTGGATGTTTTGTTATCATTTAAGGCCAACAGAAGAAACTTTTTACTTTTAAGTTCGATTTCCATATTTTCAGTTTGTTTTGTCTTTCCGTTTTACACCCGCGTTAATTGAGCCGTTTTTTTTTATAAATTCTTTCAGTACCGGTAATAGACCATTAGATTGATGATCATAAGAACCATTTTATTGACTTACTTTAAAAATCCTTTCAATGAGTCAGCCACATTGTTTTGGGATTTGGTGGTAGACACTTAGTTGTTTTACCCTATCTGAAGCAACAGGATAACTGTTACTTCATGTTAACTAAGGGACAACAGTGACTGACTCTTCAAGTATTTACTTTTTGAAGTCTTTAATAGCTGCTCTATATTCATCATTCCTTCATTACAAGTATGGATATAGCGCCTCTTCAAGGTTACTATTCAGGAGCGCTCCCGACCCACTCGTCCAAAGAGTACAGTTTTAAGATTGATCTTACTATATTTATGTAGTTATTGCAGTCAGCATTGTTATTGATGTTATTCTTTCTTTACTCAAGATAAGTGTGATCTGTTGGAAGCAAACTCCTTCACGTACAGCATGTTCATATGGATCAAAGTTGTCTTGTTTTACTGGACGTTTTGGCCAAGAAGTAATCACATAGTCTATCACCACCGAGGTTTACAATATGAGGCAACACGTGTGCTTCATGTAAAACTTACTTTATTTTTATGTGAAACCTTGAAAGGAATGTTTTGACATTTGTTTGAAGTTTTGGTATGAGGTTGAGATAATAGGCATATAATATTGTGACTGTTGTACCTTGAAAGATTCTGTTCATCGAAAAGTGTAGATATATTGCACACATTTCAAGAATTGTTTTTTTTTCTTTGATTTTGAGAAACTATAATCCTGTTGTAGAACTTTACACAGATTCTGACAAAAAACTGTTAAGTTTAGTGTTTTTGGGAAGGTTGTTTTTGGTGCAAATGTTCAAGGTTTCTGTTGCCATGCGAGGAAGTTACAGCTGTACAAGTGTACAATACATATACCATTGTTACCGTTGCTTGCTCATATGTTACCTTCCGGTTGTTGTGTTTTTCTGTTCATAGTTAACAGTTGCTGTTTGTTTCTGATCTTCAATAAGCATTTTTTCTGATGCATTCGTGACATCTTTAATAGTTTTAATGGTAAATAGTGTGTTGCATACTCATTGGGTGCTGCAATAAGCATTTGTTTCTTCAACTTCATATTCGTGCAGTAACTTAGTTCTAAAGTTAAGGTCCCTGTGCATGGACTGGCGTAGCATTCAAATGGACAGTAGTCAGTGTTGACTCTAAACGTCTTGGGGATGTTTTCTCTCCCCCCCCCAAGGAACAGCTTCCCTTCCCCAGCAAAATTCAACAGCTGCTTTTCTCGTGTTAAGAAAAGTGTTGTCCACTGGCAAAATAAAAACATAGAGGATAAAAATTAGATGATGTTATACTTTAAAGGGTTACCAGATTATCAGAAACTTCAAAGTGTGTGTTTACTACCACGAGTTGTACTGAACGACTAAAAGAGGTCATCAGAAAAAGAGTAAAAACCTTCCACTGGTCAGCTCACTCGGGTTTCAGCGTCCGCTAAACAGCGGTTTGTCCTCGCCCCAGAAACTGTTGCATTTACTTCTACTCGTATTTACTCTTGTAGTGTTCAATGGTTCCTCAGTATTGTCTTGCAGACAGAAACTATTGTACAGATGTTATGATGTGCTCTTCAGTTAATTGAGGAGAGTAATTGCTCATCTTCAGTTTAGCCTTCTAACTGTTAATAAATACAGCATAATGATAATCACAGATTTTATAAGGCAGCTCTCCTCAGATCTCGCAAAACTAACCATTCGACAACAGAATGGTTTTCAAGCGCTGATGGAAAATATCCTGAAAATGCTGGTCTACTCAATGTTGCCAATATCTGTTTTGTGGCAACTTTTGGGAGAAAGATGCCAATTAGTATAAACTTTAAAATGCTTTAAGAACAACAAACTGGTGCATGGTGTTATATTATTGACTGTAAACTGTAGATCTGACTCCTCTTTGGGCAATCTTTTCATCGCATTTTATGTGCTTTATCTATTCTCATCTCCATCTCCCACTCCTCATGAATATTCATGACCTTAACCGCATTCGACCCATGATTGATCTTTAAACTGCTACTATTCATAGTTAATTGTTCACTGCGAGCTTGATTGCTCTAGTTCTCCTTTAATTTCTCAAGCTCGTATCCAGCCAATGTAAGCGTCTACAACTCTTCAAGACTCCTAGTCCGAGCTGTCACCAGAATTAACTTCCAAGCATCATCATAATATTATAAAATTACGACTCCCATTCTTAGATTAATTAATTGGCTTAAAATCCAGGATGACATCCAGTTCAATTTAAGTCCTAAGCTAACTAGCACTACAATATTCCCAGCCACAGAAAAATTCGACAACTGTTCACCATTCATCCACTCAAATACTCCAATCTCACCCATTCCCTTCTCCTCTCAATACTTGCCTCAAGTTCGCCAACAAATCCGTACATAATACACCAGATGATGAGACGGGGTAAACAAACACGATGCATAGCCTACACCCCCATCCCCACACACACACACACACATGATTGGGCATAGAGCGAACGCTAGTCCATTTAAGTCATGTGTATGTTATTGACTCGCAAATCTTTGGTTGTAGGCCTACATCTTGTCTGTCATCAGTAAAATAATGTTTGGCGTAAACAACTAAAAATAGCGACCGAGATTCAGCGCATTGGTTTGGTACTTAGTCTAGCCAACGATCGACTGACTGATAAATCATAAGTGTACAGAATACTGACAGACCTTTGGGGTCTATCAACAACGGTTGGGGTCTATAAAGCGACCGACAGCCTACAGGCATAAGCGGCATTAGGCGCCGGGGAAATTTCAGTAGTGGGTGGGTGGGGCCCGGGGTGGGGGGGGGGGTGGTCAAGATTTTACTTCTGCCCGAATCAAAAGTAAATCCGAAATAAATGGCGCTGTGCACTTTTTATATAATGGCCTAGGGTTAAAATCCGTCAGGGCAGAAGTTTGACTTGGGATTTTTGCTCTGTAGGCTACCAACTCGATCCAAGCTTAGGCATAGCCTACTCCATCAGCTATAGCCTGAGTACAATATGCGGCTCAGGAGTACATGCACCGGCCATCAACTGTCGATGGCAAGATGAGACGGCGAGGGAGAGGATTGGCCACTCGCCCTCATATGCAGAGATTAAGAAAATGAAGTTGCTAACACTTCATACCCATGACTGTCTCAGATCGAGCTATTATAGACCTAGATATAGCCTAAAGGGACAACTCTTTCGATCCCTCTTATTGAACAATGATCAAAAGAGGCGTGGTTGTGTAGTGGGTATGTTCGATGCCTTGCAGCCGGAGGGTTGCAGGTTCGAATCCACCTTAAGTCGCCGCGTAGTGACCTTGGGCAAGTCCTTCACTCGCAATAATTACTGCTCAGCGCTTCGGCGTGAAACTTTGTTGCAGTGTCCACGCTGCAGTCGGGAGCGCCTCTGAGTAGTGACCTTGGAGGGGCGCTATAGGCCGTAACAAGTGCGCATACAAACAAAAGAATAAGCTTCTGAAAGCGCTTAACAGGCTAATGGAGCACAAAGAATTTAGTCAGTGCGGCCTCGCGCGCACTTTTGGCGCGCAGACCAATGCTACTGGGCGGTCGTCAAGGCAACGGTAAACAGAAACGGGTCGGTGTAGTGTTGTTGGAAACGAACCGTGAATAAGGAATTTAGATCTTCTTCGTTCCTTAATAATATCTGCATTGAAACGGAGATTTCGTCTAATCCATCACCTTTGATACAAGGGTAAGTGTCGGAGATTTAGCTTGATAATCTATCGCATTAGCTTTGTGTAGGGATAAGTATTATAAGTGATAAGTATTATAAACCTTGGGAGGTCATTCTAGTGTCTCCTTTCTTCCTCGTATAGCCTACCGGCGATCTATCCCTTATTTATATTGACAGACTTTGTAGGGTAGGCCTAATATACATTTACCACCTTATATAATTATAATAATCTATTGACAGTCTGTTGGGACAAAATAAAATATAGGCCTATGTTTGGCAGGTTATCCAGAAGTCTATCCATTGCAGTGATGACTTTCATTAATCCAGCAGGAATCTTTCCCATCAATATTACTTTTTTTCACAAAAAACTTGCAGTGTCTACTGAAGAAAAGACTTAGTTTCATCAATCTAGATGCTACTTAGAAAAGTTTCAAAACAATAAATTATTTCCTTTATACCAGTTTCTATTTATTCAGAGAATTAGTTTCAGAAGTCCAACTTCCATTTTGGCAAATGATTATTTTCCCCGATCTAGCTCCCACTTTAGAAATTGATATTTTAAATAGTGTTGCTCCTCTGACCTCTTAAATAGAGTTGGGACATGCTTACATATCTTGGTTGTCTGCACCTGTTGATAGACCCCATGCTAGAGATATATCCACTTGACTTATGTTAATTAGCTGCATGTGGTATTTATATTTCTGCATAATCTATTACATCTACAAAAATTTCACATGGTTACATTTGAAACAAGTTGCATGAATCATCTTTTACAGGTAGAAAAAACTTCAGAATGGCAGAGTTGATGGCAAACTCGTCTGCCTACATGACGGCTTCACGTTTCGGTGGTGACACAGCTCCCACCTTCCTTCCCACAATTGGAACCATGCAGGGGTCATTCCAACCATACGATACATACCCAGCACCAACCACACTGCGCCGATCTATCACCACCCTTCCATGGCGACCGAGCACGTACTACGGATCAGCCCGGGTCACCTCCACCATTCCAAACGCCTACAGCATGCCAGAACCTCTCTCGGAAACGAACAGCCTTAACCAGCTGGACAGCATCAAGGTCCCACCGATATTTTCCGCCGCAAGGAACGCGCTGTACACCCGCTACACCCCGAACGATTGGATGACGTCGAACGTAAGCAACTACATGGCCTCCGACAAGGTGAGGATCGGCTCGGAGCGGGTGAGGCTTGACGCATCGCGCCTCTGCCGGGAGCTGGACGATAAGACAAAGAGGACACAGGAGGATGTCGGAAAGAAGCTGGGCGATCGGCTCGGTGATATCCAGTACTGGAAGACGGAGGTGCAGCACGAGACGGACAACATGCTGACGGAGATTGAGGCGCTTGGAAGGGCGAAGTCTGCGTTGGATATGACGCTGCTGGAGACGGATAATCCTCTTCACATCGCTCAGGAGTGTCTCTACAACAGGGAGAAGCGACAGGGCATCGACCTTGTACATGATAATGTCGAACGGGTACTCATAAAGGTCAGAGGCCACTGGTTTTTTTTTATAATATAGTCAATTGCAGTCTAAGATCAGAAATTTAGGGTGATTGTGTAAAATGCCAGTGTGCTTTGATTTTGTCCTTATAGCTTCATGATTGGACTTCGTCAGTGAGCAGTAAAGAGGTGTTCTTTTTGTTATAATTTGATTTGCTGGCCGTTGGTCTATTATAATTGCTGATGAACTGATGAACTGTCTACCATTACCATTATACATCAAACATTGCACAAATTCCCGCCATCAGACGTAAGAGATACCCTTGCATAAGTAACTGATCACTGCAGTTTGGTACTTGTAGGTGTGCTAATTGGTCTCCTTGCTTGAGTTCTTTATTCAACTGCTTGCATCATCGGCTGCCTTCCTAAAATTAATATGCTTCTGTCTATGTGTATATGTGTGATGTCCTTCACTGGTTCCCTGTTACTCAGTGCATCTTCTATCAAGTTGCTGCACTGGTGGTTTAATAGTGCTCCTACTTGTCTCATCTGATCATTGTCGACCTTTCTTTGACCTCTCAGCCTGTTGAAATCTTCGCTCTTCAGCAAGAGGGAGCTTTTGGTTCCGCAAACTCACACGATTAGGCAGCGTGGAGCCATTCGATTGTGGGTTTCTCCATTCTGATTCGTGCCCGTTTTTATAAGTCCTTCCATTCACTCTTGCTTAGTCGTGACTGGAATGAAGGCACCAGTGAATAGGTCTTTTGAAGAGCTGCTATATAAATTCATGGAGTGAATGAATGATCTTATTTTATTGGTGACTAAGGACCCTCGTTAGTGGGCCCTCAGGTCTCACATTTTTAAAACATTCATTCTGAATTATGAATTAAAAAATTAAGTAATCACTCAATCTTCAGTTGAGCTAATAAATTGGTGGAGCCCTATAGTTTTGGTTTCTTCCTGTACTATTTTAGTGCAACATGGTGGCTTTGTAAACTGATTATTGATCTGCCTTTGAGAGAGGCAGGCATTACCCTACCAATTTGGGGCATTCTGCTAGTAGAATACCACATTCATTTAATTTTCTCCATTTTTGATACTGTTGATGTTGATATCTGACCACGTTGAGCTCAGGTGTGTTTGTTCAATGTTCATGCATGGTGAATGGTGATACAATCATAGGCGTACGAGGCGGGGGTGCAGGGGGGGCAATTGCCCCCCCAAATTCGGGCAAGTTTGGTGGTTTTTTCGGGCAAAAAGTCGCGGACGACTAAAAAAAAAAAAAAAAAAAAAGGTCATCAAGTTTCGGGCAAGTCTGGTTTTTCGGGCAAAAAAGTCGCGGACGACCAACTTTTTGGCCGGATAAATTTTTCGGGCAGAAGTTCAATCTTTGCCCCCCCACTTCTGAAACCTCCCGTACGCCACTGGATACAATCATTCAAGGCACCGGAATAAAATTCTTTTTCACTCGCTGTACATTGTAGTGGCGTTTTTGTGCTTGAATTTGTGAATATCCACGGTTTCCAAGTGTCTGAGGCATTGATTGACAGTCTGTTATTGTTGTTGTTAGGTGGCTGCAAATGGCTGCCAGGCTGTGCTTGGAAGCAGTGACACCAATGCACTTATTTACAGATCACTGTTCTCCTTTCCATAAGTCTTCTTTTGTACAGGACAGCCTTTTTATTGGCCATTAAGTCCTTGAAGGATGAGAACTTTAATTGAAATGCAGTGTATGAAACAACGCTAGAATGCTCAGATGAGTTCAACATGGTCAACTTTAGCAAACTTTGCCTTTTATTAAGATGCATTTTGCTGTCCACATCTTTCTACAAGATTAGCATTCCTATAAAGCACTGGAACTTCATTAGGCCTATATAGTTTGATGATTTTTTTTATAATTCTTGAATGTAGTCGTTGGTCTGAAACCTTTAAAAATTGTTCTTCAGGAAGTGGACAACATCAAGAGATGTCAGGATGATCTGAGGCGATTGATACAGACATCAAACAACCAGCTTGCGTACGTCCAAGAGAATTTTAGCTTTATCTAGAATTATTGCGTACATTGTTACTTGTTCTGAATTGTCTTGTCATCATACCAGACCTACTTGTAAGCTCCCAACTTCTAAAGCGCCACTCGAAAGCCAAGCAAAGGACAACATCTCGTTCATGAGGGCTGTATAGATAGAGTCAAAGGGTAGTGAGAAAGGAGTCACTGGGTCAGAAATGCAGGGTAGCTGTTGATAGTGGATTTGTTTAGGTTGTGGATTGGAGAGACATGGTGTGCTCCCCTCAGTAGTGTTCAGGCTTACCCTGGTATTTAAACATTGTATAATAAAACTTGTGAATTCGTCTAAGCTGTTGGCATGCGCCAGAGATCCTCGCGTCCAAGGCTGCTGTATCCTTATACACTAGTGTTGACTTTGACATAAATATATGTGTAAATATGTAATCTGTCATATTAGGGTCAGAGGTGCTTGCACACAGTCAGGCTAACAGTTGTTGACGTGGCTGTGGTACATTCCAGAACCTACATAAGCATCTGAGTTTCTCTTTGCTTGTTGAAATAGTATTGCTAAAAGTTGTTTCAATGCAGTTCCAGCTTTTCAAAATCTAGTCAACACTTCCTACTCACATTTAGGGCTGTTTTTAAGGATTTTTTTAAAACTGCACAACTCCCTCTTTTCCTTCCCATCCTCCATGGTAAATTACTTCCAATCGGAGGACATGTGACCATTTTTGCTAGCTTTAACTGTACAGAAGTACTTTTACAACTGCACAAATCCATTTAGAACTGCACATTTTGTGTACCGTACAACTGCACGCTAAAAAAAGCCCTGCTCACATTCATTCTACTGTTAATAACCCATGCTTTCCATTTCTTTAAATCCATTCAGTGGCTGAATGTGTTGCATAGAGTTTGTTTTGATGTTCATACATTTCTACATGTTTTCTACATGTTGCTTTTCTACATGTTTGCACATAAACCTATGATAGTCATTCAAGCATGGACCATGCATTTGAAGATTGAAGTCCACAGAGGTTAAAGTATAATTTTATTCTGAATGTGCAGCATAATTATGTTAAAACTTTTCTGTGGTAGATACAAGGTGTATGATTAGATTACCAGCCCAGCATGCTACCACTTAGATCACAATGTGGGGCATGGCCTTGCAGCCAGAGGGTTGCAGGTTCGAATCCACCTCAAGCCACCATGTAGGGACCTTGAGCAAGTCCGTCACTCAAAATTGCTCGAGTTCTTCGGCATAAAACTCCGATGCAGTGTCCGCGCTGTAGTCAGGAATGCCTCTGGGTAGAGAGCTTGAAGGGGTGCTATAGAAATGGGGAAATAAATTTTTTTAATAAATAAAAATAAAATAATGTTCCGAAGTCTTGAAATTCTTAAATCAGAATTGACGTTATGTTTACAGGTTGGACCGTGCTGCTCAGCATGAATTGGAAAAGGATTCTGGGGACAAAAGCATCGCTATGCGATTAGACACCGTTTCTCACCAAATGAGGAACACTTCTCGTGGAATAAATTTCCACGATGGCATTGAAAGAGTTGATAACACGTGAGTTGAGAATAATAGAAGCGTTACATGCAGTGCTTCATATTTGGGCGTATGTATATTCGTATGTATGCATATTTGTATGTTTGTGTATTTTTTATGTATATTTGTATTTAAGTATATTTGTATTTATGTATATTTGCATTTATGTATATTTGTATGTATATATATTCGTATGTATGTATTTGTATGTATTTATATTTGTATGTATTTGTGTATATATGTATTTTTTAAATTTATATTTGTATTTATGTATATTTGTATATATGTATATTCGTATGTATGTATATTTGTATGTATGTATATTTATAGTTTGTATGCTTTCCATTCCACTAAGCAAGACGATGACCTTTTGTTACGAGAGGCACATAATACATGCAGCATTGCATTGTTCTTTCTCACATTGTCTTTTATTTCTTTCCTCTGTTTATTTGCATTGGACATTCCATTCTTCTTAGCAAGATGATGACCTTTTGTCTAGAGGCACACAATACAATACATACAGCATTGCGCATTCTACTTTCTCACATTGTCTTTTATTTCTTTGTCTTCTTGCGTAGAACTTCCATTCCGTTGAGTTGGGCAGAGTTCAGCAATCGCAACATCCAGCGATCGCAGAGCGAGCGCATAGCATCTGCCAACGTTCGAGCGAACATAGTGAAGCTGCTGAATCAGGTGACTGCTGCCATAGCAGATCACTGGAACAATGTGAATGAGGCGTTTGCAGACAGAATCAAAGAGTACATCGATGCCAGGAACAGGCTTCAGAATCATTTGGCCAAGGTTCGGTTAACTCAGATTTATTATGTTGTTACATTTTCCCCTTGTCTCTACTCTTCGTGGGCCAAAGTAAGTGTTTTATGTTGCTCTTTGGCAGGCCTGTACTGCTCTATGGAACTAAGTCTGCAGCCGGTCAACCAAACTTTTTTTCAGTCCAATGGGGTTCGCTGATGTGCCTATTGACTTTGTTCTTTGCCCCTTGAATAAGCTGGTTCGCATGACTTAGCTTTTGTGGGCCGCTGCAGAAGTTCCGAGTTTTTCTATTACGATGTGGACCAGACATACGAGGTCCATTATGCTGCTTTATATTCCATTAAACACAGAGCCTGTGACAGAGGTAACATCATTATGAATGGTTTTTCGATGCCTTCATAATGGTTTTATACAGTTCCAATTGTGCTGTGATCAGTGTTTACTATAGATTGTTTAAAACAATGGAGTGAATTTGGTGCATTTTCTGTTTCGTAATTTCTCGTCATTTTGTCATTCAGGTTCTGCAAGAGATCTTTGAGATGGAGAAGAACATTGAACTGCTGAAGAAGACTATAACTGAAAAGGAGGCGCCAATGCAGGTTGCTCAGACGCGTCTTGTCACCAGAGTGCGCCGCCCCAATGTCGAAGCCTGTCGTGACCAAGTTCAATACAGGTATGCGACTTAAGTCATTGACACCCACAAATCAAAAAACTTTATTTTCTTTTATAATACAATTGTTGCTATTAGCATTTTGTCCCAGCCCTCAATGGTATCCATGTTTCAGATCTTGTGGTAAAGATAAAGGAAGGATGAATTATCCTTGCCTGTCTAGGCTGAAGTATTATTATAGTGTACATTCAGGGCTTAAACTTATTTTCAAACCCGAACATTGTCCTGTCACTTATTAGGCCAGAACCTCCTGGAAAGATTAGGGACGTCCTGGCCCTTCTTTTTCTATACTTTAAGCACTGTAGTTTACTTTTCAGCATCATTTCTGAATCAACTTTTGTAAAAAAAAATCTCTAATCATAATCATAAACTCCAAGTTTATAAAGTGCTACTCTAAGGCTAGGCTTTTCAGAAAAGTATGACTTTGTATTTGTGCTAATTATAATTCATATCCTGTATACTTGTGTCCACTTGTGGAGCCAGTTTTATGTCAGAATATAAGGGGGAGGCCATTACACATGTGTACTTCCTTCTTGTACCTCCCTTGTGCCTTATTCTTTTACACCTGGTGAGCAATACCTCTTCCTTTTTGTGTCAGATGTCGTAAGATAGAATTTTCATACATGCTGCAACTCATGTATGAAAAATTCTTTGTCTTACGAGCGCATGCTTTGAGACAATAAGGTCTTAGCATTTGCAGTTGTCTGAACCTCTGTGAATCTCTTTTAACCCCAAATTAATCTAAAATAAGTAATAAATTTGAAATTCTTCATTTACGCAGACTGGTTGAAGAGGTGTACGAAATAAACGAAAGCGTAGACCAGCTGAGGATGAAGCTTCGCGAGTCGGAAAACGCTCTCCAGCAACTTCTGCGCACGAAACTGTCGCTCGAGCACGACCTCGAAGTGAAGAACAACAGCATACTGGTCGACCGTGAGAAGTGCTTGGGTCTGCGCAAGAACCTTCCAATGACACCGATGGTCGCAGTCTACTGAACGGGTGGGGGAAAACGAAAAGGACCCTCGTTCGATATCCGTGTTTGAGTGATGACTAGGAACTCTTAGAGTACCGAGTACAACTATTAAACTTGTAAATCAGTTTGCTTCCTAATGAGAAGGTGGCATCTTGTTAGAGCTGTTTGCCGTTCTATGCACATACTTATTATGTCCGATTTTTTGTGTGTGGCGTATATATTCGTTTTGATGGTACTGCTGTTCCTTCCTGTGTGTAGGACTTGTTTGTTGATTTATTGGGCTCAGTTTTAATTGCAGGTTCTGACTGATCTGATGTGTGGGGTTCAAAAAGCAGCTGCACTATTGTTTTTGTTTATTTAAAACCTGATAATTCTGTGTGAATATATTCTTCCCTGTCAGTCAATGGCTTGGCAAAATTTATGCCGTATTCTGACATGTACGTCACACAGTGAACTGATGGTCAGGGAATGTAAGGACAAAGGAGCAAGAAGTTATGCAAATGCAATTACTAAAAGGCAATGAGAAAATCGCATGAAAATTTGTCAACAAAGATTTCCACTACTGCGTAGGACCTAAATCGTGGGTAATGCTGACCATATCTCTTGCTCAAATCCTAGGTCTGCCAGCACTGCCAAGCAACGTTTTACAAAGTTTGCCATGGGGCTGATATTGCGTGATAATTTGTGCAGTGTTTTCTGCTAAAAGATTCTGAGTGGTGCAAGTATTGTTAAAGCATCTCTGTGATAATTTATTATCTACCTATGCAGTATGCACATTCAATGCTGTTAAGGTGTTTTGAACCCAATTTACTTATTGCAGGTTGATGCAGATGTTACTGTATTTAAGTTTACATATCAATAATTGTGGAAAATGATTGACTCTAATTAATTAGCCCAGTGACACTTAAAGGCTGTGGGTAGGAGGAGGACTGACCACGGATCTATGTTGCTTCTTATTTTCTCACTTACTATAATAAATTACTATTCTTTCTCACCCATTTTTGCCTCTGAACCTGAGTTACATATTCTCACCTGCTTTGTATTGAGTGAGTTACAAATGCTCAGCAATTCAGCTCAGCATTGCCGATGTCCTGCAAAAGCCATTGTGGGTTGTTTTACCATTTGCCACTTGTTTCGATTTTTCTTAACGGTTAAATAACGACCAAATATAAAACATGTTGTTGAAACGCCAACCTTCAATGATTTTACATTTGTCATTGATGGTAGGAATTGTGTTTTCAAATTTAAAAATGTGGTATTCGCATTCTTAAAACTTCTACCTTTTAATATCTAGCCTAGGAAGTTATAAGAATATTTATCTTTCGGTCAAAAAATAATTATTGTGTTTATAAATAACTAATTTAATCAGCAAAATATAGTTCAGTTTTCGTTTTAATTAAAAACTGTTTGCAAAACTGTTTTTAAAACAATTGCTTGTTTGTAACTTGCAACTGCTCTCTGATGCCTGAAGATGATAAAAAAGAAAATCATGTAGGCCCTATATTTAGTGATATTAGTTGTAAATGTTTTGTGATTATTTAAAATATGCACCATTAATAAGTTTTGATCAGTTTCGACAACTTGTTTAGAGCTAAATTTATATATTAGGAAATACTGTGGACTTGAGAAATTTTAACTGCATGTTGAGTATTATAGCTTACATCTCAACAGTGGGATATTATACATAATAAGCTACGCTTTCTTTATTCTGTGATAATATGCATTAGTTGAATCCCAATTGCAATTCAATTATTTAATTAACTGTAGGTGCCATACGGAGCAACCTTTAAAAATCAGATGTTTTTTACTTTCGAATTCAAAGTGTTTGCGCATTATGTGTACCAGGGTAGTGGCAAACATTATTCTTGTTGAATTTTAGGACATAACAATGTCTTTATTTGCAAGGAAGAGAACAATGGTTGCTAACAAAATATGCTATTGTATAAACCATACATATCTGTTTAATTCATACATATTAAAAACTGTTGTTTATCTAACGAAGATATCTCTTTTGTTTACATGAACCTTTGTGTTTGACTGTAAACTGGTGTGAGAAATAATTATTTGGTAGAGAAATAGAATAGGAAGTTTATTTCTTTGTTCTGGTGATTCTTGATGATAAATCAATGTTTCCCTTGTTTTAATCATGCAATAGAATATCTGTGTACAAATCACATAATTAAATTGCTTATGGTAAAGTAAATAGCCTTTCGATTCAGATTTTATTCCATAGCAGCAGAGATGGCTAAGGTTGAAAAAACATTCTTGTGTAATGCAGATGCAGACAGCTTTAAGCAACAACATTAATCCAGGGATGTATATTTCTCTTGAGTGTAAAAACACATAATTGGTTTGCAGGACTTGGTTTTTGTGGTGTTGAAGAAACTGGAATGTTGAAAAGAGATTGGAAGTTTGGATGTTTTTGAAGCTGCCTTGCAGGCAGATGTTCTAAAATATAATTGGAAAATGCGAGTACTGAGGGGGGGTTCATGGAAAATGAGAGTACAGAGCAGGCTGAACAAACTGTTGCCTTATGCAACCAAAAAGAAGAGCCAAATAATGTCTACTTTCATTTGCTAGCTACATTCTATTTGCTAACTTGATTTGCCAACTCCATTTTACACTCCAATCACAGCCAACTTGCTTATGGTAAAGAAAATCCATTACCCTTTGATTTATGATGTCTAATGAGTCCACAAAATCTATTGCGACCATTTTCAATTGGTTTAGTACGAGACAATGCTTGTAAATAGCATTCATCGCATATCTGATTAATTTCAGCTTTCTTAATGATTTTAATCGTTTGCTAAGATATCGTGATCTCTTGCCGTGAGTCAGTATTAAAGGGAAGTTTGAAATTTTTCATGTAGCATGCACAAGTTTTTACTGGGTTGTTTATCAAGTTTAGTTATTATTTGTATCATAGTTATAACTGGTAAATATTGTGTAGGAAGTAAATGGTAGTCGGTTATTGGTGGCTTACATCTGTACAGCCCTGTGTATTGTTTGCTACATTGAATAAACACTTTAAAAATTTGCTTTTGAAATTTTAACTTTTTTAACTCACAATAGATAGGAGAATCATTATACATGTCAGGGTGTTTAATTATGACATGATTTCTAATAGAGCAAAAAAATCAGTAGATAGTACTAGATACATGGATTGAATATTTAATTCCAATGTTGAACATGGCCAAGGAATCCCTCCCTCAGTTGTATTATGGATTCAAAATATTCAGTTCTAGTGAATCTGAATGTATGAATATATGTAATATTTTATATGAATTACTTGCAGTTTTGAAGCCAGACAATACCATTCTGCAATATTCAAACAAGACCCAATTGTACTTACACAAAACATAATCATCCATAAATCGTAAACATTCTAAAATGTGATTAAAATCATTGTGAATGGGATTCTTTTTATACATGTTGCTTTACATGGCATTACAAAGGAACTAATCACTCTAGTTTTTTAGTTTTGTTCACTTTACCCTAAGATCAACCAGATAAAACCATAGACGTTCATCTGGTTCACTCCCCTATTTTTAAACCTAAGTCTTTAGTTCTAATGCCACAAATCTCAGATATGAAGTGATCCGACCATTCTTACTTTACTTTCCAAACTTATGTACATGTTCTAGTCTCAAGTCCAGATCAATTAGATCATGTTAAAGCACATTTCAGATCTACGCGTATGATTGTAATGCACTAGATTTAACATGATTCCCATGAACAGGGTTGTTCCTTTGTCATGTTTATAAAAATAAACCAAAAACAGACCATTTACAGAATTTATTCAAAACAAACAAGGACTTCAAAAAATATCTTTGAATGCATATACAGCATCTGAAAATCGAAATACAATCTGATGAAATATAGAGGCTTAAAATTTAATGCCAATATAAAAAAATAATTGCTGAAAGCTAAAAATGCACTACATCATGAAAAAATTTCTAATTACTTTTCACCAGACAACTCTAGCACCTTTGTAGTAGTCGGATACCTATGATGACACACACATTTTCATTGTAAACACATTTGCTAATTGCATAAACATTTGCCAATGCATAATTTTTTTCTGATTCCCTTGAAAAGATGAAACGAACATTTTAAAAACCATTAAAATACTTACAAGTCACTGAGTAAAGCAACTGAATATTTGCCAATTATAGTTAATTAAAACCATCCAATCTCAAATAGGCAGAGACTATTACCGAATAAAAGAACAAACAAGAATTGTTCTATTTCCTGTAATTTTTTATAATATCCAATAATAATTTGATCTTTAAAAGTTGCTCACTCAATAAAGACACTGAAAAATAAGCAGGGTTGAGACCATACGGTACATACAGAAACACTTGTACATTTATGTTTATATTCTACCCTTTTATTCCTTCTTGGCACATAATCCTTTGAGGTTTCCTTTCCCTACTGGCATTACATGTTGACTACCGGTATATATTTTATCCTTTCAGATTTACCAGAGGTCTGTATTTGTATTTGGCATATATATCTGACCCATATAAACATACCCTGAATATACCACAGGACTATAACCTAGGGCAGTTAATAAGAGCACAGTGGATTTCTGTACTTCTAATGCAGGAAAAAATGTGTGATTCACTGTTTACTGAAGCCACAGTGACCGCCCACCATATGCGTACTTCAGCTAAAGTACACCTACAAGGTCTATATTTCATCATCGGGCAGCATCTGTCACATCCTGCTTTGCTCATATATAGCTGCAGCCCATACAAATTTAAGTAGGCTACAGTCATGTATATACATATATATATACACGGTGTCCCAATTGAACTGATACCCTTTTTGTTTTGGCGATATACTTGTCAATTCTAAATGAAACTCTGTAAAATTTCAGAGAATGTAAGAGGGATAAATTCTCAATGTTTCCTGAAAATTATAACCAATTCTGCCAACAGAGTCCGACGTTACGCAGATTCAAATTTGGGCAACGGAGATGTTAAGTTTCCAACATGTAAAAGATAGGAAATTATAGTGTTAACACTGTTCTTCAAAGCTGATGCTCAAAATGTCCTCCATTAGCTCGAATGCATGCTCTAAGGCGGTTTCGCCATTCATTGATTGCATTGTCAAAAATCCCTTGATTAAAACAATTCCATTCTTCCACATTTCGCTGTTTGAAGTGGTCACTGGTCAACGTCACGTATGCGCGTTTCATAAGGCTGCGATGAGCCAGTTGCTGTTAAGAAATTCCTTTAAAAACCTTTCGCACCGTAATGTTTTTCTTCCATTAAATTTTTCACTGAACTCGAATCATTTTTGCTTAAAACCATTTTTATTATTGTCCCTTAACATAGAAATGACGGAAACATGACGTCATATTTGTTAATTTAGAAAATAAGGTGTGCAGTTGCAAACAATAATTTTCTATCTTTTACATGTTGGGAACTTAAAATTTCCATTGCCCAAATTTGAATGTGCATACCTTCGGACTCTGTTGGCAGAATTGGATAAAGTTTTCAGGAAACATTGAGAATTTATCCCTCTTACATCATCTGAAATTTTATAGAGTTTCATTTAGAATTGACAAGTATATCGCCAAAACAAAAAGGGTATCAGTTCAATTGGGACACCGTGTATATTATATACATAAAATATAATATTGGTACCCATATCCATGTGTTATTATAAATATATGCATGCACATATAATTCCATTTCAAGAGCTTGAAAGTAATTCTATATGGTACAGTATAGAGTACCACTATGTTTTATTTTTCCCCGAGAACAACCAGTCCAACAGAGCCTTAGAAGGCTCTGCAGTCCAACAGTCATGGACAAAAACAACCTGTAATCAACCTTAAAGTGGACTACGGTGAAGTTCAGAATGTATCATTAAGATCACGATACGGACTTTAATGTTAATGTCACTCTGGCAAGATAATGTCTCTTATCACGAGCATGTATGCACTCTCAAAAGTACATTGGACCAAACCTCCGACTAACACGACCATCCTAATCAAAATTCTTTTAAAAAATGAGTCAGGTTAAAATGAATAACAAATTCATCACAACACTCACTGCAGCATAATCCTTATCGTAGCCTAAAAGGAGTGTTCTGTTAGGATCAGTCACACATTGGGCTAGAAAACTTAAAAAGGGTTCAACTATGATTGTAGGCCATGCACGGACACTGTAATTGGCATTTTACAACAATAAAGCAGCAGAAATTTTAATTAAAGAACACTAACTTTCCTTTTTTAGGAAACACCCGCAAAATTCTCAGCAAAGTAGCAAACCAATGATTCAATGTATCCAACAATAGCTGTGGTCTGTGGAAGTGAGTAAAGAAAACATGCAGCTAATTATGCACAGATAATTATGCGCATATCAAGCAACTTAAATTTGTGAACACAACAAGTTCAACTGTCAGAAACAAATCACCAAATATATAAGAACCGAGAACGAACTGCACATATTTTGAACACAACTCGCAACCTTTGATTTATTTTTAATCTTGCACTTAGGTTGCATCTTCAAAATTACACACATTATCAACGCAAATTCTGATAAAATCGTTGATATAGGCACTAAAAATTATGGGCACTAAAGATTACAGGCACTAGTCGCAATGCTGCCGCTGTTCCCATGTTAAATCGGAAGCCTTCGTGCATGAATCGTCTTACAAAAACATGATCAACCTGTCAACAAACGATGTGCTGCCTTAACATCTCTTTTCTAAAAAAATTTATGCCCGAGAAGTGTGACCCCAAAAAACAGCTGTCAACTGGTAACAAGGCACAGTCACTACTGTCATATATTATTATTATTATTATAAATAACCACAGCAGTTTTTAGCATGGCTGCACTGGCACAATTAGAGGTGAGTGCTTGCTACAGTTGCCTAGGCCTGTCTGCAAGTCATTTTTTTTCTTTTATATACTATACACTGTTAGGTGAGTACATTAGTACAAGCTGCATACCTGCGTATACCCTCGATTACAGCTCTGTTTGTCAGATCATAAATCACACTCACTAACTGTTACCATCAATGCTATAATTGCCACAATAGTGTCAACTGTCAGCAGGCATAACATAATGCATAACGTAAAGATTTGAATTTTACACCTGCACATTAGGCATCGAAGGTGAATAAACTTTCATAGCAGACAATATAAGGCACAACAAAACCAAAGGCAGCACGTTGATCGAGTTCATTATTTTAATTAAATGCCATCAACAAGCTCAACACGCTTTGGCACCAATGGCAGACAATAGACTTGGAATTTCACAAGACAACCATTACAGCTTTCTTATAATGATCATGCTATATGATTAGAACTCACAAAGAAGTTGTGAAATGATTGCACGTGGCGCAGAATCTCACGAATTTCTAAAGGAAACATCAGAAACTTCAAGCGCTGATATCCAATGCAAATGACATACCATATACCATGCTATATTCAGTTTCCAATGAAACCAGACATTTTTGATAATCAGGAAATTCACACAAGCTCTCTCCTTTTACTTAATCTATGTTACTAACCTATCTCAAAACATTTTTCTCTTTGGGTCTTTCAGACTGGGAGCGCCTCTGATTGGTGCGCATTGTGAGAGGCACTTCAGAAATTTATAGACACAATCCAATACACTATACAATACACATTACCAGTACAGAAGGCATTTGAAATTTTCTGCAGGGCAAAAACTCTGGCAGTCTTGTGGCAGGGTAATGACAAGGGCAAATGCTCTGGTTCACCACTGAGTGAGATTGGCACTGAAATCCTTCTGGGAATTTATATAGCACCTCTTCAGGAGGTCAGTTGCTTATCCTGCATCTATTGGTTGATGCCCTGGGCATTATAAACCGGCACAATAGAAGTTGCTAAACAATAATAACATCCAGACAAACACATTTTTTATGATGTACACATGGTTAATGGCTGGTTATTCCTCATGAACTTTTCGACTTACCAAAAAAACTTATCACATTGAATGCAGACTTGGCACAGAAATAACTTGTAGTTCTACTGCACCAAATAATCGACACGATGTAAATGCATGGTATCAAAACTAATATCCTTTTATAATCACATTTGTCATCATGTACAACAACTCTGTTCTAGAATATGCAGTTTTAACATTCACAGTACATCACAATAAAATAACTCTTAGTATTTAAACTACATCCAACAGTTCGTTGTTTGTTTTTGGAAGACCCTCAACCAAATTAAAATGCCAGGATCCACATACTTTTGAACATGTTTGGATTTAATGCATAAAACAGATAGCTAGATCAACAAAATAGACCAATGTTGCCATTGTGCCATTTTCAGCAGAGGAGATAAGGCAGCTGTGGGAGCTCAGCAACCACAAATTGTTGGCCATGCATTTTGGAATTGCAAAAAACAGCACGTCTTTAAATAAAACGAAACAAAGATGCCAAAAGAAAAGCATTAAATAAAACAGTTTACAGTAAAAAGAAAGAGCAGATTTAATACAAACCAAGAAACCATAAATCTTTATACAAGACAAAGATGCCACAAGAAAAGCATGAAATAAACAGCACACAGGAAAAATCAGGTTAAAAACCCAAGGAACCACAAATCTGCAAAGGAATGTCACAGAAAACATGGAAACAATTGAGTTCATCAACAACTGATTAGAAAATAATCTAAACAACCTATTTCTAAAACTATTCTAATAATCGTACACAACCTATTTCTAAAACTATTTTTATAATCGCACACAACCTATTTCTAAAACTATCTTCAACAAAAAGGTCCACTTTCCTAATCAGTGTTTTCGAAACAGTCTTAACATAAAGATCCCATGTTCAAATTGATCAGTTAAATCTAAAAAAATTATATAAGCCCACTACCTAGCTTTATTATTTTTCTACACCGCACTGCATAACTTAGAAATTGTTGCTGCGACTGCCTACAATCAGAAATCACAAAAACCAAGTAATTCTTTAAAAATTTAAAGTGCATACTAAGGCACATTATGAATGGAAGTCTAAATAACCCAAAAATATACAATGATAGTATTTGCAAAATCACATACATATTCAGTTTAGACTAGCCACAGAGAAATCCTGATAATGTAAAATACGAATAATAGCAATAAAATAGGGATGTCTTTAGGAATTGTGGACAGGCATGATGTTTCAGAAATAACAGTTCCACACCTTAACATACAAGTTGTTTTACTGAGGAGTCATACTCACTTCAAATTATGATTGTTAACATTTATAATAATAGAGCTACAATAAAAATCGTAATTTATTCACGAAGACTGGCATGGTTACCATGGGAACTATTAATTATTATAATGAATATCAAGTTTTGAAAAATTATATATAGAGAATTTGATTTTATAATAACTGACAAGCTTTGCATCAAATGAAACTTCTCACTTTCTATGAATGTATGCATAATATGGTACTTGCAAATTTCAATTATCGGCCCAAAATGACTCATCTTAGTTTAGCTATTTACAAGGCACATGCTGTTAATGCAGAATTCTATATTGGTGAAGAATTCCTAATAACAATCTCCCAATTAACGCACCAATTAATCGTCCAAGCCAGTTTCCAAGGACATACCCAACGGGGCTAAGAAACGGCCCGGCATACGGCACAAGCGACATACCAAACGCTGCTCCAAGTCCACCACACAAACCCACAAGTCCCTCGGTGAGCAACTGAAACACGCCCCGATTAAATACATCCACCGGTATGTACTTCGCGTCCGCATCCTTCTTCGCTTCGTACAGTTTGCACGAGAAGAATATAATTTCCGCTAGAATCGCCAAGATGAGACCTGTAAAAAATGTTCCAATCTGAAGTCCATGGATTATCGTGCTTGGCGCTGTGAAGCAGCCAAGCCGAGCTTCGATGATGGCAGCAGCATTTTTCGACCCTATCCCCAGAATATCTTGCATCGATTCGGACTTTCCGAAGAATCGCACGGCGGTCATAAGCGACTCTTCGATGACTTTGGCAAATCCAGACGCACCCATTTTCAGTCGATCGTCAAAGCCCTTCCGTTGGAGGCTGTACTTCAGACCCGTCTTGCACCATCTGGCAAAATGTTCACAGTTGTTCGTAAATGGATCGTAGCTGTCGTCAAGTCTCTGCGTTGCTCGTTCAATTACCTCTTCCGGCACGAAACATTCACTGGAATTGTACTCGAACAAATACAGAAACTCAAACTCGCAGTTGACGTCGAAGGTCTCCACTCGCACGCTAGCGATCCGACCGTTCGGCATGTCCTTTATTCCACCGCTGTTGTGGATCACCGTGATCTGATTGGCTGCCACGTCAACATCGGTGACGATTGCATGGTGCCAGACGATGTATTCTCGGTCCCAGGCAATATGGTCGCCGCAGCGCAACTCCCGCAAATCTTTAACTCGCCTGTGAGTTCGTTTTGGCGTCTCGGTCGAGACAACCGGCATCTGTCCCGCTTTGACCGCCACTCGCACTTCAGGAAGACCTTGAAGATTGATTTCGCTGTCCGGCTTCCAAGTTTTTAGGCAAACGAGGCAAATCAGCTGAACGTCATCATCACCAACCATCTTGTGAAACCATTTCTTGTTATGGTTACCACAATCGTCACACTTCGTTGTCCATAATGAGTCAGCAGCAGCATCCAGCACAGTCTCTTCACAATCTGGACATTTCACCTCCGTCTGCTCGCCATCTGGACCACCGACTATATTCTCCACTGGGTTTCCGCAGTCTTTACACCTGGCGACAGGGGTGACGGACGGTTCCTCCGTAGACTTCTCACACTCGGCCATTTCGTCATGTTGTTTACAATCGTTGTCACTCAATAATTCGCAACTGGAAACGCATTTCCGGCATTGTTCTGCATTCGAATAACGACGATCATTCGCGATACCTTCGGCGGAATCGTTATCGAGACTGCAGTAGTCGCATTTCAAGCAAACCACAACCGGATCCATTTCTCCATCGCTTTTCTCCGCCAATCCACCATTCCTCTGACCACATTTCGGACAATCTGCCATTGCGTGTCCATCATAATGTGCGTCAGCGGAAGATTTCGCGTTGACCACGCACACGTCTAACGCTGTCATTTCAAACGACTTTCAAACGTATCGATATTTAAATTAGGTCCAGAGCTTCGAGAAAAACATTGAAAACCGTGGCACAAACACGATGTATTACTTCCGAATGGTTAAACTATTCTGAATTTTTATTCATTCTATTCACGTACACGAGCACTCGAGTTCACGCGTACTCCGTGAACGAACACCGAGATTATAACGAAGTCGTTGAAGAAGAAGGCCGAGACATCGCTACACTAGAGCGCCTAGGCCAATCAGGCTACAGCCCAATCTTAGGCACAGGGCCGTGGGCAAAGACAATTTGGGCCGTGGGCTGCACAGCTAAAATTATGCTAGAATAGCCTACACTTCGTACGGAAGCTCATTGGGGATATTGTTTTGTAGGGCAAACATCGGAAATAACCAGCACGTGTCCGTGTTAAATTTCTAATGCACTCACGTGCTCTCGTCATTCTTCGTCAAGATAGCGATATGGGTCTGAGCCTGACTCTACGCAGTGTTCGTGAATATGCTTGTGCCCTGTGCTTGGCTTTCAAGTGGCGCTTTAGAAGTTTGGAGATTACGATTACGAGTTGTTCGATACGCTGACAAACTATATGATAGGTTTAGTTTAGGCCTAATTAGGCCTACTTTTCAGACTATAGTAGGCCCAGTTTAAATATTTTTGACGTTATGTGAATAAAGACTACGCAAATGAATATTTATTTACTTATGTCAAAATAAATGCAAATAATTTATATACATGTACTTGCCTTGTCTTAAATAAGAGTTATTTAGTTGGGTCGGTCCCAAAAAATTCTGCAGATTATAGACGCCACGTGCAGACCGAAATTGGCCACAATAACATTATTGAACGCCGGTAGGTTTCCGTCATGCGGCAGAATCTGATGTAGGCCTAGGATCGACGGGTCAATGGATTTAACTTGCAATATTATTATCTTAAACCAAAGACCTGCTGAAACTAGTAACTGCGACCACTCACTTACCTACCGCGGCTGAAAGCATGTCTGAATATTCATTAGCTAATAAAAATATTCATTACAAATTTCAATATTAATGACCGACGGACACGGCTTATTAGGTTACGATTAATGAGGGGCGTTTAGCTTCAAGACGGGACAAAGTCCACGAAATAATTAGTTTTTTACTGTCCCAGTTAGTTGCATGAGACCTTTGCTGCACAATTATTGGATTTCTTCTCCTGCGTTTCGTTCGAAGTGGACGTTATGGCTTTTCACACGATCTTGTCTTGTCGAAAACTGTCGCTGACGGCAACCAGGTGGGCGGTGAAACATGTCACGGTCATTGGAGGTGGTCTCATGGGATCTGGGATCGCACAGGTAAGGCTACTTTAATTAAAGTATAACCACTGTAATTAACAATACACTTAGTGCACAGGACAGATACTGCACTAAGCTCAAATAACTGCACGAGGAACAACGAATTCAGGCACCCAAGTAGTGTTCAACACTCCTTACACGTAGCCCAACCATTAAGTAGGGCAGTAGGCCACATAGTGTTTATACCACGAGAAGGTCCAGTTTAGCTTACTTCCACAACAACCAGATAGGTACCCATGTTGTTCCAAGTTTCGGACCAAAGTTCGTAATGAAAGTAAACAGCTTGAACACCTGCCTTGAATTAATGCTGGGATTAATATCAGTAACCCTTGTTAACGTAAAAGCCCACTGTCCACAAGCAATTCACTCAGACAACACATTTTGAGTATCAGTAGCAGTATTAGATCTATGGCTTAAATTCTATTAATGACAGTCTTGCATATTTAGGTCTGAAAACTTACTTGCATCTAAAGGGATGATCATGTTTATGCATTCGACATTGATGGACTTACAAGTAGTTGACTTGGGACATTAAATCCTGGCCACAGAAGTGAAAATCTACATGTCAGCCATGTGGTACGGTGGTACCATAATGCTGTCATGGTTATTCTGCCATCTAGCTTACCCTGGTGCCTTATAATTGTTTAATGCCAGGCTTTCAGTTCCTATTAACCATCTAGGCATGTACTAACAGGATGACAAACCATGTACACATATATTGTATCCATGTAATGAACAATAACTGTTAAGAACTTGTACATATACTCTAGTTTGATATAAATAATAATAGTAATAATAATAATAATAATAATTTCCTTTATTGAACAATCTGGGCAGCCAGTGAAAGTGTACAGTTATGCTATTGAAGCAATTCATAAATTCACAAGAACACAAATCACAAACCTTAACTACTAGTTCTGTCTTAAATACAAGGACGCTAATAGCAGCCCACAAAGCACATCTATCCTAACCTACGGGGGGGGGGGGAGGTTCGAGAATCGAACTGGAGTACGCTGATCTCCATGCCAATGTGCTATTCAGTGCACCACTGCCCCCACATTTTCCTGAAAATGATCATCCAAGTATGAATTGATATTAACAGATGATATTAACAGAATGGTGAGTTTCAGGTAATTTTAATAGAGTAATTGTTGTACCCTGTTGGCTGAGTGATTTTGCTGAACATTTTGCTATCTTTCTGGCTGATAGGTGGCAGCACAAACGGGCCATGATGTGGTTTTGGTTGATGTGAATAATGAAGCTCTTGAGAAATCGAAGGATATCATACAACAGAGCCTAACTCGAGTGGCCCGACGAAAGTTTTTGGAAAACAAACAGGTTTGCTGTTCACAGTTATAGTTTGTTTGATGCAAGTTCATTTAGCACAAATTTTATTATCAAACCTTAAGTGGCATAATGTTGCACTTGAGCAATCACCAAGTCATGATAAACTGTTGTTATGACTGTTGTAAGATATGTTTTTAGTTTTGTGCATAAGCTTAATTTTGTCTTGTTCAGTTTACATGCTGGATTTTGTGCTTGTATACTCTATAGTTTTACGTAAATAAATCATAAGAGTTTCCGTTTCTTTAGCAGACCGAGAATTTTATCCGTGACACATGGACACGACTTCAGTTGGATACGGATGCGTTGCGAGCCGCCTCATCGGCTGATCTTGTAGTCGAAGCCATCGTAGAAAACCTTGAATTGAAGCAGAAACTGTTCTCAGAAATAGACAAAGTCGCTCCAAAGTTAGCATGTGTTGCTTGGCCATGTTTTTACTTTTAAACCTAAAAATGCATCTACTTAATATTAATGTAATGTAATGTAAATCTTCCAGAATTTCTCAGCGCCCACAAAAGCCAAGTCAGGGAGACCAGCTTATTCACCGGCGCTATTAAGCTCTGAGAGTGATTATTTGTGGGTATGAAGTTTCTCGAATCTTCTTTTATGGCACTGATGTGTGCAATGTTACCATGGTAACCTTGTTATTCTCTCTAATTTTTACTTCCTTCTGTAGACAAATTCTGTAGTCATATTTTTCAGAATTTAGGTAATTGTTTATTACACTACGGATGCCTCGTATTGAATGTCTGACTTTTGGATGAAATCTTAAAATATTTTAGCGCCACCATTGTGTATATACATATGTATATTTGTATATATAATTACAGTATATGCTAGGGTAGCTAAAACAATTATATGTATAAAATAGACTAAGATAATATTATATGTATTTCCACTAAGGCTGATCAATTTGTGCATTGAAGTTCCGTTCGAAAGCGACCTATTTAAGGTCGAGACTGCTTAACGTACTGTTTTATTATCCACGCTACCTGTTTAGCACACAAGATGCATTTACACACAATGCAGGAATTTATGTAGTGATACAGGGTAGAAGTTTTTTTAAATCAATGCACACAATACACCAGCTTGGACATCAGATTTCTCATGTGACAGCTATGGGTGGGGAAAAGATCTTGAAGTTAAAAGAAGCAAAAATCAAATTTAGGAAGAATGATGTTCCTGCATTCACACTTTATTTTCCAGCAAATACACACCGCAGTGTTGGTGCCTCTTATGCCACAGTGGGTCATAATTATAATGATTGTTGTCTTTAACAGGCACACCATTTTTGCTACAAACACGTCTTCATTGTCGGTCAAAGAAATTGCGAGTGTCACTGGCAGGACGGACAAATTTGGTGGTCTTCACTTTTTTAATCCTGTTCCTGTTATGAAATTGCTGGAGGTAAGATTTTTTGGTTCACTGCCTGTTCAGTTCTTTGTACTCAGTGTTTAACTACCATAGAAACTGAATGTTCAACGTGTTCAGCACTAGGTTACCAGTATTATGCACCAGTGGGGTTACATGATGTGCCATTAAATTGGTGATAACTGTTATTGTGTTATACATGACACGATACATTTGAAAACCTCAGTTGCTGATTTTTTTAATAAAAATTGAATAGAATTGGTAAATTTTCATTTTGAGGTTTAGGATATTCAGATTTTTAAATTCATTCAAAGTTTCTTTTGAAAGAACTTTTTTATTTCAGAAGAATTTGCATAGTTTGTGTGTAAGTAGGAAGTTACAAGAGCAGTCTGTGCCTAAAAGTAGTTATAACACTGTTTAGATTTTTACATGTTTTCTATCATTATATTCATTGAAAAATATTTGTTTATAGGTTATAACGACTGCAGAAACTAGCAAGGCCACTCATGAGGTGCTATTGAGTTTTGGAACAGCCATGGGAAAGACAACTGTCGGATCAAAGGTAAGGTTATCTACATTCTTCTCAAAGTATGGTTCTTGATCTTACACAAAATTGATTTTCTAAACTCTCATTTCACTCTTTAGGAAATTTTCTTAATTTAAAGTGTGTTCTTTCCAATAGACACGATGTTACATGTAGTATTATTTTTGGTACACAAGATTCCTCGGGGACTTAAACATTGATTAATAAAAGATTGAATTAACATCTGGAATGACACCTATTCATTGAAGGTCATTGTAGAGGAAGTTATTATTATCATTAAGTGACTTTATATAAGCACCATTCTGTACTGTCCTGAGTAATACTACTGAATGGGTCATGCCAGTTAAGACATATGTACAAGTGGTATCATACCAATAGCTCTTTGCTGCCATTTTGTGCCTTCCTTCGTTTTGACTTTGATGACCTATTGTATTTATTCAAAAATAAATTACACATCATTCATAGCATTGTTGTTACTTTACCCTAAAATTTATATGCTTTGTAAGAAGTAGCAATTTACTGTAGCATGAAACACATATCACGGCTATAGCTGTCATTACTGTCTGCAATGGAGGATGACTCGGGTTCGAGTTCTGTCACTCTACTCTGGGTGTACAGTAGAGTGTTCAGAAAAAAATAATTTTGTATGAATCACATGCATACTGTACAGGGCTTCTTGCTCTACATTCTATTCGGTGAACTTCTCATTCTTCCGAGCACAAACTGCACTTAAGTAGACAACACGGTGCTTTATCTGATATTGGTCCTATTGTATGGAATGGGCTCCCATTGTCTGTTTGCCATATGCCTAGATGCATTTTATAGCAGCCTTAAAACTGTCCTTTTCGGCCAAGGTTGGATCAGGAACGCTCCTGAGTTGTATCCTTGAAGGAGCGCTATATAAATCTACATGATGAATGCCTGAATTAATGAGATTATGCACCAGTTATGCCCAGTATGTTCCAAGTGTGATGTAGACTTTTGTGTGTTGTTTAGGATTCAATGGGATTCATAGTCAACCGACTTCTTGTGCCGTACATTCACGAAGCTATTAAAATGATGGAGAGAGGCAAGTTAATTTGTTTATAACAGAGTCGGCAAATCTCTGCTGTGACTCATTTTATTTCTGCAACTATTATTTCAAATTACAGATCTTGTTTTATTTTGACATGTACAAGTCAGCTCAGAGGCAGATACTAATTTCCATCTTTGACGATCAGTAGAGCTGCTTTCTTATTTCAATGACTGTCAACAATCTTTGCAGAGCTCTTTTAAATAGTATTTTTTATTGACTGAATGTCAGCACTGTATTAATGCAGGCAACGGTGATTTGAAAGCAATAAATTGTTATTTACGGTGTTTAATGTGGAGTCCAGAACCTGCCAACACCGGGCTGGATCTTTTCAGTCAGATTACCTTTTGGCATCTCTGGCAATTAATTCAAAACAATACAAAATGAGTATGACGGTTATAACAGACCTGTACCGTAGGAATAAATTCTACAAAGTTGAGAAAAACTGAAGTTGTAGGCATTGATGGTATCAGTCTAATACGCTGTGCTTGGGACCTTGGATATTCTTCAACTTTATTCTTAAACCAAATGAATGGTGGGTTAATTTGCAATATCATTTGGAATTTGGGAGACTATTCCAGGAGGAAGAACATGAATACTAAAAAATTAATAATTTAATTATGTGACATGTTAAATTAATTGCTGCAATTTGATGATGTTTTGGTGTTATGCCTGTGGGATTTACTTTCTTGGTGCTACTATTTAACAGTTTACTATGACAATGAGAAGGGTTTAGACTGATTTGAAGCTTATTTAATTTCTCAGAACATCTTAGAGGTTCTGAAAATAGAATTATCTTCCACTGAAAGTTTTACATTTCCATCGCATCGATTTGTCTCTTTAGAATTGGCATGTTACCAAACTTACCATGTTATCTTTCAGCATCATTTTTAGGTCCTTGTTGGGCAATGTTGTAAGGGATCAGCCATATATTAAAAAGTAAGGTTCTTTGGAAGAGAGGGTTTTTGGTTATGCGGTTACTCTCATTTCTGTCATAGGTGATGCAAGTGCCAGAGATATCGACGTTGCAATGAGGTTGGGCTGTGGGTTTCCGATGGGACCTATCGAATTGATTGACTACACAGGACTTGACACTCATAAGTTCATCATTGATGGTGAGTCATACATTGCTTCGCTGGGTTCCTCAAGCACATGTGGTATAAATGTCCCCACAGTAGGGTTCATTCAATTTTCTTCGAGGCATTAAAGTATAATTGCCAACATTGACAACAAATGACCATTTATAGCGCTTCCGGTGCAAACGACATCAAGAGAACAGGCAGAATTTGAGGTGAGAGAAAGAAAAAGTTGAAGCAAATTGATGGTGGATAGAAGTCCATCCATTCCTTAGAGAGGCCTATGCAGGCAAAGCATCTGGATTGAGCCATGGCAGTCGGGGCACAAAGAGCAAACACTGACTAAACCCATTCTTAGTTCTAATCAAATCAACAAGAGTGTGTGTTAGTTTGTAACTCTTTCATTTGCTTTGCTGCCAACATAAGAGCAGGACATATTGTTCTAGCATTGAGCACAGACTGAATTACTATTATTATTATTATTAGTATTTAATAAATGCGCATTACTCATTTAATGATAATATTTAATATTTAATAATAATGATAATAGTAGTAATAATGAAAGTAAAGTTAAAAGCTTAGAAGTGAAATTGAAGCACTAAGTGTTTCTGTTGACAGGATGGCGCAAGAGGTTCCCAGACAATCCACTGTATGAACCCAGTCCACTTCTTGACAAGTACGTGCAAGACGGAAAACTTGGTAGAAAAGTTGGCGAAGGTTTTTACCCGTACAAAAAGTAATTGATTATATATCTGTCATTCCAAACAAGTTTCTTGCCATGTTACATTACACAAGCTTGTGTTACTCGATACTTTGTACCAAGACATAATTTTCATATATATATATAATTATATATATTATATATAATATATATTATATATATATATATATATTTGGGTTCGTCCTAAGTGGTTAGAATAGGAAATGTGGTATGTCAGATCTTTAATCATGGTCATGTTTAATTTCAATTTTTGAAGACTGAAATGGCTAACATGCTTTTGTCATTGCAATTTAAACTTGATGAGATTAAAGTCGGTTTGTTGTTGTTAGGGAAATTGGCTCAGGACGCTATTGAAAACTACCTGTTGATGATATTCTATTTCTTTGTCGATTATGTTTCGTGGTGTAGCTTATTCTTGATGTAATCTGACCCAATGCATTTCTATAGCGATGTGTCAAAATCGTTGTATAGTGTTCCTTCATGAATTCCATGAAAGATATTTTCAGCAAGAGAAACACTAGTTTCACTTTTGCATTTGTCTAGAATCTAGAAATTAGAGTTATTTTAAAGTAATATTTATTTTACTACAATTTGTTCATCAATGTAGAGTTGGCATCCAAATCTCAATTGATGCAGTCTTAATTGACAGCAGAGGTGGATAAAAAAATTTGGAAGGGGTAAAAAAATTTAGTCTTGGGTAAAAAAATTGTTGGTCTTTCGCCAAAAAACTCCGATTATTTGAAATCTGATTACCTTTTTTCATCATGTGCTACTTTTTCTTTCTCTCACCTTTTCCCAGCACTGCATTGATTGAAAGCTTGAAGTTTGTTGAAACCTGATGCAGGGGCCACGTTGTGTGCAAATCTCTAAATGGGGTGGGCCATGGCCAGATTGCCCCCTGGATCCGCCCATGATTGACAGCATTTTGATCGTTCTTGTTTTACTTCAGTTGATGTCCCGTATTCTTCGGGAAAACTACCTGTTGACGATATTCTATTTCTTTTGTTGATTATTTCTCGTGATGTAGCTTGTTCTTTATCTAATATGACCCAATGCCATATCATTGTAACTTAAGCAGCTCAAGTGACTTAAGCCATAACTTTGTAAGGTGTACTAAAATGCATGAAACTGTTATTAACCCCTATGACAGAAGGGGTTAATAGAAGTCGGGTGATTGCTGAGGCATACATGATGATGAGTTAGAAAGATCAAGCATTATTTTACATTTCATCAAGTGTGAGACAATATCTATGGATTGCTTTGGTAATTCAACCTTTTTATAGTGTGTTTCATCATAATAATGGATTCTGATGGTCAGTAAAGTGGTTTAAAAGTTTACTCAGATTGTATAGTGACCTCTCTGCGATTTCGATTTTTGAAGACTGCAATTTGCTAGCATGTTTTTGTCATCGCGATTTAAACTTGATGAGACTAAAAATAGTGGGTTTGTTGTTGTTAGGGAAAGTTGCTCAGGACGCTATTGAAAACTACCTGTTGATGATATTCTTTTTCTTTTGTTGATTATTTTTCATGATGTATCTTTTTCTATATATAATCCGACCCAATGCATTCTATAGCAATGTGTCAAAATACTGAAAGCATAAATCGTTGCATAGGGTTGTGTCTTGAGTTCAGTGAAAGATGATTTCAGCAGAAGAAACACTATTTTCCCTTTTTGAAGTTGGAATTTTATTTTAAAGTACCAGTACTATTATTTGATTGCAAGTTTTTCAGCAATGTTGAGTGCTCAGCTAAATCTTCATCGACAACATGTTGATTATCTTTGATTTTCTTCAGTTGACATATCCTCGGGTAACTTAAGCAACTTAAGTAACTTTAGCCACTTAAGATGCATACTAAAATGCATGAAAACTGCTATTAACCCCAGGGACAGAAGGGGTTATTAACCCCAGGGACAGAAGGGGTTACGGTAATAGCTACGGTAATAGCAGTCGGGTGATTGCTGAGCCATGCATGATGATGAGTTAGAAAGACATAGCATTTACAGTTCATTGAGTGTGAGACAATTTCTATGAATTGCTTTGGTACATTCAACCTTTTTATAGTGTGTTTCATCGTAATAATGAATTTTTATGTAAGTTGGTCAGTTAAGTGGTTCAAACGTTCACTCAGACTGTATAATGACTTTGCTGCAATGCAACATGATTTTGCGTATATTTTGCTTAAGATAGCATTGCGTTAATGCTTGTTTGTCATGGAGTCTGATGACCTTTCAAGTCATTGCCAGGTAGTAGTCTAAGCATGCCCTCTGTTTGGGTTAAGCTATTGTGGGTGAGGCCTCTTGTTGATATGCTGTGATTTAAATTGTTGGTTTTATTTACATTAAACCTGATGTATTGTTAATTTTCCTCTTAACCATTGCCACTATTATTACTGCTACTAATGCTGAAATATAACTATTGCAATGAACAAGGCATCATTTGTGGGTCAGTCTTAAGAAAAACCGCATTCCGAAAAAAGACCGAGATCACAGTTGTTTATATGGAACCATTGAAGATAAATGGAGGACCATGGACAGGAAGAACATCCATGGCTTCCTCGTGTATTGCATAACATTGTCATTTGTGTTGCCTCTTCCAATCATAGATGATGCCTTGAGTTTATTCTAACAGATACTTTGTTTTTGTTATGGGTTCATAGAAATCACATGTGTTTTAAGATCATGCATTTCTTGTTATCCAAATTTGCTCAGATTATCAGTTCATTGCTGTTCCATATTTTTTTCACTGTGATTTCCTGCTATTTTGTATATATTCCATCTTTTGTTTTGTTTTTATAGGTTCATATAATATTATAGCACAGCAATATCATTCCTGTTCCATATGTTAATATATTATTGTTACAATTCCATATTTTTCATTATAGACATTAAGATCTCATCTTGTTTTGCTGTTGGCAATCATGTTTAAAAAGACTCCTCATAAATGCCCATGATAGTACATGCAATCGTCGAATAGTGTTTTGGTTCACAGTTATTTTGTCCAATGGCACTGTCAGAGTCCACAAGTGCCAGACCTATCTTTCTGGTCCAGTAGGTTTCTGATCCAGCATGGGATACGTCTCATTGGTCCGTGTGAATAATCTGGCTATGGAAAGTTTTAGCCTAATTTATGTTGAAATTGTTAATGATGTAAATTAAGGATTGGACCAGTTTGAATATTATTCACGTTTATCTCATGAAAAATTATTTTATGAAATGTTTGCTTTTAACGATGTTTAATGATTAGGTGAGGTTCTGAGGACATGAAAAATGTTCAGATGGTTTTATACATCGAAATATCTGTTACTTGCTGTAATAAATACCTTTTCTCCAAAGCTATGCATATTTTATTTTATAATTATTACACTCAATACTTTAATTAAATATGACCTTTTGCTAAGTATTTAAGTATTTCCCATCACCTCTTCACATTACCATGTTGAATAGTCAGTTGATACTTGTATCTTTGTGAAAACTCACCTTGACAATAATAATAATAATTTTTCTTTTACTGAGCAATCCGGTTGACAGGCCAGGCCGCAACCGGTTACAGTGTACAGTTATCTTAATTAACACCAATCTGAACTACTAACAGAACAGACAGCTTGCAATACAAGGACGCTAATAGCAGCCTACAAAGCACGTCTATCTTTGGGAATTGAACTCATGCCAGTGTGCTATTCAATGTGCCACCGAGCGAATTGGATAACATCATAACACAGTTGAATAGTTGAAAATATTTAATAGTTGAAAATATTTAATTACAAGTTGTTCATAAATGTGTTTTTTAAGACCCATTTAAAGTCTTGACGGCCAGTGTTTACTTTAGACATCGCATACATGTGTTCTATGCTCAATGCAATTATAGTTTTGAGTATATGTGTGCAATGAGACTATAGTGAAGGAGCCTTGTTGAGATATACTGTATATTGACTGCTCAAGAACCTACTGTCTTGTTTGTGAAATGTAGAAACATCAGCATCTGCCATAAGTTCCAAGTTCAAAATTAATTAGAGTGATGTTGTATCGCTTGACAACAGATTTCGTTTTGTTGTTGACACTGAAATTAAGGCAAGCACATTAGCAATTGTCCTTACAGGTGTTCCATTTTCTTGTCCTCAATGCCTACTGTTGGTTTTTTACAGCACTAAATTTACAACTTCATGTTATGTCTTCAGTTTGGATAACTGTCTGAAGTGATCCTCTGCATATTTTATGCAATTATAAATCACAGTTTGATAAACTCTTGAAATTATCAGTGATATTTTTATACTGAGTTTGTGGTGCTTGCTTGAAATCTAATTGCTGTCCTTGCTGTGCAAATTTTGTAGACTCTTGTGGGTAAACTTCCAGTTTATTGGTATTAATTAGTTTCTCATTTTTACGGAAAGAATAGTGGTAAGGAAAGGCCTTCATTTCTTGGCTGTGGCAATTTGATTTTCTTCTTTGAGTTGGCCCACAGAAATTTTAATTTTTTTGTGAAAAAATGCAAAAAACGAGAAATTTGCGCAAAAATTTGCACAAATCAAAATATCATAAGGTATGTTATTTTGGCATGAACCAGTGTACCAAAGTATCTAACTGTGTTTCTGTTATGTAGCGCATAGCGTTAGCGTACTAGAAATTAGACAATCAAGCAAGCATATGCAGTTATAAGGTTCTTATAAACCTCAAAAAAATATATTCAGACGAGTGCAGATATTTCAATTGATCAAAATCAATGCCCAATGAAATCTACACTCAATGACCATGTTACACAACATGCAGAATGATAGCCGTCCAATCTTCATGTGTAGCCTTACGCTCGATGACGAGCCGTGATCGCAAGGATTGACGCACGCTGCTGTGTGACCGCTTTTGAGAACACTACGTCTAACGCAAATTTTATTTTGTGGTGGTGAAGTTCTAGAATTTGTGATACTCTGAGTTCATGCATTACTAACAGAAACAGCGTCCTTAACCACTAATTCCTCTTAGTATCCTCTATAATTTTAATGCTATTGCCCCATTAATGGGATTTATTTTTTAATTGTCACTGCTATGTTGAATTTACCATGCATCACAGTGATTCTTGAGCCATTGAATTGTGAAAATTACAGTGGGATTTTGCGAAAATTTTATGACAATGGCGCACATATCTAATTTTTGTGCTGTTGCGCAATACTTGTTTTTGTGTGTGCGAGAATTGTGCTGGGCAGGATCGCAAATTTCTGGAGGGCCTGTTTGAGCTTCATGTATAGGCATTTGATTGTGTGCCCTGATAGATGATGGTCCCAGGGCTGCTAACGTTCTGGCATTGCCCCCAGAATGCTTATATAGCTATAATATATATCATAGATTTCATAAATATCATTTTGATATCTGAACTATTTTTCACGTATGAGAATGAAGACAGTATTTTAATGGCTGATAGAACTGCAATAATTTACCTAAATTAATGCTACTAGCTAAGTGTTCTTGCACTTATTAGGTGTTCACATATTATATGGAATTTATCAGGAGTAAACCATTGCGACCAATTTTATTTGGACTTGAGGTGAAGGTTTTAACTTCATGGTATTGTTAAATTGTTTTTAATATAATTGAAATCATTAACTTTTGTCCATGTTGTAGTTGTTATGGATTTAGGGTCCTTACTAAGAAGCGTTTATGACTGTTGTTGAATTAAAAGGATGTTTACTACAACAATTTTTTGTTATGCTACTCGGCCAGTTTTAAAACTTTGGTGCATTGAGTTGATATCATTAGCTAACAGGGATAACGATTACAAGTGCTTATAATTATTATAATCAGTTTCTGTGTTTGCTGACTTCTGCAAGTGACTCCTCAAAGTTTTGACATACTGTGAATTTCACTACTAGGATTCAGTCTTAGCTTTTATTTTACATTAATGTGATCATGGGCATCTACATTCTACAGGACTCAGTTGTTACTATTATAATTGTATATTACAGTTATGTAACAACTGGTTTTTATCACCGTTGAGACTGTCCATATATTACATATGCACGGATGGGAAGGAGGTAACGGGGTTTAGGTGCGTACGGGGAAGGGTCTCGGCAAAATGTGAATACGCAAAATGTCTAATTATGATGTCCACATTAGCCTATTTACTGTTTAGATCTAAACAGTACACCACATAACAGTCAACAAATTTAGCTAGCAAATATGATGTTTAACAAAAATCAACACTGTAGCTTACAGTAAAACACATGCATCGCCAATGACGTTAGCTAAATAACCTTTATAAAATGGGGCTAGAGAAGCTTACTTGTATGTATGCTTGGGGTGGTCCAACAAATGTACAGAGGAGGGGTAGAAAATACGATTTTTTGCGTACATAATAATATTGATGATACCTTTACTGGTTAACCCTGAAGACGTATAAAGTCTTGCACTAAACTTTATTTATTCCAGTAGTTTAACAACATCTTATGGCTGCTATGGCCGTTGACGTCTTTAAAAAGAAGTAATTTTATAACATTTTAAAACAGTTCATCAGTTCATATTTTCTTTTAATACAGCTGCATTTTCCTATTTCTATGTAGCAGATTATTTAGAAGCTGGGCATACACATTACACAACACAAAATAATTGTCCATAATATGACCATTTACAAGTCTTTACTACATGTTACAATAAGCAATTTTGTTAAACCTAATGCATTTTACTCATTATTACCAGGAAATGAAATTCGTTTTATTTGACTCTGCATTAAATGAAAGAAGCTAAATGTAATTTTTTCGATGCTGCTTTTGTTATTGGTTACAATGGTTAGCTTAAGTGCTACTACTACTACTACCACTACCACCACCACCACTACTGCTACTAATAATAATAACAATGACGACAATTTCCATGATACCGTAAAACAGCACGTGCCATTACAAGGTGCCTCTACAAACACAAGAACGCAATCAGTCAGAGGTGGCCTATGCCTTACAGAAGCGATATATCCTGAAACGAGATATGAAGACCTCAACTGAGTTGGCCGAATGAACAGTGGTAGGCAGACTGTTCCAGCAGCAGGGCCTGCAGTTGAAAAAGCGCACTTCGCGAAGCGTGTCCTTGTCATCCACACATACAGATGTTGTACTACTGTTGTATACTGTGAAAGATACATTGAAAGGGCTTGATGTTCGAGAAATGTCCAAGAGAAGAACACCTTGGCGTTTGTTGAAATATAGAAGTTAGTCCTTCATTTACATACTACCTTTGATCCAGTTTTTCGTGAGATGAACAAGGATGCTAAACTGACTGTAGCCATTCTAAGTGATGACAAGAACTTGCTTGACCGTGCGTGAAACTGATATCCCTTGATTCCCTTCACCTTGCTTTATATTGGATGAGAAACTTAAATCACGCACTAAATAGTTACTACATTGGATTTCTTAATTATATTAATGAGATTAGTTAATAATCGATAAGAAGCCCTCATCACTATGACTTCAATGTGACGTTGTGTAGTTTTCTTCCAATCCATGCTCCACAGAGGCGTCCACCAGCGAGGCCAAGAATGTTCAGGATCAATGTTCCAATGATGCCAACGCCAAGCAACCAGGTGAAGCCAAGAAGCAAACCTAATGTTAAGCCACCAATGCTTTCTCCAATGAGCTGAAATTTCCGTTTACGGAATTCAGTCTTTGTTATTTTGCCCATATCAAACTCTTTTTCAGCTTCTTTGTAATTGCGGTAGAACATAAACAGCTCTACAACCAGGTTCAGAAGAACAGTAAAGCCGATTCTGCCAACCATGAAGGCTCTATCCACTTTCACTTTCATCATTTGCTGTATGGTAAAATCTACCACATCATCAACTGCAGCCCCCGAAACAATGACTTGAAACACCTCATCCTTAATGAGATTGATCAACGGCCTGGAGAGTTGCGATACAAAAGCAACTACTGATTGACCTACTCGCCTTGCAAATGGTATGATTTGATTGCAATATTCCTTTCCCGTTTTACACCATGTTGAAAAATGTTGACAATTTCTGGCAAAAACATTGTACAGACGTTCTTCAATCCGACTTTGAGCTCGTTCGATAACTTCTTCTGGTGGATAACAATTTTCCGGATCATAGTCATATCGATAAAGGAAAATTTTGCTGAAGTCTTCAATTGTCTCTTCTCTCTCTTGTACAACTGCAAGTTTGGGCTTTCCATTAATCATGGCAACATTGAAGCCATATTCTACAACTTTCACCTTTTTGTCGTGTGGGTGGACAGAAAATACTATTGCATGATGTTCGTAGGACAAAGCTTTCTGCCATGAGATATGGTTCCCGCGTTCAATCATGTCCCAAGATAACACACGGTCTTTGTGAATGTAGTCAGTGTTCGCGAATACTCTGTGGTGAGTTTTAGAAAATATTGTAGCAGTGTCACACCGAAGACACTTGATTTCAGTAAGTTTTCCGGATTTGTAAGTTTTATCAAAACAGTCCTCAACATTGTTGTTGCACTTCTCACAGATGACGTGAGCAATGCTTGAATCAGGATCTGATGAATAGTTGCCACAACACACCAAGCATGTTAACACCATTGCACTATCAAATGAGTTGTGAAGCTTATGAAGAAATAATTCTGGGTTGTCATTACCACAGTCACAAACAAGGTCCAGTTTGTCTTCTTTATCAACGTCCAAGCGAGGCATGAACTCTGATAATTCATCATTTTCTGAAAGCTCTTGTAGCATATCTGTGAGCAAACTCGCTTCACTGGTTGTGTCACATTCTTCTGTTATATTCTTAAATATAATACCAAACACAGAGTCTAAGTCTCGAAATTCTCCATCTAGTCTGTTGAAATCTTCCCCTTTGTAGAACATGATCCCGGTTTTCTTGCATTTTTTGCATCGCGATCCTATCATGCCAGATTGACTGAATCCTATGCAAATTGGATGATGACTTGTATTTCCTAAGCAAGAACCACTTTCACCATCATCCGGCTGAAACTCCCAGTTTTCCTCACCAAGATCACAGAGATTTACGGAATCATCAACTCCAGTTGCCCAATTGCAGAGGTCACAGCTTCTGATGAAGGCTCCATCTCCAAGGTCAACCGTCCTTACTCTGGCTGCATCATTGCAGTTGCATCTTGGACAGGCTGTTCCATCGAATATGGTGTGCAGCTTTTCAGACATATTCTTTGTGGCCATATTGCGATCTGTATAAGACAGAAATGAGGCATCTTAAATGCATTGATAATTAAGTTATGCCCAGTGCAAAGTCCATAGATAAATTTACTAGCCTATTATGCAGTCCTTTCAGCAGGGACTCCGAAGTTTTTTTTGAGACCTCGGTGTTTCAATAGGCTACAGCTTGTGCCTTTAACGCCTGCATCCATAATATGTATTGTCTATACAACTCTATTGCATTGTAGACTGAAGTCCTTATGCTGAAAGCAGCAGTATCAAAGTACCCATGGGCGTCCGCAGGAATTTTTCTAGGGGGGCGCAAAGTTTTAGATAATTGTCACATGGTCTAAATTTAATGGGTGACAGCTTGAATTTCCATATTACCACGAGAGAATCCTATAGCCTACCTATACGTTATACGCCCAAAGAAAGATATAGGTTCAACTTGTGTAAAACGAATCGATAATCACATTGAAAATCGTGTTGTAACAATTACAACCATATAATCTAAATTTATGTGCAACTATGCGAAAAATCCAGGGGGGGGGCGCACTTGCGCCTCCTTGCGCCCCGCTGCGGACGCCCATGAAAGTACCCTCCCTGTAGCTCATTTAGCCCTGCAATATCAGTAACAGTATCAGTATAGCTTGTTGCAGATGTGGAAGGTAATATGCAATGCATACCACTGATTAAAGCGGCAGGAAGGACCTAATGCAAGTTGGCGTTATAGACATTCATCTTGGAAAATCCCTAAACTTAATATGCTTGTTCAAAGGGGCAAGAAGATTCTTGCAGAGAAAAAACTATGCTCTACACTACAGTCTACACGGTATGTTTACAGTGTCTACTAAGTCTTCATCAAGCCAGGTCTCTGTAAGGCTTAAGACCGATACAGGCAATTGTTATAACTCAGAATATTTGCCAGATGAATGTCGATCCTCAGCTGGCAGTAAAAGCCATGATCGATGCCAAACAGGCAGAGTAGCTCATAAGCTGGAGCAGATTTCCAGAAGCTAGGGCAGGTTGATGGTGATGATGATGATGACGACGATTTATATAGGCCTAAAGTTATAGGCCTACACCTTAGCATACAAATCAAATCAAATCAAATCAAATCAGTTTATTCTGAGAATGAACAAGAGACAAACAAAACAAAACCAAGGTATACTGCAAAGAAAAATACTAGGCTACACAGTACACAATACTACACATGAATAAAATTAATGTTCGTAGGACACCTTGATTGTATGAACGGTGAACACTCAGAAAGGGTCAGGTCCCACTAACCTGGATAACCTCTGAACGTAAAGTGTAAGTCAAGATGGTGAGGTTAGAGATATAAACAGAAAATGGAAATTTTTAAAAAAGAAAATACCAGAAAAGAAATCAATAAAGTAGCAATACGCCTATTCTTATAAAATGTCTGCATCATTTAGGTGATTATATTTATTTCATAGCCAGGAGATCATGCCCTACCATAATGCCCAGAGGAAAATGTCCGTTTACCAGTATATAATACATGTATAGGCCTACCACGATAGTGCATACCATTGCGTTTACCGCTCTTCTTTTGAATACAATTATTCTACAATAGGCCTATAGCGCTGTGATCGCCAAGAATAAAACTGTCAAGACGATTGATGAACTCTGGTAGGCCTCTAGGAGCATTTCTTTTGTTGGCAGATATTTCCCTTCTAATGTTATTGCTAGGGCAGCTAGGCCCTACTGAAATACCTCAGGGCCTACCTGCATTCGCTTTTTAATCCGTTCCTTCTCGTTCTTTGTCCAACGCTAGACTCGTGCGATCGAAACTGATCGTCAGTTTTCATTTCAACGTTTTGCCGATGTAATCAGTTTATTCTCGCAGCGCCGGAAAATCTTGCTGACCGACGTGGTTGTATCTCTTATCTATTTAGCCAACAGCCTACCCATGTGTGGTTTGTCACTTGGATTTTCCATTAGGCTAAAAACAAAAACATGTAGGCCTTGTGTGTGTATGTGTGTGTGTGTGTGTGTGTGTGTGTGTGTGTGTGTGTGTGTGTGTGTGGCCGCGCGCGCGCGCGCGTGTGTGTTTGCTTTACAGTAGGCCTGTGTAGGCTAAAGTGATTGGCCTAACTCAAAAGACAATAAATATAGACCTTCACAGCATCTGCCTATTCCCACAGTCGCGTGGTTAACCCTCGGGCTAACAAGGGGGGGGGGGTGGTATCCACCCCTCCTAGGTTTTTTCGATTTCAAACTTGTTCCGTATGGAATAAAAATTTGACTTTTTAGGTAGCTGTAGGGGTTCATTGGCACACATTTTGAGGTAAAATATGAGATGATAATTATCTCACACCGTTCAAAAGTTATACCCGAGGTACCAGAGGGGTGGATACCCCCCCCCCTAGATTTTCGTCTATATCTTTTTAGTCACTTAATATTAAGAGAAACAAATTATACCATTCTCTAGAGGGAATGTGGGGCTACATTTTGGTGGTAACTGAGTTGTCTTTTGACAACCGGAAGGGCTCAAAATAAATTAAATTATATAAAAAGGTGTTTTATTTTCGTAACATTTATATGTTTTTTCTATCATAATGTAGCGATTCGACCCCTCGTCAGGCCGGAAGTAACTTGTACCTCCGCCCTCGAGGGACTGTCGCCTCGCTGTAGGGCGTCAGGGTCCAAGTCCGTCGATAGGAAGTGGTCTCGCACTGTTGTATTAGGCTGCCAGGTCTCGCCTGACCGATCTCCAGTTCTATCGAAGTCTCGATAATTTAACCTAGGCTGATCCTTTAGCCTTTGGCTTCGCTTAACGCTAGGTTCGTCCGCTCTCTCAGGTACCATGGATGGGCTCGAGTGGCTGTCCGCGACGGCCGGTCTGGCCGTAACTATCGTCATGTCATAGTTTGGGTTCGTCTGCCCTACAGCGAAGTTGGCAGAAGGGGACTCTTCGAGTCTATTTAGGCGAATCAACGCCTCTCCTACTTGGGAGCGTATTTCACCCACCTGTGACCTCACGTCACAGTGAAGGACGCTAACCTGTGACGTGACTTCCCCTACTTGGGCGTGCACCCTTGCAAACTTATTGTCTAGCCGGTCCATCATTAATTCCAATACGGCACTTACACGTGACCGGTTGGACCCGAGCGACTGCCCGTCCTCGTCTCTAGAAGTGCGCTCCATAAATGCGAGTAATTACAAGTAACGACTAGACGCTATTAATTACCGAAGAAGATTTGGTTATTATTATTTTATTACAACTGAACCGGAACGTACAATTCTTATCTATGAAGATTATCTATGAACGAATAGGAATACGGACACTTTTCTGTATATGTGTCTTACTTTACGTAACCTTTACTACTTATCGCAACTTGGAAGTTGAAAGTTAACATGTGATAATAATATTGGCTAATGGCGATTTGCTCCCATTATTCCTTTAATTTAGGTCTACCCTACAGTGACATACCTCAAAGTCGGACAGGTCGTGGCGAAGGGCGAGGGTAGGCTGAGTGACCGACACGCAAGTAAAATCCACGCAATCGATTACAATGGCGATCCGCTCGCAATAACGTGATTTCCGTAAATGTCTCTTCCTCAGAGACAGACAGCCAAATTTTAGTCAATTTCGCGTATCCGATAATCAGAACTCCTTCACGATATTTTAATCCTTAATCCCCTTCGTAGTCGGCGTCGAAATATCTTAATCCACTGAGTTATTCCACAATTACAGCCGAAATTTAATACTCAACTTTTCACGAGTCAGAGCGCGTTACAAATCGACCAACTCGTTCAATCTCCAAATCCATACTGACTGAAAAGACGCAATTTGCCACGAGGGACGCCAAACTCGCGCTGAATTTAGTTCCGAACAAAGACATAATGACACGTAGATAGGGATTTTATGTCTGGTTTTATTTGCATGGCCACGTTAAAATATAGCTGGGTTTTTCCAGCTTAGCATTAAGGTATAGGCCGAAATTAACATGGAGCCTCGCGCTGGCGCAGACGTCACGTGCCCATGTTAAAAGTATATAGAAAATAACATGAAGCCTCGTTCCGATATATTCAAGCGCGGGGGAAATTCAAGGTTACGTGGACTTGTTGATCTCTGTCAACAAGTCCTACGTGTGCGTGCGTCTAAATGTTAGGCTGTGTATCGCTGCGTATTATTAAATATTGCTACATGCATTAAACTAACGGGTCTTTCAGTGCGTTCCACGGCAAAGATTATATTATCAATATTAATACTGTAGGCTGCCCCCGTGTATTATAATTATAAGAAAATCGCCATTAATTGCACAATAATCAGAAAATAAACCTTAAAATTGACATTCGTCACAATGCCCACCAACCTCTCTTCTTTCAAAAGGTTCTTCAACTGGGAGAAGAGCTTTTGAAAGGCATCTTTCAACACATTCTGATTATTCATAACATCACATAGCGATAATGCATAAGCAATAGCAAAGCAATATTAAAGGCGATCCAATGTCAGATCTATAGGTGGCAACATCTAAACAGTTCTGTTCATAGGCACAATGTCTTTACTTACAGTATACACAATACTGAATACTACGGGTCTGCACAATAAGACCATGACTCAACAGTCATCACACAGTATATGAAAAACCACTAGATTATACGGGCGGGGCCTCAGGCTTCATTACAAGCAGACTATACCAAACCCTTCTAGTCTACCATTATAATTCCAGACCAATGTCCCATATATCAACTGCAATGCACCACCTATTTAGCAATTGGACGCTTACTATATATTGCCATATCATTACTTCAATGCTGAAATCTACTAATGTTTATCAATAGTCTCTGTTATATAGCACCAACTATGGCAAAATTCATCCATGCGTATCATGAACTTTTTAACATAACGTCGTTAGCCTCACTAACATCATATAATGCAATACCAGAGCAACGGTCACTAAGACAGCTCAAACCATAATAAACTGCTGTTTAACCTTCCACCGTTACACGCACACAATGTCTCATCATGTCAACATAAATCCTAGCACACATCGAGAATATAAGCTTATGCATTCCCATTGACGCAATCAACCGTACGGAAACACAATAGCCAAACAGCAATCCTTATCTAGGCAACACAAACAATAATAGAGGCCGCACACAATGTCTCTTAGCCTCAGCATAAATTGTAGCACATATCGGCTATAAGGTTATGCATTCCAAATAACGCAATCAGCTTTACCGAAACCCTATAGTCAAACATCAATCTTTAAGGCAACGCAAACATTAATAAGATGTCATTATCTCGTTTCAGTAAAACCACAACATCTTATTGCTTTAACTGTAATCATAGCACCCAGCAATAATAAAAACCATCTATGCCGTATGCATTCTAAATAAACCATCAGTTCACTTAACAATACAACTGTTAATCTTATATGGCTAGATAACGCAGAACTTTAATCACTTTAACTGTAATCATAGCACCCAGCAATAATAAAAACCATCTATGCAGTATGCATTCTAAATAAAACATCAGTTCACTTAACAATACAACTGTTAATCTTATATGGCTAGATAACGCAGGACCTTAATCACTTCAACTGCAAATCATCTTATCTACGCCAAATTATAAAGAAGACCTTTCTCCTTGAGTTCACGTTCCTCACAATCAAACAGAACCGCTGTAACACTTATCTAGAGCCATTTCTAGCCACATTTAAGCGCGAGGCATCTACTTTATAACGCCTCTACAGTAAAAGCCCAATTGCTTGCATTCTCCACCATGATTCTCCGGATGCGCCATGTGCTTTCCGCCAACGTCCAAGACAGCCTTCGTCTCCAGAGGACGCTGTCGGTGCGGATAGATGATTGTCTTACACCAATGGCAGTCCTGTCCCAAATTTGCCCAGCTGTAGCTCGACATCCAAGTACGGCTACATCGGACGCACTTGTACTCTCCGAAGCACCGCTTCTTCCCTTGGTACGGTGTTAGTCCATGATCCTTAGGTCGAGCCATCGGACAGTCCTTGATGCTATGACCTTTCTGGAAGCACAGGTGACAGAGATAAGTACTCGGCAGTTCTTTCCTGGCCCTCCGAGCAATGCAAGCGAGGCGGATTCGATCAGCCAATCCAGACGTCACGCCGATTTGATCATCAACCGACGTGGCAGAAGTACTTGGTACTTCGGTCACATGTTGAACCTCTGCAGCTGGTCGGACCAAGTCGACCGGCTTCCATTGTTCAATAATCATCCCACAGACTGCGGCAGTGGACGTTCGATATAACGGCAAGCGTCTTCCACCAAAGAGGAGGACGTCTTCCCCTACCTTCCATTCAACCCCATGTCTGCCTAGCCAGCACATGCCGAGTATCAGTTCGTCTACTTGCGGCGAGACCAAAAATAATTCTGCGAAGATGAGACCGCCGGCTTGGCAGGGCAGGAAGACCTCCCCGATGATCGGGATGTCTGTTCCGTTAGCAGCGCTCACAGTCTTGTCGGACGATCGCATCTCTTCCGGTGCTACTTCGGAGGCCGGAACGAGAGACACCGAGCTTCCAGAGTCGAGCAACGCACGCGTCCTCCTTCCTCTCACCAGCAACGGTAGGTATGCGACGTTCGTCCCTGGAATGCAGCTGTTCCTGTGGTCCGCTGGATAACCCGTCGCTCCTTGCGGTTCCGCCTCCCTCTGTTGTCGAGCTGGGCAGTCACGTGCGAGGTGGTCCGGGGCCTGACATTCGAAGCAGCGTCGAGGAGGTCGTACGCCGTTTCTATTCCACCGAGGGTCAGGTCTCCGTCTAGACCAGTTCGTGTTCGGTGGTTGTTCTCCTCCGAAGTAAGCCGTAGGCGTCTGCGATGGATGACCAGAGAACAGGGCTATCTGCGCTTGGACATTTGCCGAGATTTCTTCTTGACGTCTAATCTGTGCTTGAATACTGTCCATCTGGTTTTTGATCTGTCGGAGATCAATATCCGTTGTTCGTTCGGCTTCCTTCACCATCTTGACCCGTCCGTAACGTCGTTCGGTAGATCCCTCGTTATCCGTATCCGCTTTGCGGACACCGTCCAGTCTCATGGCTAATTGATACGCTTTGTCCAGCGAGGCGAGATCATTCTCACGTAGCTTCCGTGCGATTCTTTTGTCGGTCAAAGCGTCCGCAAACGCACGTATGGCGATTGACTCACTATGGGCTGACACGGGTCCAGGATACGCGAGAGTCATCAGCCGACGAATGTCCTGCACCAGCGAGCTAAGTTCTTCTCCTTCCCGTTGCCGTCTCGTACTCAGCTGCGTCTGATACAAGGCGGCTTGGTTGGCGCCTCCGTATCTATCTCGTAGTCGTTGCACTAGATCCGACCAAGTCTCGACAGTCTGTGTGCCTGCTTCCCACAGCAATTGATCCGCTGGTTCGACCAGGGCGCACTTCAGATGGTTCAACCGCTCCACGTCAGTCCAACCATTGTTCGTCGCGCAGATCATGAATTTCTGCAAGAAAGCTTCTACTTCCGTTTTTCCACTGTAACGTTCGAGCTTAATCCATTGGTTCGGTTTCGGCCGGTTCGTCGATGACACGGACGGTTCATTAACGTCCTTTGTATTAGACGACGGCTTCGTACATTCCGTCGCTGTACCAGCTTCACCAGTCTCTGCTTGTGTCGATACGACCACGTGACCCACCGTCTGCGTAGCAACGGAAGTCGTCGGCACGAACGATAGCTTTTCGTGCATCTTCGTTGTTGGCCAAGTCTCTTCGGTTTTCAGGTCGACCGGTTTCGATCTGTTGTAGAAGTCGCGTCGGTATTCGTCGCTCAGCATCGGCGGCGGTAAGTTCTGATGCATGGCATACGCGTCGTTCCTATCGTGACCAAACATCTGCGCACCGAGACCGTCTCTTCGTCGCATGGCCTCGCTGTTTCTCCTCCAATCGTCGGCATATCCTCCAGCACACTCTTTCGGCATTCCTGGCGTAGAAACTGCGACAGGTATCCACTGGACCGTTGACGCGATGGCGTGGTCGTAGGTGAGGACAGGATCGTACGCGGAGAGGTGCGGAAGTGCGTGCGATCGAGGAAAATCCACGAGTCTGTTCGGCGCGGGAGGGAATGGGTGGCCGTTGGGAGCGAAGATGGGGATCGGCGTACCAGGCCTCGTCGACGTAAGACCTGTCGTAGCCTCGTATCGGCTTCGCATGGCTTGTGTGTTAGCCACATTCCGTTGATCAGCTTCGACGTGTCGGTATTGGTCAGCCACGCGATGAGAAGCTCGTGGTTCCGACAACGAACGTACAACCGATGTGTTGGTTGGTCGCAGGGCCGACGTGGCAGGTAGTCGTGTGACAGGACCAGCCGTCGTGAGTGGTCGGATGCTGGTGCCACCGTTAGACAGGCCAATCCCCTCCCATGGGTTTGTATTTCGGGTCGGTTGGCTTAAATTTTCTTCTTTTCGCCCCCAATTTAGAAGTTCCAAGTTGCGAGTTTCGTATTGTTTATCTATCTTACTTCTTTCATACGGGGCATTTACATTTTCATCCCTTATTTCTTCATCTACATCAACTTGAAAATACTCGTGATTGCTCTGGTTAGCGGCATCTGAAGCCACGCTATCATCCAGTTCAATCCTATCGGTGCCTACTCCTATCGAGGGGTTAGACCCTAACCTGTACCCGACACTTCTGGAACCAATTGTAGCGATTCGCCCCTTCGTCAGGCCGGAAGTAACTTGTACCTCCGCCCTCGAGGGACTGTCGCCTCGCTGTAGGGCGTCAGGGTCCAAGTCCGTCGATAGGAAGTGGTCTCGCACTGTTGTATTAGGCTGCCAGGTCTCGCCTGACCGATCTCCAGTTCTATCGAAGTCTCGATAATTTAACCTAGGCTGATCCTTTAGCCTTTGGCTTCGCTTAACGCTAGGTTCGTCCGCTCTCTCAGGTACCATGGATGGGCTCGAGTGGCTGTCCGCGACGGCCGGTCTGGCCGTAACTATCGTCATGTCATAGTTTGGGTTCGTCTGCCCTACAGCGAAGTTGGCAGAAGGGGACTCTTCGAGTCTATTTAGGCGAATCAACGCCTCTCCTACTTGGGAGCGTATTTCACCCACCTGTGACCTCACGTCACAGTGAAGGACGCTAACCTGTGACGTGACTTCCCCTACTTGGGCGTGCACCCTTGCAAACTTATTGTCTAGCCGGTCCATCATTAATTCCAATACGGCACTTACACGTGACCGGTTGGACCCGAGCGACTGCCCGTCCTCGTCTCTAGAAGTGCGCTCCATAAATGCGAGTAATTACAAGTAACGACTAGACGCTATTAATTACCGAAGAAGATTTGGTTATTATTATTTTATTACAACTGAACCGGAACGTACAATTCTTATCTATGAAGATTATCTATGAACGAATAGGAATACGGACACTTTTCTGTATATGTGTCTTACTTTACGTAACCTTTACTACTTATCGCAACTTGGAAGTTGAAAGTTAACATGTGATAATAATATTGGCTAATGGCGATTTGCTCCCATTATTCCTTTAATTTAGGTCTACCCTACAGTGACATACCTCAAAGTCGGACAGGTCGTGGCGAAGGGCGAGGGTAGGCTGAGTGACCGACACGCAAGTAAAATCCACGCAATCGATTACAATGGCGATCCGCTCGCAATAACGTGATTTCCGTAAATGTCTCTTCCTCAGAGACAGACAGCCAAATTTTAGTCAATTTCGCGTATCCGATAATCAGAACTCCTTCACGATATTTTAATCCTTAATCCCCTTCGTAGTCGGCGTCGAAATATCTTAATCCACTGAGTTATTCCACAATTACAGCCGAAATTTAATACTCAACTTTTCACGAGTCAGAGCGCGTTACAAATCGACCAACTCGTTCAATCTCCAAATCCATACTGACTGAAAAGACGCAATTTGCCACGAGGGACGCCAAACTCGCGCTGAATTTAGTTCCGAACAAAGACATAATGACACGTAGATAGGGATTTTATGTCTGGTTTTATTTGCATGGCCACGTTAAAATATAGCTGGGTTTTTCCAGCTTAGCATTAAGGTATAGGCCGAAATTAACATGGAGCCTCGCGCTGGCGCAGACGTCACGTGCCCATGTTAAAAGTATATAGAAAATAACATGAAGCCTCGTTCCGATATATTCAAGCGCGGGGGAAATTCAAGGTTACGTGGACTTGTTGATCTCTGTCAACAAGTCCTACGTGTGCGTGCGTCTAAATGTTAGGCTGTGTATCGCTGCGTATTATTAAATATTGCTACATGCATTAAACTAACGGGTCTTTCAGTGCGTTCCACGGCAAAGATTATATTATCAATATTAATACTGTAGGCTGCCCCCGTGTATTATAATTATAAGAAAATCGCCATTAATTGCACAATAATCAGAAAATAAACCTTAAAATTGACATTCGTCACAATAACATATTCATGATTTATTTTTTAAGAGAAATAAATTATGTAATTCTATAGAGGGCGTTTTGGGCTATTTTTTGATACAATTGAGTTGTCTTTTGATGACCGGAAGTGCTCAAAATAAATTAAAATGTGTGAAAATGTTGATTTTTTTACGACGCACACCGACCAGTGATTCCGTTATTAGTGTGCGTCCGTGCGTCCGGGACGCACAAATTTTGACGCCGGACGCACAAAAATAAAGGTCGTGCGTCCATGGACGCACCGCAGTTATGGATGGACGCACAAATAAATTAACGATGCGTCCATGGGACACCAATAAAAAATACCGTGGGGTCCGTAGCCTATATATGTGTCACTAACATTTGCTTACTTACTGTCTCAGTTTATGCAATGTGACAAACTGGTGAGCGGTGAATAATTATAATTTATGCAATAACCTATTTAAGAGTGTTTTTTCTTTGTTATAGTGAGTGAGGTACATAGCCTATACATGCATATTATAATTAGGACTATATGCCTAATTAACATGTCATCAATAATATGCTAGAGCGTCCTATGAGCGTTCCTGGCTTAAAAAGTAATGACAGTCGTCAGATAGGTATTAAAATCAAGAAAATTAAAAGAAAAAGAAAATTTTTGAAAAGTAAGAATTATCGTCGGGAAGATTGGTAGGCCTACTGGTCATATAGGCTATAGTCTCCAAAAATTTCTGAAATGATGTCCTTGTTAGCGGCAATGGCGGATCCAGAGGGGCCAATCCGGTCATGACCCCATTTAAAAACTGCATGGGCGTGGCACCCCTAAAATGGTATATTTTTGACAAATTTCGTCCGGATGACTAAAAAAAGGTCATCAAACTTTTTTAGGCAGGGAAAATGGCATACATGTATTTGTGACAAATTTCGGCCGGATGACTAAAAAAGGTCATCAGATTTTGTTGTCAGGGAAAGTGGTAAATTTTTCACACATTTAAAAAAGGTCATAAGATTTTTTCGGAAAATATCACCGAAAATTTTGCCCCCCCCTTCACAAATTTCCGTATCCGCCTCTGTATAGTCTACGTAATAATAAGGGTTGGGCCCTTTGTCGCCTATTCGCGTATACAGGGCCTAATATAAAAAAATCGGAATTTTTTCATTTATCCTACTGCAGTGTGGCCCGATGGGACTCCAAAAATGGATGGGTCTGGAGTCCATGACTCTCATCCATTTGGCGTGGACTCCGATTTTCTTTATGTGGTGCGTCCATGACTCCCAGAATTCAGACCTTAACGGGATCACTGACACCGACAATGGCATAATTTCTTCGTTTCATGTTGGTTGTCGATAGATAATCATGTTTTTTTCTTTTGATTGTACCTAAAAAGAACTTATAACTAGTTTATATAGTTGAAAATGTTACTTTATTATATATAAACTATTCTTGTATACGTAAATCATGTTCTACACACACACAGAATCCAACATTTTACTTATGCGAAAGTACACGTTTTGTGGAATCTACTGGTGCTCATGGAAAAAAATTCATAATTTCAAGGTGCATTCATATATTTTAAACCTAAAAATATAATTTTGTGCAGAAATGAATGCTGAATCCATTGGTGTATTACAAGTTATGATATCTCAAACCAAACCCAAAATCCAGGGGGGGTAACCACCCCCCCCCCCTTGGTAGTCAGTGTTACAAAAAAGCTTGGTAGCCTGAGCATGGGCGCCGACTCTGCGAGGCCCGTGAGTGCTCAGCACCACCAGAAATTGGCCATGCGAGGCCCTCTTATGCATGGGCACCACCTGAAATCAGCCGGCAAGATGTGCTTTTAAGATATTTTTTCTCTGTTGGGATTGCTTATCTATAAAAATCATTCCATCTTTAGTATACTTGTTTAAATCTCAGTTAGTTTACCTTACAATTACTCCAGTTTTAGGCTATCCCATCTGGTAGTCTGAACTCCATTGGTCCTCAGCCGATCAGCGAATACGATGAAACCCCGAAATCCTGCTTATTCGATCCGCTTCCGAATTTTTTTTATTACGGACGAAGGCGACGATTTGACTGCCATTGTTTCTTTAGAGTTTAGACCTATATTGTATACATGCTCAATAGTGTTCTTCAGTGCTCGAGAGTCACCTCCCAGCATCATAAAAGCGGGATATTGTTTCGTCTTTAAAAACTACTTGAAATACTATTTGAAAAACTATTCCACAGTGTTAATATTGGCTCACTAAACAGTGGCTAATTGTCTGATTTCTTGTGCAAAATTTGAGTAGCCTATGTTGACCTAATTGAGGAAGAGTGCTCCAAGACGCCCATGAAAACGAAGATTGTGCTTTTCTTCTGTGTGGATTCCAAGAGAAATAGGCTACATCAAACACAAAGAATGATCAAAAAATTTAAATTGGGAAGAGCATTATTTTATTGAAGTTTTAAATCATGTCTTTATGCAATGAGATAACAGGAAATTTTGACAAGGATGTCATGACGTCAAAATGATAGCCTAAGGTTCTAGGCCTACCATCGCAGTGTGACAATAAAAATATCGAAAATGGGGAGGAGCACATCCCGTTCTCAAACCCCTTCCCTGCTCGGCGCTGTGCTTTTCTTTGGGTGCGAGTTCGTCTCTTCAAACCAGGAACAAGTCTCCGCCTATATGAACAGTGGTGATTTCAATAAGTTTCCTATAAAAAAGGGTCAAAAAATTTTTCGCGCGCTCACGCGCGCATATTTTCACATTTTTTGGGGCACCCCCACTCTTCGGGTCAACTCGGCGCCTATGAGCCTGAGGGTTAAGCTGAAGCCTGTTTGATTTTTAATTTAGTACCGAGTAGGTCTACCTAAGGTCCTAAGCTTATAGCCTGCAACGCATTGTAATTAGCTTCAGGGTGCGGCCAAGCCTAGTGGTAGAGAACCATCAAGATATAGGTGGGAGGGTATAATAGTATGTCTGATGGATTAAATATTTGGAATTTCTAAACACCCTTACGTGCTCTGCATGAAGAGCAGAACACAGGGCTATAAATTAGAATTGACGGGTTTCAGCCAGGTGCGGTCCAGAGGGCCAATCCGGCCATGGCCCCATTTAAAAATTGCACTGGACGTGGACCCCCCCCCCCCCCATTTGGTTTCAATAACGTTTCAATCAATGGAGCGGGACAAGGCGAGAAAAAGTAACAATATGACTAGAGATATAGTAGCCTATATTCCGAAGAGATTACGAGACCAGATGACTAAAAACGAGAAAAAAGGTCATCAGTTATTTTGGCAGGGAAAATAGCATATTTTTCACACAGGTCCAGAGGGCCAATCCGGCCATGGCCCCATTTAAAAATTGCACTGGACGTGGACCCCCCCCCCCATTTGGTTTCAATAACGTTTCAATCAATGGAGCGGGACAAGGCGAGAAAAAGTAACAATATGACTAGAGATATAGTAGCCTATATTCCGAAGAGATTACGAGACCAGATGACTAAAAACGAGAAAAAAGGTCATCAGTTATTTTGGCAGGGAAAATAGCATATTTTTCACACATTTCGGCCGGATGACTAGAAATTTAAAGGTCATCAGATTTTTCCGGCAAAGATCACCGAAAATGTTAATTGGCCACTTTGAAAATTTGTATCCGCATCTGGTTTCAGCCCTCCCCGTCTTTCCTAAAACCTCATAGTCAAGTCAAGTAACACTGTTAGCCGTTGCAATTATGCAGATAGTAGGCCTATTCGCATTTAACAATTTAGTGGTAATTTCTGTAATTAGGCAACATCTCCTTATCAGTGATGTTATCAAGTACCTCAGCATAAAGTGCAATATCCTGTCATGTCATCAGTGAGAAAATTCACATCTCTGCCAAATATAGTAATGCATATGAATTAGAACAGGCAAAAACAGTGGAGTGCTCCATCTTTCATATTAAATAAGGTGTGTAGCAGTTGATAGTATTATACAGATGAACTGTGATGCTCAACACAAATTAGTTGAAGATTTTTTGAAACTTTAAAGTAGGCCTAATCAACAATAAACTGCTGCACGAATACATAGGATGTGGTTCTGCATCACCGTTGTTGATCTACCACGTTTTGTACTAAAATAACATATAATGTAGTTTATTATATTTGTCACTATTAGCATAGTGAATTTTATTTTGCTCAGAGAATGGAGTACGGCGTGCTTGGAGATGTATAGTGTGTAGCGATTCGACCCCTCGTCAGGCCGGAAGTAACTTGTACCTCCGCCCTCGAGGGACTGTCGCCTCGCTGTAGGGCGTCAGGGTCCAAGTCCGTCGATAGGAAGTGGTCTCGCACTGTTGTATTAGGCTGCCAGGTCTCGCCTGAACGATCTCCAGTTCTATCGAAGTCTCGATAATTCAACCTAGGCTGATCCTTTAGCCTTTGGCTCCTCTTAACGCTAGGTTCGTCCGCTCTCTCAGGTACCAAGGATGCGCTCGAGTGTCTGTCCGCGACGGCCGGTCTGGCCGTAACTATCGTCATGTCATAGTTTGGGTTCGTCTGCCCTACAGCGAAGTTGGCAGAAGGGGACTCTTCTAGTCGATCTAGGCGAATCAACGCCTCTCCTACTTGGGAGCGTATTTCACCCACCTGTGAAGTGACTTCTCCTACGTGGGCGTGCATACTTGCAAACTTATTGTCTAGTCGGTCCATCATTAATTCCAATACGGCACTCACACGTGACCGGTTGGACCCGAGCGACTGCTCGTCCTCGTCTCTAGAAGTGCGCTCCATAAATGCGAGTAATTACGATTAACGACTAGACGCTATTAACTACCGAAGAAGATTTGGTTATTATTATTTTTATTACCACTGAACCGGAACGTACAATTCTTATCTATGAAGATTATCTATGAACGAATAAGAATACGGACACTTTTCCGTATATGTTTCTTACTTTACGTAACCTCTACTACTTATCGCAACTTGGAAGTTGAAAGTTAACATATGATAATAATATTGGCTAATGGCGATTTGCTCCCATTATTCCCTTAATTTAGGTCTACCCTACAGTGACATACCTCAAAGTCGAACAGGTCGTGGCGAAGGCGAGGGTAGGCTGAGTGACCGACACGCAAGTAAAATCCACGCAATCGATTACAAGGGCGATCCTCTCGCAATAACGTGATTTCCGTAAATGTCTCTTCCTCAGAGACAGACAGCCAAATTTTAGTCAATTTCGCGTATTCGATAATCAGAACTTCCTCACGATATTTTAATCCTTAATCCCCTTCGTAGTCGGCGTCGAAATATCTTAATCCACTGAATTATTCCACAATTACAGCCGAAATTCAATACTCAACTTTTCACGAATCAGAGCGCGTTACAAATCGACCAACTCGTTCAATCTCCAAATCCATACTGACTGAAACGACAGCAATTTGCCACGAGGGACGCCAAACTCGCGCTGAATTTAGTTCCGAACAAAGAAACAATGCCACGTAGATAGGGATTGTATGTCTGGTTTTAATTGCATGGCCACGTTAAAATATAGCTGGGTTTTTCCAGCTTAGCATTAAGGTATAGGCCGAAATTAACATGGAGCCTCGCGCTGGCGCAGACGTCACGTGCCCATGTTAAAAGTATATAGAAAATAACATGAAGCCTCGTTCCGATATATTCAAGCGCGGGGGAAATTCAAGGTTACGTGGACTTGTTGATCTCTGTCAACAAGTCCTACGTGTGCGTACGTCTAAACGTTAGGCTGCGTATCGCTGCGTATTATTAAATATTGTTACGTGTATTAACTTAACGGGTCTTTTAGTGCGTTTCACGGCAGAAATTATATTATCAATATTATAATAGTAGGCTGTTCCCGTGTATTATAATTATAAGCAAATCGCCATTAATTGCATAATAATCAGAAAATAACCCTTAAAATTGACATTCGTCACAATGCCCACCAACCTCTCTTCTTTCAAAAGTTCTTCAACTGGGAGAAGAGCTTTTGAAAGGCATCTTTCAACACATTCTGATTATTCATAGCATCACATAGCGATAATGCAGAAGCAACAGCAAGCAATATTAAAGGCGATCCAATGTCAGATCTATAGGCGGCAACATCTAAACAGTTCTGTTCATAGGCACAATGTCTTAACACACCGTATACCATTATTAAATTCTACGGGTCTACACACTAAGGACCATGACTTAACAGTCATCACACCGTATACGAGAAACCACTAGATTACCGGGCTGTGCCTCAGGCTTCGTTACAAGCAGGCCATACAAAAAAAAAACCCTCTAGTCTACCATAATATTTCAAGACCAATGTCCCATATCTCAGCAACTGCAATGCACCAGCCTATTTAACAAATGGACGCTTACTGTATATTGCCATACTATACTACAAGGCTAAAATCTACTAATGTTCCTCAATAATCTCTATTAGACCAATATAGCACCAGCTATTACAAAGTTCGTCCATGCATGTCATTAGATTTTTAACCAAAGCATCATGGGATTCAATAACAGAGCAACGATCACTAAGGCAGCTCAAATATTCCGGAAATGCCGTTATTACTCGCACACGATATTTCATCTCGTCAGCATAAATCCTAGCACGCGTCTAGAAGGTAAAGTTATGCATTCTACATAAAGCAATCAGTCCACTTAGCAATTCAAATGTTAATCTTATAGGGCTAGATAACGCAGAACTTTCATCACTTTAACTGTAAATCAACTTATCTCCGGCAAATTATAGAGAAGACCTTTCTCCTTGAGATCACCTTCATCACCATCAAACAAAACCGCTATAACACTTATCTAGACACCGTTACAACCTGAAATTAAGCGCAGGCCGTTTACTTTATAACGTCTCGACAGTAAAAGCCCAATTGCTTGCATCTCCACCATGATTCTCCGGATGCACCATGTGCTTTTCGCCAACGTCCAAGACAGCCTTCGTCTCCAGAGGACGCTGTCGGTGCGGATAGATGATCGTCTTACACCAATGGCAGTCCTGTCCCAAATTTGCCCAGCTGTAGCTTGACATCCAAGTACGGCTACATCGGACGCACTTGTACTCTCCGAAGCACCGCTTCTTCCCTTGGTACGGCGTTAGTCCATGATCCTTAGGTCGAGCCATCGGACAGTCCTTGATGCTATGACCTTTCTGGAAACACAGGTGACAGAGATAGGTACTCGGCAGTTCTTTCTTGGCCCTCCGAGCAATGCAAGCGAGGCGGATTCGATCAGCCAATCCAGACGTCACGTCGATTTGATCATCAACCGACGTGGCAGAAGTACTTGGTACTTCGGTCACATGTTGAACCTCGGCATCCGGTCGGGCCGAATCGTCCGGCTTCCATCGTCCAATAATCATGCCACAGACTGCGGCTGTGGACGTTCGATATAACGGCAAGCGTCTTCCACCAAAGAGGAGGACGTCTTCCCCCATCTTCCATTCAACCCCATGTCTGCCTAGCCAGCTCATGCCGAGTATCAGTTCGTCTACTTGCGGCGAGACCAAAAATAATTCTGCGAAGATGAGACCGCCGGCTTGGCAGGGCAGGAAGACCTCCCCGATGATCGGGATGTCTGTTCCGTTAGCAGCGCTCACAGTCTTGTCGGACGATCGCATCTCTTCCGGTGCTACTTCGGAGGCCGGAACGAGAGATACCGAGCTTCCAGAGTCGAGCAACGCACGCGTCCTCTTTCCTCTCACCAGCAACGGTAGATATGCGACGTTCGTCCCTGGAATGCAGCTGTTCCTGTGGTCCGCTGGATAACCCGTCGCTCCTTGTGGTTCCGCCTCTGTCTGTTGTCGAGATGGGCAGTCCCGTGCGAGGTGGTCCAGGGCCTGACATTCGAAGCAGCGTCGAGGAGGTCGTACGCCGTTTCTATTCCAGCGGGGGTCGGTTCTCCGTCGGTACCAGTTCGTGTTCGGTGGTTGTTCTCCTCCGAAGTCAGCTACGGGCTCATGCGTAGGGTAGCTGGGCGGCGTCTGCGATGGATGACCAGAGAACAGGGCTATCTGCGCTTGGACATTTGCCGAGATTTCTTCTTGACGTCTAATCTGCGCTTGAATACTGTCCATCTGGTTTTTGATCTGTCGAAGATCAATATCCGTTGTTCGTTCGGCTTCCTTCACCATCTTGACCCGTCCGTAACGTCGTTCGGTAGATCCCTCGTTATCCGTATCCGCTTTGCGGACACCGTCCAGTCTCATGGCTAATTGATACGCTTTGTCCAGCGAGGCGAGATCATTCTCACGTAGCTTCCGTGCGATTCTTTTGTCGGTCAAAGCGTCCGCAAACGCACGTATGGCGATTGACTCACTATGGGCTGACACGGGTCCAGGATACGCGAGAGTCATCAGCCGACGAATGTCCTGTACCAGCGAGCTAAGTTCTTCTCCTTCCCGTTGCCGTCTCGTACTCAGCTGCGTCTGATACAAGGCGGCTTGGTTGGCGCCTCCGTATCTATCTCGTAGTCGTTGCACTAGATCCGACCAAGTCTCGACAGTCTGTGTGCCTGCTTCCCACAGCAATTGATCCGCCGGTTCGACCAGGGCGCACTTCAGATGGTTCAACCGCTCCACGTCAGTCCAACCATTGTTCGTCGCGCAGATCATGAATTTCTGCAAGAAAGCTTCTACTTCCGTTTTTCCACTGTAACGTTCGAGCTTAATCCATTGGTTCGGTTTCGGCCGGTTCGTCGATGACACGGACGGTTCATTAACGTCCTTTGTATTAGACGACGGCTTCGTACATTCCGTCGCTGTACCAGCTTCACCAGTCTCTGCTTGTGTCGATACGACCACGTGACCCACCGTCTGCGTAGCAACGGAAGTCGTCGGCACGAACGATAGCTTTTCGTGCATCTTCGTTGTTGGCCAAGTCTCTTCGGTTTTCAGGTCGACCGGTTTCGATCTGTTGTAGAAGTCGCGTCGGTATTCGTCGCTCAGCATCGGCGGCGGTAAGTTCTGATGCGTGGCATACGCGTCGTTCCTATCGTGACCAAACATCTGCGCACCGAGACCGTCTCTTCGTCGCATGGCCTCGCTGTTTCTCCTCCAATCGTCGGCATATCCTCCAGCACACTCTTTCGGCATTCCTGGCGTAGAAACTGCGACAGGTATCCACTGGACCGTTGACGCGATGGCGTGGTCGTAGGTGAGGACAGGATCGTACGCGGAGAGGTGCGGAAGTGCGTGCGATCGAGGAAAATCCACGAGTCTGTTCGGCGCGGGAGGGAATGGGTGGCCGTTGGGAGCGAAGATGGAGATCGGCGTACCAGGCCTCGTCGTCGTAAGACCTGTCGTAGCCTCGTATCGGCTTCGCATGGCTTGTGTGTTAGCCACATTCCGTTGATCAGCTTCGACGTGTCGGTATTGGTCAGCCACGCGATGAGAAGCTCGTGGTTCCGACAACGAACGTACAACCGATGTGTTGGTTGGTCGCAGGGCCGACGTGGCAGGTAGTCGTGTGACAGGACCAGCCGTCGTGAGTGGTCGGATGCTGGTGCCACCGTTAGACAGGCCAACCCCCTCCCATGGGTTTGTATTTCGGGTCGGTTGGCTTAAATTTTCTTCTTTTCGCCCCCAATTTAGAAGTTCCAAGTTGCGAGTTTCGTATTGTTTATCTATCTTACTTCTTTCATACGGGGCATTTACATTTTCATCCCTTATTTCTTCATCTACATCAACTTGAAAATACTCGTGATTGCTCTGGTTAGCGGCATCTGAAGCCACGCTATCATCCAGTTCAATCCTATCAGTGCCTACTCCTATCGAGGGGTTAGACCCTAACCTGTACCCGACACTTCTGGAACCAATTGTAGCGATTCGACCCCTCGTCAGGCCGGAAGTAACTTGTACCTCCGCCCTCGAGGGACTGTCGCCTCGCTGTAGGGCGTCAGGGTCCAAGTCCGTCGATAGGAAGTGGTCTCGCACTGTTGTATTAGGCTGCCAGGTCTCGCCTGAACGATCTCCAGTTCTATCGAAGTCTCGATAATTCAACCTAGGCTGATCCTTTAGCCTTTGGCTCCTCTTAACGCTAGGTTCGTCCGCTCTCTCAGGTACCAAGGATGCGCTCGAGTGTCTGTCCGCGACGGCCGGTCTGGCCGTAACTATCGTCATGTCATAGTTTGGGTTCGTCTGCCCTACAGCGAAGTTGGCAGAAGGGGACTCTTCTAGTCGATCTAGGCGAATCAACGCCTCTCCTACTTGGGAGCGTATTTCACCCACCTGTGAAGTGACTTCTCCTACGTGGGCGTGCATACTTGCAAACTTATTGTCTAGTCGGTCCATCATTAATTCCAATACGGCACTCACACGTGACCGGTTGGACCCGAGCGACTGCTCGTCCTCGTCTCTAGAAGTGCGCTCCATAAATGCGAGTAATTACGATTAACGACTAGACGCTATTAACTACCGAAGAAGATTTGGTTATTATTATTTTTATTACCACTGAACCGGAACGTACAATTCTTATCTATGAAGATTATCTATGAACGAATAAGAATACGGACACTTTTCCGTATATGTTTCTTACTTTACGTAACCTCTACTACTTATCGCAACTTGGAAGTTGAAAGTTAACATATGATAATAATATTGGCTAATGGCGATTTGCTCCCATTATTCCCTTAATTTAGGTCTACCCTACAGTGACATACCTCAAAGTCGAACAGGTCGTGGCGAAGGCGAGGGTAGGCTGAGTGACCGACACGCAAGTAAAATCCACGCAATCGATTACAAGGGCGATCCTCTCGCAATAACGTGATTTCCGTAAATGTCTCTTCCTCAGAGACAGACAGCCAAATTTTAGTCAATTTCGCGTATTCGATAATCAGAACTTCCTCACGATATTTTAATCCTTAATCCCCTTCGTAGTCGGCGTCGAAATATCTTAATCCACTGAATTATTCCACAATTACAGCCGAAATTCAATACTCAACTTTTCACGAATCAGAGCGCGTTACAAATCGACCAACTCGTTCAATCTCCAAATCCATACTGACTGAAACGACAGCAATTTGCCACGAGGGACGCCAAACTCGCGCTGAATTTAGTTCCGAACAAAGAAACAATGCCACGTAGATAGGGATTGTATGTCTGGTTTTAATTGCATGGCCACGTTAAAATATAGCTGGGTTTTTCCAGCTTAGCATTAAGGTATAGGCCGAAATTAACATGGAGCCTCGCGCTGGCGCAGACGTCACGTGCCCATGTTAAAAGTATATAGAAAATAACATGAAGCCTCGTTCCGATATATTCAAGCGCGGGGGAAATTCAAGGTTACGTGGACTTGTTGATCTCTGTCAACAAGTCCTACGTGTGCGTACGTCTAAACGTTAGGCTGCGTATCGCTGCGTATTATTAAATATTGTTACGTGTATTAACTTAACGGGTCTTTTAGTGCGTTTCACGGCAGAAATTATATTATCAATATTATAATAGTAGGCTGTTCCCGTGTATTATAATTATAAGCAAATCGCCATTAATTGCATAATAATCAGAAAATAACCCTTAAAATTGACATTCGTCACATAGTGCAAGACAGACACATGTGCATACACTCTAATCAATGCATTTTACTGAGCATAGAAATGTAAGTAAGTATTTTCTTTATTACTCCACTTGCAAACGCACAATGTAGCATTGCAGAAATTGTGAATTCAAAATCCTTATTGATTAAATTGCAGCCTAGCATTTTTTAAGTTAAAGTAAATCAAAAGAGATCGATGTAACTCGTTTTTATTATAGCTTACTAGTTGGCTAATTGTTGAACACTGTGAATGATAAATTGACATTGGAGAAACGTTGAAGAGAACACCAGATAAGAGTATAAGCTGGATTATAACACAGTCTCGTTTGCTTAACACATAATTATTGATTTTCTTTTATCAGCCGGTTTATAGTTATTATCCATCTGGCTAAATACCCAAAATATATGCTAAACTGTCTGTAGCCATACTAAGAGATGAGAAGAAAATTTATGCTGTTTGCTTTGCATTAGATGAGAATCTCGAATCATAATTACTACATTATAGGCCTATATTAGGGTGTAATTAGTCTGCACTCAATAAGCCCTTTTCACTAGGCCTTCAATGTGAGGTTGTGTAGTTTTCTTCCAATCCATGCTCCACAGAGGTGACCACCAACGATGCCAAGAATGTTCAGGATCAATGTTCCAATGATGCCAAGTCCAAACAACCAGGTGAAACCAAGAAGCAAACCTAATGTTAAACCTCCACTGCTTTCTCCAATGAGCTCCAACTTCCGCTTATGAAATTCAGTCTTCGTTATTTTGCCAATATCAAAATCTCTCTTGGTTTCATTGTAATTGCAGTAGAACATACGCAGCTCTACAACCAGGTTCAGAAGAACAGTAAATCCGATTCTGCCAACCATAAAAGCTTTATCCACTTTCACTCTCGCCATTTGTTGTACTGTAAAATCCACCACATCATCAACTGAAGCACCTGAAACGATAATCTGAAACACCTCATTCTTAATAAGATTGATCAATGGCCTGGAAAGCTGTGATACAAAAGCAACTGCTGATTGAGCAATTCGCCTTGCAACTGGTACAATTTGACTGCAAAATTCCTTTCCCGTTTTACACCAAGTTGAAAAATGCTCACAATTTTGAGCAAAAACATTGTATAGACGTTCCTCAATCCGACTTTGAGCTCGCTTGATAACTTCATCTGGTGGATAACAGTTTTCCGGATCATAGTCATATCGATAAAGGAAAATTTTGCTGAAGTCTTCAATTGTCTCTTCTCTCTCTTGCACAACCGCAACTTTTGGCTTTCCATTCATTATGGAAAATTTGAAGCCATATTCCACAAATTTAATCTTTTTGTCATGTGGGTGGACGGAAAGCACTATAGCGTGATGATCATAGGACAAATATCTCTGCCATGAGATATGGTTTCCGCGTTCAATCATGTCCCATGAGAACACACGGTCTTTGTGAATGTAGTCAGTGTTCTTAAATACTCTGGGGTGAGTATTAGAAAATATCTTACCAGTTCCACACCCAAGACACTTGATTTGAGTGAGTTGTCCGGATTCAAAAGTTTTATCAAAACGGTCTTCAACATTGTTCTTGCACTTCTCACAGACAACGTTAGCAGTGCTTGAATCAAGAGCTGGTGAAGAGTTGGCATAACACTGCAAGTCTGTTTGTTCCATCATACTGCCAGGTGAGTCCTGATTCTGGTTAAAACATTCCGGGTTGCTATTATCACAGTCACACACAAATTCCATTTTCTCTATTTGGTCAACTGCCAAGGGTGACATACACTCTGATAATTCATCATTTTCTGCAAGATCTTTTAACATACCTGAGAGCAACTTTGCTTCATTAGTTGTGTCACATTCTTCTGTTATATTCTTGAAGATAATACCAAACACAGAGTCTAAGTCTCGAAATTCTCCATCTCCTCTGTTGAAATCGGTCCCTTTGTACACCATGATACCTGTTTTCTTGCATTTTGTGCAACGTGATCCTATCATGCCAGATTGACTGACTCCCATGCAAATTGGATGATGACATGTATTTCCTAAGCAAGAACCACTTTCACCATCATCCGGCTGAAACTCCCAGTTTTCCTCACCAAGATCACAGAGATTTACGGAATCATCAACTCCAGTTGCCCAATTGCAGAGGTCACAGCTTCTGATGAAGGCTCCATCTCCAAAGTCAACCGTCTTTACCCTGGCTGCATCATTGCAGTTGCATCTTGGACAAGCTGTTCCATCGAACATTGCGTGCAGCTTTTCACACATACTCAATGTGGCCATATTGCCCTCTGTATAAGATAAAAATGAGTCATCTTAAATGCACTGACAATAATCGTAAATTTATATAGAACCACAGTATAAACAACTCCTCAAACGCGCTCCCAACCTCACAGTAGGCCTACCAGACTTTGATCCAAGACTCCAAGAGTAGTATATGGTTTCCAAACGCTTGCGGAAAAGGGGCAAAGATCAAGACCATTACAGTAACTGAGATTGCAAGGTAACTTATTGCAGTAAGATGAACCGGCCAAAGCGAATCTTCAATGCAGGTATGCAGCACTGTGGAAGTTCGAGTCATATGGAGAACCAGGTCGTTTTGCATGGCAGAGCGAATATAACATATAATTATATAACATACAGTGCGTGTATATTTTTGGGCACCGATCACAACATAGGAGATTCTCTAACCACGCTATAAACTTATATATGTTACGCACCCGTAGTAAATGTTTTGCCGTCCAGTCGATCAGTTTTTTTGTTGTAATATCAGCTTCTTTCGTGTTTTGTTGCGACCTAACTATGTAAGGCTTACATTCTGAGTCTGTAATAATACGTACGCCTAAACTTGTTAAGGACTATTAATTTATTATTATTATGATTTTGTTTCAAATGCTATTCAACAGAGTTTCGTTGTTTGAATGTAACCTCACTTACTGGACGCCATCGCCGTTGACGTCACGAAATAAAGCTTTCAAGAGGACGATGAACTTTAGTAGCGCTTTTATTTTATGTGGATGCCATTGCCCATTAGGCTTTATTGATAGTAATTATTTTTCCTTTATGCAAGACACGGCGCTAATAGTTACTGTAGCCTACAAAGCACGTCCGCCCTACGGAGCGCGATCTCGGTACCTCTCGCTGTTCATGTTGTCGAATGCGCTTCCGGGCATGTTGAATGTTTTCCAAAGTAACATTTCTAACATTTTTCAAATAGTACTACCGAAATTGAGTCCAGCATTTCAACATTTCAATTCATTACTAAAGCTAGAGCATGACATTCAAGTTCAACCAAAATCCCTCTTACTTTCTCTTAGCTTGTTTTGTCTGTCACAATAGTGACAATACATGCAATGAGCCAGGTTGCAGTTTGCCAACAACTATTTTTTGCATCAACGAATATACTTAACATTAATTTTGCTTTCGCAGACCAAATAGCCTCAATTCTTGGCTTCTCCTTATCTCGTTCATCATTCCAAATGCTTGTTAATTGCGTCCAATTCTTCTTTGTGTGACTATTAGCACAGAATAAAGAGCTACGCTTTCTTTATTCTGTGCTATTAGTGCTGCTATCTGCGTTTATAAAAATTGTGCTACATGAATATATCTAACTCTCTTGGTGAAGATTTTCTTCAACCTCGCGGGTCAATAAGCCTTTAATATTAGCCGCGAGGATCAAAGATTTTAATGGCGATGATCTATTAAATCGTATTAAATACGTATTGAATTATGGTTATAACCACATTGAGCTAAATTTAGGCGTAACGCGTAAGTAATTTTTGAAGATAACGCCGTGAAACGCCTGCTACAATTTTTGTTTACATTGTGATGCAGTGCTTAGTTTTGCTTTTGACCTGTGACCTTCACCTATGGCGCTGAATGGAAGATCAAAGTCCATTTTTCATATGTGACTTAAATCTGAACTTGTTTAGGTAATTGGTCGCGTCAAGCTAATTGAACTGAAATGGCTGCGAAATGTGTTGCTTCGTACAAACCGTTATTCAACCTTGATCTTCTGAGGTAAAGAAAATCGTATTTTGTCACATAGCATTTTTGTAGCTCAACACTGGGTTTATCTGTAGTTTTGTGCAATGCCCCACTGCTTTAAATCAAGACATATAAATCAATCACTGTGTTCATAATGTTACAACAGTACTTAATAATTATTTACAAGTGAATTCAAGGTTTCTACAGTTAGCAGTCACCAATTAGCAGGTTCATCGCCTGCTAACTGGGGACTTCTTATACTCTGCACATTCCTTCCTTTTATATGGAAGATTTTGCATTACATTACATCTTGTCTTTCGATGATGTTTTATCGTAACACATGATGCACATCCATAGACCTTAAATGATGCTGACTTGCTAAGGCAAACTTATTATAGTGCTATTATTCTGGTAAGCTCTTTTATTTCGAGTAATTATTTAAATTGTTTAAAATATTAACTACATATTTTATTTCAGAAGTACAGTAAGAACTGTTTCATCAGTTTTTACGACATTTTATGCTTTTTGCTTGACTACTAAAGTGCCCTTTTCTGAATGGAATTCTGTGCTGTTAAAGAGCTGCAATTTGTAAGGAACTAATATATACATTTGTAAAAATTAAGTGACCTCTTTGTTTACAGAGGTAAAGTGTCACTGATTACTGGAGGTGGTTCAGGAATTGGATTCACTATTGCAGAGATCTTAATGAGGTTGGTCAAAACCGAACTGTTATAAAAATTTTGGAAAAGTGTTTGGATTACCAAAGATCATGCGCTGAAGATAGTATGAATACATGTGTCATTTTTTTACGAAACGTTAAAAGCTCATTATATTAGGGAATTATGATTTATTTAGTGGCTCTGTCAAAATTTAAATTAATCATGCATCTTCTGCATGTCAAAGTTTCCTTTAAAAAATATAAAAATTAGTCATTATATATTATACAATTTAGGCATGTTTGTATTAGTATGTGTATCAATGTTGTACAAGTGTGAATCATTTGCAACTGAGGTTGAAATTAGTTCAGTTCAGTTCAGTTTAGCCTCATGACTCAGAATTCAGCCTATGACTAGAAGTGCAACACACGAAGCTTCAAAGAATTTACCAAGGAACATTTATAATGCTTTACTAGAAATTTGTATTGGTATTTCTGTATATGATATGATTAACAATTGTCTGCACTTATACTTAGTCACAATGCACTTGCTGGCAACATGAAAGTTGATCTCATAATTTTATTGCTTGTGTTTTAGGCATGGATGCGATACAGCAATTGTCAGTCGAGACTTTGCTAAATTGCAGGCAGCTTCAGGTATACTGACAAAGGCGACTGGCAGAAGATGTCTTCCAATTGCTGCGGATGTCAGAAAGGTGTGCTGTTCAAAACTCTTCCAGAATTGGTCTATCTACATGAATGTTCAGTTTTATATAAAAATTTCTGGAATTTAATGCTTGCATTGAAAACGAAAAAATCATAATTAATAATGTTGAATACTGAATAGTGTACGTATTTGTAACTCCCAGAACTGTGCACGGATTACGATGTGTTAGTCATATTGTCCCATGATATGTTTTGTATTGTGTATGCTATTTGTTGAATGTTCCCAGGCATACTGTTCATTTTTTGGTCATTGTGTTATTTGTTATTTAACTGTGTCGATAGATTAGTTTTCCAAATGCAGTTCTTCATATTGAATGCTTCCCCCATTGTTTAAGTTTCTGGTTTGCACTTGATTATCATTACTGATGAGGTGCCTTGCTCGTATCATATATTTGATCTACTTCACAATTTTCAATCTGCAGTTTGTGATCATAGCTGTGACTGACTAAGATTTTTTATAAATGTGCCAAATCCTAAATGAATTGTTCAGTTATTTGAAATTTGGCGCATTGTATAAATACAACTATTGATATTCTGTTGAAACTGACATGCATTTATCTCAGTGGTTCCCAACCTTTTTTGACTGTCGGGCCACTTTTTCTAAGTTGGAGGACACGAGGGCCACTTTTTCTTAGTTAAAGGACATTAGGGCATTTAGGGGGCCACAATGCTAAAAATTTAATTAACTAAAAGCGTATAAAAATTGTTATAATTAATTCAAAGTAGAATGTTTGATGTTTATAGACTTCAAAATAAAATAATTTGTAATAGAAAATGATTAGGCTATGTTCTATCCTGTCCAAATTGTCAATTTTTTCATATATTTTCTTATTCTTTGAGAGACGAGTGCTATTGTTGAGGCCTGGCGGGCCATTTTGTGAGGCCTCGCGGGCCACTTTTGGCCCGCGGGCCACGGGTTGGGAACCGCTGATTTATCTGATTATTCAGTCAGTACATTTTCTTTTTCCAGCCACCTGAAGTCCTCTCAGCAGTGGACAAAGTTCTGTCAGAATTTGGACGAATTGATATTGTGGTCAACAGTGAGTCTATGTTAAAATCTTTTCATAAAAGAAAAAAGTCACCTCATTTGCTTGTGGAGCCTTACCTAAGGAAGACGACTGGGATGCATAATTTCATTCATTCATTCATTATTAGAATTTATATAGCGCCTCTTCAAGAAACTACTCATAATTTTAGAGTAAAGTTAAAATTTGTCATTTTCAGGCTTAATGAGTTGTACTGGATGTGAGTAAATGATGTGATAATGAAGATCAAAAACTTTTATTTATAAGCCTAGTTTGACTTTTTATAATTATGCCAAAAAATTGCATCATTTAAGATTTAGTTTTGCAAAATAGTTAAACAAATTGCATTGGGCTCCTTTGAATGATCCTTCCCCAATTTTGTTCTGGTGCCTTCAGTACCCTGGCGAGCCAATTCCTGGAAATATTGCCACTGTTGACCATTAAAAAGTTTGACACCCCTGTTCTAAGTGAAGAGGTTATCGCTATTAATCAAATAAGTTATGGGATGGAAATATGGCCAGTTTCAGTAGAAAGTGCAAGCTGTTTATGAGCTAAGACTTTTGTTTGTGGTGCATAGACTAGCCTATGGCCGTGTTACGGCGCCATAGAAATTGTCATTATTATTATATTATTTGATAATTGATAGGCATGTTTTTAACAAGCCTTGTCTTGGACTAAGTAAGTAAGTAATTAATCTTTATTAGCACACGACAAACACTCATATTTTGTAACAACAATGCAGACATTGACGAAAAGTAGCACAATATCAATAGATCAAGAAACTGTTGAAATATATATAAAAAAATTGAATATCTGATTTGCTTATTATACAGTTGTATCTGTAGGTATCATCTGAAGAATGTAACATCACCATACTTAGTATGTCTGCTGCAGTGCTATTCTGTTTTCTTTTAATTTCAGATGCTGCTGGCAACTTCCTTGTCCCATTGTCCAGTATGTCATACAATGCTTTCAAGACTGTAATGGAGATTGATACTTTTGGAACATTCTTTGTCAGCAAAACAGCGTATGATAAGTATCTGAAGGTGAGCAACTGTACAGGTTAATTATTTTAAAAATGAGCATTTAAATGGTTTTGTCTTTCTTACACTCTGCCAAATTCTCTCAGTGCTTTTGTGGTGGTACACAGGATAGTGTCAGCAATAATTCTCCAACCATCTGTGAAGATGAACTGCATTAGTTCCAGAGCTTAAAGTGTGGCAGGACGGCCATGGACTTCGTCCTGGTACTTATTTTCAAATCTCTATGCTGTCCTGCCACTTATTTGGCCAGTACAGCTGTAAATGTAAGAGGCGTCCAGGCACTTCTTTTTTTGCACTTTTAGCACTGAATAGTTCTGTGTAGCAGGTAAGGGTAAAGACACAAGTCTGTAGAAAGTCTTCAGAAGAACTAAAAATTGCACAGTGGTTTAGGGGTATGTTGTATGTATCTTGGAGCTGGAAGGTTGCAGGTTCGAATCCACCTCAAACCGAAGTGTAGGGACGCTGAGCATGTACTTCACTAGCAATTTCTCATGCTCTTCATCGTGAAACTTTGATTCCGTGTCTGTGCTGTAGTCAGGAGCGCCTATGAGTAGAAATCTTTACAGTTGCTTCTAGGGAGTGGATGGTTAAGTCGACCTTATGAGTCAAGGGGATATAAAAACCTGTCCCTTTCTGATCTTTTTGCCTGCCTTTTACCATCAAGCTTAGTTGCAGGCATAATTATTATGTCAGCTCTAAATATTCATCAACGAGTATTTTATTTCCTTGTATATAATTTATGTTTTGTTTGCTTCAGGATCATGGAGGTGTAATTCTGAACATCACTGCTACTTTGCACTACAGTGGAACTGTCTTGCAAGCTCATGCAGGCTCAGCCAAGGCCGCCATTGGTTTGTTTTCATTTGCTTGAACCTCAGCTATGACTTGAAGTTTTTTGGTTGTAAGATGAAGGCTTTTCTGTACTGTCTCAAGAATGAGATCGTGAAAAAAAGATAGCAAATTTCTAGTCTTTTCGTTTATTATCAAGAAAATACTTGCCAAGCATAAGTATGATTAAAAAAAATTTAATATTAGTTTTTTTAATGATTGAAACACAAATATCTTCTGATTAAATCTTGATTTTCAGGCAGGATATAGTTAATTTCAGATGCTTAGTGGCGTGGTATCTGGCTTAAAATTCTACAAATTCTTTTGCTTAGACCTTTTTCATCAGTTTGGTTAAATATGCAATTTCATTTAAGTCTACAGTAATTATGAGTAGTCTTAAAAAAATTATGCTGTCCCAGTGTCCCTTTACCCATCAGATTTGCAACGTTTTATTTAAGTTTAATTGCACACAGAGAGAGATAGAGATAGACGTACAGCCAGTATACAATTATATGCCCTTTCATGAATTGACACGTTATTACAGATCTTAGTTATTGTTTTTCTTTGTTCAGATGCTTTGACAAAGCACATGGCCAACGAATGGGGTCCACAGAACATCCGAGTTGTTGGCATTGCTCCTGGTCCCATCAAAGACACTGTTGGATATGAAAAACTAGGTAAGAACTAAGGACATGCAGTCACATGCTTATAGTCACATATACTGCGTATTTTGCTTCAATCTTCTGATTTTTTTTATTATTTGAACTCTGTACAAAGGTGCGTCAATCTGACAATCTCCTTCAACCAGTACAAGCAAGAAAATACTTAACTTACTTAATTAATCAAGAGAAAATTTATTATCATTATTATTATTATTTTGGTAATGGGGCATAGGGTTGGCAAAAGAACCCGCGAAGACCACATTACCATAAACTCAACTGATTCTTTGGTAACTGGACTACTACTCTTATTGGTCAACCCTTCTGACTTGACACAGCGCTCGTGAATAAGCTGGTGCCCTGCGCTTGACTTTCAAGTGGTGCTCTAGAACTTTGGAAATTACGATTACTATATATTGACAATAGCTAGAAGAAGTGAGGTTTGATTTCTCTTTTAATATACTATATTGAAGAATTCAAGTCATTACCCAAGTATTACCAGTTCCATGACCATGGATTAATGTTATAATACTTAAAGGCATGTACGTTATGTTGCTTCAATCTTTTGTAAAATTATTTTAATTTAATTTATAATAAATAAAAAATTAATATTTTTTTCTTTTCTTTTTGAATAAAGGAAAGATTATTAAACGAAAAATTATTATTTTTAATCCGTTAATAACAGGTGGTTCAGTTGTTGGCAAGAAGCTGGATGAAAGCATCCCACTACAGCGCCTTGGAACACGTCTGGACGTTGCCCAGTCTGCCCTATTTCTTGTCAGCGACGCAGCCTCCTATATAACTGGACATACTCTTGTCGTCGATGGTGGAAGTTGGATGAATAACACCAACAGCATGGCACGTTCTATGGATCTGCTGAATGCTGTGGCCAGTAAAATCTGAGTTGCGTGATGCTTTGCATTCCGAACTTGCAGCTCGTTTGTTGCGAGAGTGAAATTTTTCAGCTCTTTGTCGGCTGTTATGTGCCTTAATTCGCCTTGAAGAAAAGTAACTGCTCTATTTGTCACTTATTGACTGAAATGCTGTAGAATTTGTTTTGATTATCGTTACTGGTCTAACTTGTCTGCAAATCTACAGTAAGAGTATGGGAAATTGGGAATAATAACTTTTCAGCTATGATTCTGACATGACACATATGGAATTATTATTCTGTACAAAAAAATCGTATTTTCTACCCCCTTTTTTCAACTTGTACATCTTGTGGATCTCTCTGTGTGTACATGCAAATAAGCTTCTTTTCTCTATGTCATCTATTAAACATTTATTTTTGCTAAACATCATATTTACTTGTAGCAAAAAAGTTTAACGGTTGATTTTCCATTTAGATGTGAAGAGAGTTTAATTATAATGTAATCAAGTGACTATAGGATAATGCAGATTTATAAATAGGTTAATGTGAACGTCTTAATTAGAAATTTATGTTGCCTAAATACATTTGTTCGAGGCCCCCGCCATATGCACCCATACGCAAATCACATAAGTCTGTTGACCCCTCCCTGCACATGTAATAATGATATGAACAGCCCCAAAGGCTGCCAAACCTCTTACAGTGGACTCTTTTAAATCAAAGCTTAAAACATATCTATTTGCTAGGGCTTATCCCGCAGTTGGCTGTGAGGTGCCCTTGTAGAGGTATGGCCGTGTTACAGGACCATATAAATTACTATTATTATTATTACACTTTTCGTGCTATGAAGCTCTTTGTAATTGAAGTATAGTTCTTATTTTAGGCCTCTTGCAGTTGGTACTTTATACAAACAGTACAGAAGGTTTTAAATAATTATTTTGTGTTTGGAGACCTGATTGTGCAATAAGGTGGTCCAATAATTAATAAGTATAATATTATAGCCTACTGGTGTTGGATTAAGCATTTATAGGAATACTTATACATTTTTTACTGTAGATTTAACTCAGAAAAACCAGCAGTTTTCTGATCATTCTTTTGTTATTAAAGCCACTGTGATTACGATGATCATTTCAACTTAGTCTAATGGTTTTGAGGAACAATTTGAGGTTTCTGATAATCTGACAACTTTTTTTTAGTATATTATAGCTAATTTTATCCTCTATTTCATCAATTTGCCAGTGCAGGTTGCTGTTTAACAACACTGCCTCATATCAGAGATGATTAGTGTCACCCTCCTCTTTTACACAGGCTTGGGACTTGCACTGCCAAAGAACGAGCAGTGGCGGAGTCATTCTACAAGTGGATAACATTTCTTTACATGTAATAATTTAGCAGCTGTTCAGTTTTTCTGAGGGGGATGTCATTCCTGTGGAAACTGTCCACCCCAGAAAAGTCTGGATTAAACACTGCCAACCAATATTAGTTTACCGGTAGTAGTTTGAACTTCTGTAAATTGTTAAGGACGCAAGTTCACTGAACAATGTTTATTTAGCCCATAAGATAATTCCCGTTATTTTCTATCATTGAAATCTATAGCGGCAACTAAGTTTGCATAATGAGGAGGCCTGGCTTGAATCTGAAAATCAGAGGACCTCGGAGAGTCTGGTAAATAACAAACTTTTTTGTCTTCGTGTAAACCGAGAGGGTCCAGGATTTGAAGACTTTGAAGCTATGCCCCTACAATCTTGCACATGTAATATGTCATATAACATGTGTAATATGTCATATAACATGACATATTACACCGGGAACCAATTTTCATAGAAGAGAGGCAGAAACAGGGTGAAAATTGCCGGGATGGTTGGGGGGGATTTCAACCCCCCAGTTTTTCTTAGACCTCATAGTAAAGTATGTTTTTCATATCTCAATTTCAAGTGGATAATGGTTCAACCCCCAGTTATTTTTCCACAATTCTCACACTGGGCAGAAAGAGAAAGAGCAGTAAGCGTGGAAGTCAGCTTTCAATGGTGATAGGCCTTCATGTCCACGGTGGCTTTAGTCATGGCATTTACTTTTATTTGAGTCAGTCCTAGAATTTAAAAAGTCAGGGAGTATGCCATTCCTAGAATTTAAAGTCAGGTTGTATACCATTCCTATAATTTAAAAAGTCAATGAGTATGTCATTCCTAGAATTTAAAAAGTCAATGAGTATGTCATTCCTAGAATTTAAAAAGTCAAGTTGTATGCCATTCCTAGAATTTAAAAAGTCAGGTTGTATGTCATTCCTAGAATTTAAAAAGTCAGGCTGTATGTCATTCCTATAATTTAAGAAGTGAGGTTGTAGGCCCTATGCCATTCCTAGAATGTAAAAAGTCAGGTTGTATGTCATTCCTAGAATTTAAAAAGTCAATGAGTATGTCATTTCTAGAATTTAAAAAGTCAGGTTGTATGCCATTCCTAGAATTTAAAAAGTCAGGGAGTATTCCATTCCTAGAACTTAAAAAGTCAGGTTGTATGCCGTTCCTAGAATTTAAAAAGTCAGGTTGTATGCCATTCTTAGAATTTAAACTTTTTTTAGATAGGCCTACTGAAATATTTTAACCAAAAGCAAATGGCGTTTTAGGAATAGGCCTAATAGACAAACTTATAGATTTTTTTCTAATTAGGCTAATGGGAATCTGTGCTCAATAAAACAACTCAATGACCTTGCGTGCAAGAAATTCTCAAGTTTATTACCAAGAGAGTTGTGTTATACTTTTGTGATTGCAGCAATGTTCGTCGAGTGCGTTAATAAAAAATATGGCCTGATTTGGCCACAGATCATCATAATTTAATTCACTTATTTATAAAGTCGTCGAAACATGTCATACCGTTAATAAAGAAATTTCTAAGCTCTTCTACGAACGTGTAGCCTACGAACTGAACATTTATTTGGAAGAAGAAGAAGGCAAAGCGGTTCTGAGATGTGTGAGCAGTGGTGAGATCTGGCGCTTTAGAAGCACTTCCTGTGGACGATGGATGGGCCGGACTCGTCGTACTCCTGCTTGCTGATCCACATCTGCTGGAAGGTGGACAGGGAAGCCAGGATGGATCCACCGATCCATACGGAGTACTTGCGCTCGGGTGGAGCAATGATCTTGATCTTCATCGTGCTTGGAGCCATGCTGGTGATCTCCTTCTGCATACGATCGGCGATACCTGGGAACATGGTCGTGCCTCCGGACATGACGGTGTTGGCGTACAGATCCTTACGGATGTCGACATCGCACTTCATGATGCTGTTGAAGGTTGTCTCATGGATACCGGCAGATTCCATACCCAGGAAGGCTGGCTGGAACATGGACTCTGGGCAACGGAAGCGCTCGTTTCCGATGGTGATGACCTGACCGTCGGGAAGCTCGTAGCTCTTCTCGAGGGACGATGAAGAGGCAGCGGTTCCCATTTCCTGGTCGAAGTCGAGGGCGACGTAGCACAACTTCTCCTTGATGTCACGAACGATTTCACGCTCGGCCGTGGTGGTGAAGCTGTAGCCTCTCTCGGTGAGGATCTTCATCAGGTAATCGGTGAGATCTCTGCCGGCCAAGTCCAGACGGAGGATGGCGTGGGGCAGGGCGTAACCCTCGTAGATGGGCACGGTGTGGGTGACACCATCGCCGGAGTCGAGGACGATACCGGTGGTACGACCGGACGCGTACAGGGAGAGCACGGCCTGGATGGCGACGTACATGGCTGGGGAGTTGAAGGTCTCGAACATGATCTGGGTCATCTTTTCCCTGTTGGCCTTGGGGTTGAGGGGAGCCTCAGTGAGCAGGACGGGGTGCTCCTCTGGAGCTACACGCAGCTCGTTGTAGAAGGTGTGGTGCCAGATCTTCTCCATATCGTCCCAGTTTGTGACGATACCGTGCTCAATGGGGTACTTCAGGGTGAGAATACCTCTCTTGCTCTGGGCCTCATCACCCACGTAGCTATCCTTCTGACCCATACCGACCATCACACCCTGTCAAAGCAAATCATTCGATCTCGTGACTCCTATCCTATGGTGTCGAATGATTATGCACATACAAGTTAACAGATTATATTGGTCCATCTTAAGACAGAGCTTTTGAAGCCACGCGGGCAAAGGGTCTATTAGGCTACATACATCAACATAATGTTGTATTCCACGTGTTCACTGAAAATGCCATGACCTGTTTTAGGGGACATTAGTCACATTAGGGCCCAATTAACGATGGAAAGGATGCTGGGAAGTTGGGTCTCTGTAGGATAGCCCCCGGGTATGTGTTCAGAGAGCCTCAGAGGTCAGGGTGAAGACCGGATTCAGTGATTATAGAATGGGATGGAACAGTAATATAAGAAGTACAGGAGGGAAGTTGACTCATTGTCATTATCTTCTTCGGATCTCAAGCCCTCAACTAATGGGGGTCATTGACTTTCTAGTCGGAAATGCGTTTCAGCAACAGTGACTGCAACACTAAATCACCCGAGTGGCATTACACATCCGACATGCAGACAAAGCACACACTTGCAGAACCGTTTCAGCGGTCCACTAGAAGTCTTGGGTTGAGTGAGAACAGATGTTTGTGCTAAGAGTGTCTGCGGGCGTCTATGCATGGGTGGTAGCCTATATTAGACGTCTAAACAAAGGTAACAGATTGAACCAATCAGAGATGGGGGTTATGTTAGTGGTGCTTTCAATTTCCGCTGACAGTCACAGAGTAATTAAGACAGTCATAGATACATATATAGGGACATACATTATACATACACAGACATACATACATACATTATACATACACATACATATATACACATACAGACAGACGTACATGATACAATATACGTACACATACAGACAGACAGACATTATACATATTACATACACTTACAGGCATACATACATTATACATACACAATTACACATACAGGCAGACGTACATTATACATACACATACAGACAGACATACATTCTGCACAGACAGACAGCAGACATTATGCATACACAGACAGACAGACAGACATACATACATAATGCATACACAGACATACACTGTGGACAGACATACATACATTATGCATACACAGACAGATCATATATAGCCTACGGACAAAGAGAACGGTTGAGATAGACCGGATCGGCTGTCTATCTCGAGGAAGTGGGAGAAGAAAGCGGGAGGAAGGAACCGCGAATGGCCCAGACTTTGCATGCCTTGTAGATGGACAGAGGCGGGGTAGAGTTATGGGAAGGGAGAGAGTGAGACAAACAGACAGACAGACAGACACAGACGCACGGACAGAGGTTGACGGAAATTAAAGCCAGATAGAGGAAGACATAAAGAGAGGAAGGGGAAGACAGAACGCTGGTTCAGCTGGATCTTGAGGAAGTGAGAGAAGGAAGCGTGAGGGAGGAACTGAATTCCACAGCCACTGTGGAGCAATCTAGATTCTTTGTTAAGAAGCTAGGCCTACTTGAAGTGCACATGAACCACATGTAGTTAAGGTTTTACGTTACGTTAAGTACATAGTTAAGTTTGTTTCTCTATATGCATACAAACATTGTGTAGGCTATGTGTAGGCCTACATGTATAAAATTAATGAAATTATGTATTCACATATTCGTAGTTTTGAGCGAAAGTTGCCCGTCATTTCGTACTACAGCATCGTTATTATTGTGGATATTTTGACACAGTTCTGCAGGTTTATGGATTAGCTTACCAAATATACTGCACTCCTCTAAGAAATTACCTTACTCACAACTATTAGACCTATTATTAAATGCCTATATAATGAAAAATAAGCCTATTTAACAGGAGGCAGTAATAAAATATAATATGCCACTAAACCGGCTCAGTAGCCTACTTCAGAAGGCAGTGAAAGCACTTTGGTATTGTAACTACTGACTAGGCCTACTTCTCACAAATATTTTACCACTCTTAGATCATAATTATAATCATATATATTCATTCATTCATTTATATTATTACTATTATTAATTTATTATCATTATTAGGCCTACTATCTTCTTCTTTGGTTCTCTTCCTTTCTAGGCAGGTTCGTAGCCTACATCCAATGGTGCTCTTCTTCAACTTGCAATAGCATCATCTTCCTATCGTCTTTTCACCCGCAATTCATTCCTCAATTACATATTATAGCCTAATTTATAGGCTCCCTTTTCCGAATCATCTATGGGGCTAGGTATACCCTAAAGGCTTAATGTATAAGTTAAGTAATCAATGCTTGCTCGGTTACTCGAAAGCCAAGCGCGGGCAACAGCTTATTCACGAGCGGTGTGCAATTAAGTTAGATAATTAATTCAATGTTGGTTGGTTACCTGATGACGGGGGCGTCCGACGATGGACGGGAAGACGGCCCTGGGGGCATCGTCCCCAGCGAAGCCGGCCTTGCACATACCGGATCCATTGTCGACAACCAGCGCGGTAACCTCTTCGTCGCACATTCTGACTGCAAAGCCTCAAACGGACCAGCGAAAAATAACAATGAGAAAGATGAGGACGAAGTGTGCCTTTCCTGCCGACAAAGATCCGGATTCGAACTCTGCCAAAGTGAAACTCAGCTTAAATACCCCAGTCGAATCCCGGCCAAGCCACGTGGCTGCCGGCCGGCCGGCTTCAGTGAGCCATGTCCACCGGGCTCCATATATGGCTCCAATGCACCCATAAATGGTACGAGGTAGCCACACGTGCTACGTACTCAGACAGCCGTCGGCTACTGGCGCCTGGTAAAGATAGACCTTCACCGCTATCCTGCCTGCTGGAGTAAGAGTTTATAATGTCTGCTGAATAGTATACAGTCAAGTGTGTCCAGATCCACGGTACAAATTTTCTGGTATGCGCCGCATCGTTGGCTCAAGTACTCTCATCCGAGTTCACCACCAGAAAGAGACAGCCATATAGACAGACAGACAGACAGACAGACAGACAGACAGACAGACAGACAGACAGACAGACAGACAGACAGACAGACAGACAGACAGACAGACAGACAGACAGACAGACAGACAGACAGACAGACAGACAAAATATCCCAATTTGCCAGGTTATCGAAAAGCCTGTGTGTGTGTGTGTGTGTGTGTGTGTGTGTGTGTGTGTGTGTGTATGGGGGGGGTGTGCCTGTGTTCGTCGATTTCTAGTCTAGAACATACGTAGGCCTAACATTACCGGATAGATATGTAGGCCTAGATCGTACCCATAGCCACCAAAATAATGGCTGGAGTTGATGATGATGATGATGATGATGATGATGATGATGATGATGATGATGATGATGATGATGATGATGATGACGACGGCGACGACGACGACGACGGCGACGATGACGACGACGACGACGATGATGATGATGATGCATTATTGATGCTGCTGCTGCTGATGATGATGACGATGATGATAGTTCATGGTAGACCAACTACAGCGTATAAACTTATAAAGACAGCCTCCTCATTACAACTGATTTAAATGATCGCTCTGCCATCTTTCTCGGAAGCGATCATCAGAATTAGGCTATGATGTCATATTATTTAACGGCGCTATATAAGTTTCCATATTTGATTAGTGTCTAGTCCTTCCAGACATTAGCTTCACACAAGTGTGGATATGTGAAGCAGAGAAGGTTACAGCCGTATAACCAGCCACTTCTCCCCTCCCGCCCCTCTCCGGTCCCTCCACCTTTCTTCTTCTTCCAGTGCAGGCCTACTCCACATGGCCACTCAGCTCCTCCTTCTCCCATGCGCAGCAGCTGCCTAGCATCCCTGCTGGATACGCTTCCAGGCCAAGATTGAGTTCGGCTGCTAGGCTAAGAATATGCGGTCGACATGTATGTATGTGTGGTGTGCATGTAGGTGTATATGTGTGCATGTAGGTGTATATGTGTGCGTGTAGGTTTGTATGTGTGCGTATATGTGTGTCTATATGTGTATGTGTATGCGTGTTTGTGTAGGTGTGTGGATCACAGCGGATGTGTGTGTCCATGTGTGTGCGTTTGTGTAGGTGTGTGGATGTGTGTGCGTCTTTGTGTGTGCGTGTGTTTGTGTAGGCGTGTGGATGTATGTGCGTGTAGGTATCTATGTGCATGTGTGTGTATATTGTATGTATATGTGTATGCATGTATGTGTATGTATGTATGTATGTATGTATGTATGTATGTATGTATGTATGTATGTATGTATGTATGTATGTATGTATGTATGTATGTATGTATGTATGTATGTATGTATGTATGTACGTATGTATGTATGTATGTATGTGTGTAGGTGCCTATGTGTATGTGTGTATGCATGTGTATATGTATGTATATGTGTGCGTGCTAGTCTGTTAGAACGTTTGTTTGCCTGCATAGCTGTTCGTGTCTGCGTAGGTCTGTCTTGATCTCTTTGTATATTTGTTTGTTCGTCTATCTGTCCCTCTCTTCCCTTTGTTTCCGAAATGTCTGCCACTGAGGATTTCGGTTGTAGTTGTAAACGTGAAGTGTTTTAGATTTCCCCGCCACATAAAGACGACTTAATTATGGCGCTACATAAAATTGATCAAGCCTGTAGGGTAGTGCAGGCTGTAAGTTTAGTTTGGTCAGAATTCGGGAGAAAGGCCAGAAATTATTAAGCCGAGAAGACGGCATATTATAGTGCAACTATGAAAAGTCGAACGTGAAAAACAATCATAGAATGGTGGAGTAGCCTAATGCATCCATCCAGGATCGGCTGGTTTTAAAAGTTTGCATTTCAGTATTGAGTGAAAGTTTCTTCTCATCGTGTCCGTCTGCCAGCATGCCTGTGTTTGTGTCGTGTCTGGTTGGATATCCATGTTGCAGTCTCTCTGTGTCTGTCTTTCTCCATCCGTCCGCCTATAGGCTAGGCTACGGTACGTACATCAGAATAATAAATTCCACCGACCTAGAACGGTTCTTCAATGCCGACGTTGCTAAGAAGCGGTTGTGGGCGGCGCTACTTGCCAAGTAGGCTACGTGGGCAATGTATCCTTCCACCCATTCCACACAAGAATACTAGGAAACTGGTTTCGCTGCTGCAGAACCGTATTTGGACTTGAAAGGCGACAGAAAGTGAACATACAACAGAAGTATACGCTCTGGTTCTACTATCGCTTGAATTGGTCTGCGATCACATGTTTGCATCTTCTATGGAACCATGCAAGTAAAACGAATGGCCATCAAATCCATTCGCAATGATGCATTCCTTAGTCTTTTACAATTATGGTCGTTGAATTGTGATATTGACTTCCACCAATATCAGTCCTAGGTGTCTCTGTCCTGGTGAATATATCATATGGATACATGATACTGGCTCCACTTCATTATGGTACGATACATGAATACATCAGCTGATGTATTGCACTATACGCCAGGCGATACCATGGATGTTGCTAATAATTATTAATTAATAACCATTTGTTTGACACAGGTCTCAGTTACAATTTTAATGGTACTATATTATCATTGCTATTACAAAAAAAGATAAAAGAAATGCAACCACGAGACTATTTTTTCTCATGAAACGAAAGAGCTCAAAAACAGGATTTAGAATTCAAACTTAGCAAGCTGCTGCAGACATCCAATCTCACCATGGTCCTCTGTTGACTTATTTTTAACAACTTTTACTTTAAATTTCAAAAAAATAATAGAAAAGCATCATTGGCATAAGCTAGTAACCACAATGACCACTAACTGTACACTAGTGTTCTAATTGATTGTTGTCTTGGACCTAAAAGAAATGTCAATGCCATACATAAAAGTAAAAAATTAAGTAACCTAAATTTCTTTCTTTCTTAACATTACAATTTAATATGAAAATAACTGCGACAATGCGCCTACATTTTGTAGTTAAATTAACTTGTGCTTTATAAATCTTCACAATTATAATATTTACAACAAAAAAACGCATAGCCCATATCCTCTAAACTGTCTATGATTTCCTAATTGATCCATCATAACAGCATCACTCATTTAACAGATGTTTAACTAAAAATGAAATAACTTTCTTTCAAAATCAGCTGCTTTCGAAAAACTTTCGAAAATCATGTAATGCGTTAAAACAGTAATTTTTCATATCGAGAATCGGTTCTATTTCACGGCAATTGTTCTGGAATTTTAACAAAACAAAGGCCGTTCTCAGTTTGTTTCGAATCTGATTTTCCCGTTAGAACAACGACGACGAGACTGCTCGGAGGGGAATGTTTCACGACTCGTTTCAGCTGTTTCGTCACATCCTGAAACGCCCTCTGCCGAATAGAAACAGAAACACCATCACATTTCTACCACAGCCAACATTAGAAAACTAACATTGCATTAAACTCAGTTCATTGAGAATAAATAACTTTACTCAGATATCCCAAATGAAAAGCTGAGATCGAATTTTTCACACAAATTCTAGAAATTGAATATTTAATATTGAAACCATTTCTACCTGTGAAAACATATCCTCATTTTATAATAATTTGCTGACTACAGTCTTTGTTACTAATTATTTATTACTAATTTTTTGGCCATAACAACATTATTGGTATTAATAAACAAACACATAAGAGTATAACCATGAAACAACCTTTCCTTACAATAATAAAACTGAATATTCAGACATTGTGCCAAGGCAAAGTGTTAATAATAACAGGGTGGAGAGATGGTTTAATGGCAACGAGCTGGCACAAAGATAAGAAGCTGACATTATTATTATCATTATTATAATAATAATAATACCCACTATTATTACCATTATTATTATTATTATCATTATTTTTATATTTTTTAACAATGATCTTGTGGTAACGGCAAAAAGAAGAACAGCAGTCGCAATTATTTCCATTATTATTACCATAATAATTATTATTTGCATTATTATTATTACCATTATTATTATTATTACCATTATTATTATTATTACCATTATTATTATTATTTTAACCATTATTATTATTATTATTATTAACTTACCTGAACACATCGATTGCATTGGCCTGCATGCTGCAGTTCCTTAGCTACACCCTGAAACCGCGAGCAGACCATGAAGTGCGTCTCAACTGCTGTGTATGCTTGCTTGGCCACCGTCTTGTCACTTTCACCCAATTCCTCGTCTAAGACCTCGGCACCCTCTGCCAAATCCTTTCCAAAGCCAACGACTGCAACTAAAATAAGAAAATGGTTGAGTAAATAGTTGCATGACATCATGGTCGATTACGCATGTGCTTCCTTAAAAGAAGCAACATTTGGTACTTTAGTTTTGTATACTTTAGTATACCTATTTTTTATACTTTCTTTTACTTTTAGGTTTGCATACTTTCGTTTACTTTTAGGTTTGCATACTTTCGTTTACTTTTAGTTCAGAAAAAATTCGGTTTACTTTCAGTTTTGAAAACTTTGGTATACTTATAGTTTTGTATACTTGTAGTTTTGTATACTTTGGTATACTTGTAGTTCTTTATACTATGGTGTACTTTTAGTTTTGTATAAGGTGGTGCTGAAGTGAGAAAAAATTAAATTTATACATCAAGAATCGTGAAGAATGTAACAACTAAGCCATTTGCAACACTTGTCAAGTAGTGATAACACACCGTTTCCGCATTGTAAGTAATGGTTCTACAGGAAGCGAATAGGAAGACAAAATATTTAAAATATGTTGTATGCTCTTTCAAAGAATCCAATTCAATTACTACTGTAGTGCTGTCATCGTAATGCACCAGAATTTGAACTTTTGAACTTTGATTAGATATGAATGAATGAATGAATGAATGAACTGTAAAAGATAGATGCATTGATGGCTACTATCAGACACTACTACTAGACACTACAATGCAACGTTCTCACATCTGAGGATCAGATGGATGTATCCAGATTTGCCGAGGGCTAATGACAACAGAGGCCGTTGCCCTCGAAAAAATTAGTTTAGGATCAGATTAGAATGAAATTGAAATAAAGAGACGCCCTCCTTGCCTGATTTCTCGCTTCGTTTTGCCATATCAAACAGACTCTGTGAGTTGGAGTTTCGTTGAAAGAAGGATTTCCTCTGCGCCAGTGTGGACTCTGACGATGCATTTGAATCGGTGTCTTTTGATTCAATGTCGTTCGATTCATCGACGTCATTGGACACGTCCTTTCCAACGGATTTGTTGTCATCTGTCTTATCGTCGGCTGATGGAGAGACGTCCTTTTTTAGATTCCATGTCCATCCATTGAGAACATTTCCAAATTGAAACCCTAAGAGCAATAAATAAATAAATGGTGAGACACGGTGGCCGATTGGTTAGAGTGGTCGGCCTGTAACGCGAAGTGTACGGGTTCGGTCCCCGTCCAAGGAGTTAACTATGTAGAGACCTTGAGCAAGTCACAATTATTGCTGTGGGTCATGGTGGTATAGTGGCGACGTCGTTGCCTTGGAGCCGGAAGGTTCGAGGTTTGAATCCACTTCGCCGCGTAAGGACCTTGGGCAAGTCGTTCACTCGCAATTGTTCAGCGCTTCGGCGTGAAACTCAGATGCAGTGTCCGCTCTGCATTCAGGAGCGCCTCTGATTAGAGAGAGCTTCAAGGGGCGATATAACAAGTGCACATACAAACAAACAATACAATTGCAGTTGCACTGTCAAGGCATGAGCCTTATTTATATAAAATTTCAGTTGTATTGTAAATGAAGAATCACCAAGAATCAACAACTAACACAGTTCAGACAATCAGTTAAAAAAAGACAACCCCATAAAGGAATCGCCTTAACTGTAGATGAATTTGCAACGCACGAATATACACAACGTTTGCACTTACGTATACAAATTATTTTAACTTCACTTAAGTCACCTTCGGAAAGAAACCAAGAGTAAAACAATACACTGAAGCATGTCTCTGCCAGCCATATTGCATGTGCTCTCGGCTGATATACAAGTTTCCCCGTACATCAACCATTGTATTTTTAAAAATACATAAAACTTAAAATAAATAAAAAAGTACAATAGAACGTAAAGTCGACAATGTGCAAAAAATTTACCATGTTTCAGTTTCTGCAGAACTAGTTCCATGGTTGCCAAAGCATCTTCACGTGGATTGTGGCCAGATTTGCTCATCTGAATATCTCGACTGAAACAAAGAGTTAATTTTAACCATTTAAAAAATTCTATTATCATTGTCGTTAAGCCCAAATCAACTGAAATAAGAGTTGCATGCAAGCACACACAAGGCCATTTAAATAGCGCATTTCAGAACCTTACCACTGTGCCAAAAGCAATTTATAATCATGTGCAAAGCAAACAGCTCTGCAATTATTTATTTATTTTATTTATTTATTACGAGCACTTTATAGTGTGAAAGATAACTGACTACAAGTTAGAATTATCTGTTAAAAACTCATGTGGGAAAGATATTTTGCTAAAAGATTATCTGTTATATAATTTAAATTGCAATTAGAGTGTGCATGAAAAATCTGTCCAGTTTCTCAAAACCATTACAGACGCAGTGTACTATGTGTACAGTGTCCCCAGTGCCAAACGAAAACCCTTACGCCACATAAATTTATATCTATGACAGAGCTTACCAATATAAACTGATTTATTTTTTTGCCATGTAAAAAAATCAGTTGGTAAAGTTCAACAAAATCAGATTAAAACTGTAAAGTAAAAGCAATCAAATACCCGAGGAAAGCCGATGTTAAGCGCTTCAGTCCAGGCTTTAAAGACGGCGTACCGGAAAGATTATAAATGACAGACGTGTCAATGACATATGGATGAAACATCTGAAAACATTCCGGTAAAAAACACAAAATAAAAGTTATAATGCGGGGAAAAAAATTAATAAATTTAACATAGAAACCATCATGTACTAACTGCTGAATGCCGAGCAAATGTGGAGCGTGATGGTGTAGTGGTGGGTTCGGTGCCTTGGATCCAGAGGGTTCCAGGTTCAAATCTACCTCAAGCCGCCGTGTAGGAACCCTGAGCAAGTCCTTCACTCGTAATTGCACATGCGCTTCAGCGTGAAACTCCAATGCAGTGTCCGCGCTGTAGTCGAGAGCACCTCTGAGTAGAGAGTGGGAGAACCTCGAGTATAGAGCGGGAGCATCTCTGAGTAGAGAGTGGGAGAACCTCGAGTATAGAGCGGGAGCATCTCTGAGTAGAGAGCTTGAGAGGGTGCTATAGCAAATGTGAAACAAAGAAAAATAAATAAAAAAGTCAAGGACAGTCACTGTTTACACACAACCTTCCACTTTGGCAGACAGAATGAGTAGAAGGATGTAATGGACACCTTGCATGGCTGCCAACAGTTAAACTCGACTCCTGTAATATTTTGCGCTCATTCATTCATTACTCATCATAATCAAACTGCACTGTATCAGTTTGAAAAATAAACGAAGATTATTCTTGAAAACGTGGATCACATGGTTTGTCATGCGTGAAATTCGCCCATGTTCATAGGTGCTTGTTATATTAGTGTAGCGGCTAGCACAATTGAGAGGTTTGGGTTTGTAAATCAAAGATCATAGCCACCTAGTGTAAAAATTAAAATAAATTAATGACAAAATAATCAAACTGACATAGAATATTCATAACACAGATGGCAAACAACCTCTAAGGCATGAAGGTCGTTGTTGAGAGATTGACCGACCAAGACAGAGTCGCTCGGAAGGATGGATCGAAGATTCTGCTGAACATCTTTTAAAGTTGTCGTTACATTTTTCAGCAGAGATTCACTCACTCCACTAAACCTGCAGCCACAATCATGAAAGCGATAACATCAGATATAAGTAACATATTTTCCAATTGTTCAATATATGACAACCACAAACAGTTTTTTAAAAGGTGTCTAAAATCACTCAAGATGTTTTCTACAGCAAAGGGGACGAGAAAATTTGCTAAAGTCTTTATGGATAACACCAAGATCTTGGTTGCTGTAGCCGAATTGAGAACAGCAGCAACCCCAATGATGTTTGCTCATTAACTGACAAAATTATCAGTTCTTAATGACAGCTTCACTAAAGCTGAGGACAAGAAGACACTCCGAGGGTAATCTACAGGAGCTTTCTAAAAAAAACCTATGAAAAAATTAATCAACTCTAATTAACTAACCACATTTCACATCTACCTGTAACCATGTTGTCACTTGTAAACCTAAGGCCTAAAAAAATGTTGTGTTTCCGGAAACAGAGCTAATAAAAATTGGGTAGGTAGAAAAATATTTTTTTGGGTTTTTTGAGGGGGTAAAATATTTTTATGCAGTGACTATCCAAAAAAGTATACCCCACTAGTCTTTTTTGCACAAAGTTACACGCTGCAACAAAGTACGTGTTCTAAGCAAGTATAAACTGCCTATTTCCCGCCTGTCTGCACCTAAAACTGCTCTAGAAACAGTCCTATTAATTTCATTTTGTTGAAGTTTTTTCTGTTATGTCAATACAAATGTCAAAAAAATTAATAATAATTTAAAATTTTTCTATAAAAATTTTTTAATGAAAAAACCGTTTTTTAATAAAATTTTTCTACAAAATTATTTGAGTCGCGGCAATAAAAGAGGGTCGGTCGGGTTACCGGAAACACAACATTTTTAGGCCTAATTTATAATTTAACATAATGCTCAATGCTAAACTCCAGAACGTAACAAGGGATATTATTACATTTCAGTTGATTGCATTGTTAATTGTTACGTTATGTTAATTGTAAAAGTGAAGATACTGATTGTGTCACGTAAACGTTATGTTAATTGTAAAAGTGAAGATACTGATTGTGTCACGCAAACGTTATGTTAATTGTAAAAGTGAAGATACTGACTGTGTCACGTAATCAACAACGGTGCCACGTGGCTTCACGAGACTCTGATAAACTAATTCGAGCTTTTCGTTGACAACAGCAACCCACGCCAGCTCCTCGCTCTTCCTCTTTGTTCTCACCTGTTAAAAAAATGTTTTGCATATATTTCTGTGATTGCAGCACCCATAATGTTCTTGTTGAAACGAAATTCACGTAAGATACTTTACTACTCAATTAACTATTAAGACTCATTGCCTAAGGATGTTAAGGCAATACCACATGACAGAAATATTATGCATGTAGAAATTGTACATGCATAATGCATACATACATACAGCACTTGTATGCATACTTACTTTCTCCTGGCATGAAAAACTTTGCATTTCAAGACACTCACCCATTAAGCTACACTGTCAGCCTGTGTTTACTGTAACTATCTATAACCAGACATGATCACTAGACCAGTGACCACACTAGAGTAAAAAGAACTACTAACTCAGAATTTTATGAAACCTTCCCCCGCCATAAACAGTTACGCACCCATATGCAAACTGCCCAAATCTAATCAATCCTTGTGTACTTTGCAGTGGAATGCCCTTCTTGCCACAATTCATTCTCAGATTTCGTCAAGAGGTATTAATACTATTTCTGCCCGCTGTCTCAAGACTTTTCTTTTTTCGAAGGGTTCTCCAGACAGGGAGTGCCCCGATTAGGTTGTACTGCGAGAAGTGGTTTATAAATCCATAAATAATATAGTATAGTGTATGGATGGAACCTAAGTACTGAAACTCGCTATAAATACGTTAAAAACATTATACATATAGGCCTAATACTAGATTATTGAATCCTTACCATCTCACAATCGATTGCAAACAGTGGACTGAAATCGGTTGGAAGTGTATACAACGGCTTTGAGAATTTGTATGTTGCTAACTGAGCTGAAAAAACCCACAAAACAACATTTATTTTTAAAACAGAATGAACTTAAGAATATTTAGCGGTGCAAAAGTTAAATGTATGCAGTACTTGGTCTTCCAATGACGTCTGCTAGATCTTTTACAGATAGATCCAAAATTTACTCGGGATAAGACAGCAGAATTCAAAGACTTCATGCAAACTGGTTCTGTTATAGAATTACTTGTACCCACACGCCTTTAGTATTCATTGTGCTGCTACAGCGTGGTGGTGTGGTGGTGGCATTGTTGCCTTGAAGCTGGAAGGTTCGAGGTTCGAATCCACCTCGCCGTGTAAGGACCTTGGGTAAGTCCTTCACTCACAATTGCTCAGCGCTTCAGCGTGAAACTCCGATGCAGTGTCCGCTCTGCATTCTGGAGCGCCTCTGAGTAGTGAGAGCTTGAAGGGGCGCTATAACAAGTGCACATACAAACACTGTCTCTACCCAAACAACATAGAGACACATATGAAATACAATGATACAGAAGGATTGCCCACAAAACATCGAACACACAATGAAGAATGAAAACAAGAGATTGCACATTGACACCTCAAAGAAAATTTAAAATCATATTCACATTTGCTAAATCAAACGCAGCTCTCTGTTTCATCACCATAAATAAAATATTTCAAAACACAAGAGATTCGTTCTTACTGGAATTGAGGAGCGGCATCGGATATCCCTCCAATCTCATCTGCTCCTCGTGCATCAACAAATCGAGGCACGATATAGCTCTGTGTGATGGTGACAGTGATAATACAGAGCTCACTTCTTCATTGTCTGTCTTTGCATTGTTAGGACCGGCAGTAGCAATTTTATAGTTTCTCATCGTTCCATTATCTAAAAAAAGCAAATGAACAGAAACAATGACAAAATAATAAATCATCCAATCGACCATTTATAAAGCTCGTTCTGGGAATAAATATTGAGGTCGATTGGCCATGTAAATACTATGTAAATACGACGTTAACTATGGCCAAAATTTAAAATGTTCCGAACTTGGGAAAAGGTGTTTTTGAATCGCGAACCCCCCATATTTGTTTTCGGGTACTAAAAAGTATTTTTGTAAATTTTTGGAACAATCGATCGCGTCGATCAGACAATTTTTGACTACAAATAGTGCTACATAAAATCGTACGTTTCTATTTTATAGGTCTAGATATTGTTTCACATACTCCATTAATAATACATCCAGGGCTGTACTGGTAAAAATTTAGGCGAGTACATGCTACGGCCGAAAAACTTGATTTTTTTAGTCATCAGTTAATTTTTCTGAAGATTTTGGCTTTGTAGTGCATTTCCACGGCGGAAGATTAGCTATTAAACTCGCTAATTTTCAGTCAATTTGAGTCTTTTAGTTCCAATGTAACGCAATTTTCTGCTGTTTCCATTTTTTTATCTTACCTCTTCGTGAGGTAAGTATACGCTGTATAAATGTGTGTACCCGCATTTTCGGAACGCACATGATGCCAACAAAATTTCTTAGGTGATTACATCACATTACATGCCCTGAATACATCTCACCAAAGAGGACCTTACCTGATTCATTGCCATACTTTTGTTTATTCATAAACATCAGTTGCCTGGTACTCAACGGAACACGGAATAACTCCTCCGCAAACGGCTTCCCATACTGACTTGGACTGATAACCTGAACCTTCTGAAATGTCAACACATTTTAAGAATATAATCATGTATTGTTTCTAAACAGTAACCAAGCAATGAAACGTATTATTCTAAAAACTTACATACACATTGCATGCAGATTTTCTAACTTTAGAATGACTCACAAACTGTCTATCTCATCAAAAGACTTCACACTGTAGCCACAACCCAATCCAATCGATAAACAATAATTTAAATATCAACTATTATCCCTAATCACGAATATCCATTCAAAGTGGCATGGTCTTAACACTGATGAGCATATTTAATGACACTGGGTCATTTCAAGAATGATAGTGTCACCCTCCTCCAGGCTTGGGACTGGCACTGCCAAAGTATGAGCAGTGACCAAGTTAAAACAGCTGATGAAATCAGGTTTGTTTTAAGTAATCAGCAAATCAGTTAATTGAACCACAATTCAAAACAACTGTAATTCGAATACAACTGCAATTTTATAATGCCCTCCTTCCAAAGTGCAGAAACCAGGCAGCCATTAATACATCTATAGGTTGACAGATTTAAATAAACTTAAGATATAGGAATCAGTATAAGACAACTATAATTATATACCACTGAATGAATGAATGAATGAAAAAAGCTTCTGATCTAACCACAGCAGAATAATATGATTCCAGAATCAATCAATTTATTACAAAACAGTCAAATTTTTCAATAATTTTTATTTTATTTTAAAGAAACGCACAGAATTACCAACCATTGGAAAATTATCCACAAGATACTGGAAAGAATCTGGATACGTGGCAAAGTCGACACATGACACCGACTCAATCACTATGACGACAACACGTGACAACTTTATCTGGCGAAGCAACTTACACCATCTGTAAAAACATAACCACAACATATTTTACACCATCTGTAACAAAACATCACCACAACATATTTTACACCATCTGTAACAAAAACATCACCACAACATATTTTACACCATCTGTAACAAAAACATCACCACAACATATTTTACACCATCTGTAACAAAAACATCACCACAACATATTTTACACCATCTTAATTAGCACAGTCAGCACTATTGATATGCCTCAAAGGTTATGGCAATACAAGTGTCAAGCTAACTACTGTAACAAGGGCTGACTCAGTCCTCCACTTTCTGGAGGTGATAGTTAAACGAGCAGTAGAGGATGGAACCAGTGCCTAATAGGCTGCCATACAGTCAAAGGCCTCTCTCACATAATCTACAGATACACGCTGTGATTTGTTGATTGGAAAGGAAATTTATCACCAGAACGCTGTGTCTATAGATGACTTGTTCAATGCTAACATTTCAGTAATTTTAGTAAACTTGTGATTTAATTTGTAAGTTTTATTACCAATTATTACTTCGATGCATCATAACGATGTTTTAGGTCACTTTGTGCGTTTGCAAGTGGAGTAATAAAGAAAATACTTACTTACTTACTTTTAAAATCAACTCTTGGTCCACTAGTTATCATGTGTTCCTATTATTTATATGACTTATACAATTAATTTTTCTTGGATTGAACAAAGAACAATATGTAGACTACAGGGAAGCAGCCAAAATCGCATTCTCTATTTTTCTGTGCCATATAAGGTTCACCACAATTAAATGTTGTCTTGAACTCCCAAACCTCTGCCTTGTCAGACGTTTTTGCTTCACAGCCTTCACAAAACTATTTATTTAGCTGATGAATATAACTCACTAAACTACAGGGCATGATGGTATTACTGCGAAGATGTACTGTTTTTTCGAATTAAATGACTGTGTGCTAATGTTTACAAATACCTTCTCTTGAACTTGCATTTCCAAGCCAATGGAAACATTCTTGAATGGAATTTTCTGAATGTTTAATGTTTCTGATAGCTAACAGATAGATAAGTGTCAACCCAATTAGTATCCAATATCACATCAGAGCCACATATATAGAAAATTCCTAATTCCACAGCAAACATAGGTACAGTGAAAACTTTCTATACAGAGAAGCCAACCTACCGTGGCTTGTAACTTGCAGCAGGTCCCTGCAGTGCATAGAGCAGCAGATGTTGAATATCCATTGGATAAATGACCGGAACTTCCTGACCATTCTCTTGACCGCCTTGCACTGGATTAACCAGTAAATCATCAAGCGTTAGGAAGATCTTAGGCAGTTGCTGCAGAAAAACAAAAAAGCTTATCACGCACTCTTCTCATTTGTTATGAAAAACATGGTAAGACAGAAGCATCCAAACACTATATAGTAAATACCAAAATGAATAAACAAACTGTAGATTCCTTAGTGGTTGCATAGCACTACAATGTCCCAACAGTTACTATCTCAGAGGCAAACCAAAAACCTTCACCCTCCACATCACAAGGACAGCCCTACAGCTTTAAGGCTACATCGTCAGATATATGTACAGAAGAAGGCCGCAATTCTTTTCGTTAAACTGTCTTAACAATTTAGCGACATCGGTTTTCAGTGCACATTCATCGCTACAGTGTTAATTAAGCCATTAAATCATCATTGAACGTTCGAATCATGCTATCATTGGGTCAATTAAGTAAATTTTTGCCCTCTTCAGTCTGTCTTTTGCAACCCATATAAGAAATATCAAATAATAAAAAATATCTGTTTTTATTAAAAGAGACGAATCGGAGTGTCACACCCCACCAAGTTAGTTACATGTCGAAGCACATTCACGAGAAATAAATGAAAAAATACAGAACACTGTCAGTGGTCGGTGGCAAAATACATGCATACATGACATTAAAATTGGGTTCAATAAATATAAATGAATTAAAAAATATTCTGCAAATATGTAATTAAATAATTGTTATCGTTACCATTGCAATCTTCTGTCGTTCTCTTAGTCTTGCTCGTAGACTTGCTAGTTCTTCACTGGTTACAACTTTTTGTTCAATTACCTCCAGTGACTTATTCACTTCTGCATCAAGTTGTTTAAACTTCTAAGCAAAAAACAGAAAAAATTAATAGATCACCATTAGCATCTTATATCATCTGTGTCTCTAAGATCATATAATCAGACATAGTGTTCTTGCATATCTTGACATATGTAGTGTTGATAGCCTCCCATCTGCATATTAGGAACCTAACAAGACAAAAACAAAACCGCAAGAACATGCTACATGTTCGTATCACCCTAAACTCTTGCGTAACTGAGACTATGCTCTTCAAACAAAGAATACATGTAGTATTTTGAGAATGACGTGTAAACAAGAGCTATAAAATTATTCCCGGTTATTATGAAGACCAAACTGCATGCCACGTTTAGTTCAACTTGGCATACAATACAGTTATATCGGCAAAATCGCTAATGTAATATTCAGGTAATTACTTTTTCAGCTGGCTCATCTTTTTCGACTAATTCCAGAAGCACTTCAAGTTTCCGTTTCTTCGATAGTTGACGTTTTTCTTTTTTACAGGACATTTTCAACGTTTAAGCACCAAATCCAAAACACGAGGTCCCACATAGAAAAAAAAAATAGCTAGAACGGAACCAAATAAACTTTCATTTCTATTTCCGGTTTGGTTAAGTTCATCAGTGGTGTTGCTGGGCAGTGCTGGCAAAGACCTTTAAGTTACGTAACTTAAAGGTCTTTGGTGCTGGTGCTGCTATTTGCTAGCTTACGTATTGCCACTCACTTCAACGAAGAGTGTAATCTCTTCAATTATTGACGACTGTCACGACTTTATGGAGTCTAGCCTATTGCACCTTTCATACCTGACGAAATGGTAGAGGCAAAATAGCTGTCCTCGCTGGAATGTGTAGACCGTAGAGAGGAATTTTGGGTTGGAAATCATCAGGAGAGAGAAAGAGAGACAGACAGACAGAATACAGAGAGAAGGGTTGTAAGACAGCCTGGAAGAAATTACCAGACCATGGCAAGCGTGTTACAACACAGGAATCTAAAATTTCTGACCAGACGGGTTGTCGAAACACCGGACTGTGCGGTTCATTATGGGACACCTGGCAAGCTCACGGAATAATTGAAAAAATTAATGGCATGCACCCCGACTTTTTAGCTAGAAGTATGCTACGAACTTTTCAAAGTGACAGCTAGGTTTTCAGCCAAGTACGGTTCTTCAAGTTATATATACTGGGCTCGACATTTTTTAGCCGATTTTTAGAGCGTTTCATTTACGTTCACTCAACCTTGATATTCCTCGAGTTCTTTTTGTCTTTTCGCCGCTGACTGGCAAAGAAAGAACACAACTCAGAACGAAAACTACAGAAAAGAACAACAAGAACAAAGACAACAAAGAAAGAAAACGACAAAAAACTGATCCATTATAACTGGAATACTGGATTACACATTCAGCATGCTACCGAAGCCGCTAATAATTATTGTGGGCTTTGAAATTTTAACAAGTAACACAGTAAAGAACCACTGATGCATTCATGAATATGCTTTTAATCTCAGCACTTCCTGTCTTTGATATAAACTGACATTGCATTGACCTTCAAACAATCGAGCGATACCTTGCATTAAATAATCATAAGTTACAAATAAAATCAAACTTAATTGTACATCGTCACAAAAGAAATTTAATGAGAATTGCTTTAATTCTGACTTTGACGTGAAATATCCAAAACAACCTCCTTTTAGATAATTGGTGTGCAGTAAATCATACTTTTGTAGTACAAACAAGGTGAGAAATAAACACAATGTGCCTCATTTCGAATCCTTAAAACACTACTGTCTTTCTGTGTGCATTTAGAAAAGAATTTTCAAAGATATACTTAATTTGTCATGCTTGGAAATGACATGTTGGATATTCGAACCCCACTATTAACCTTCATACTCAATTTAAACTACTACCATTATGTTACACCGGTGGCCCCACAAGTGGCTTTAGAACTATCCTGCTCAATCTTGCATCTTGTACTTGCAAGATTGAGCATACAATAAGCCTCTTAACAACTTTTAGATATTATAATTATCACAATATTATAATTATGCGACTCTAAAAGTACTTTTAACCAGCATTTAATAATGCAACAGGTCGAAGTAATTTGTGTCAAAATTTACTTTATAGTTAGTTGCATTATTCCCATCCATCTCAAGCAGTACAAGAAATAGCAATTTCATGCAATTTAAAACTTCAAGTTACTTAATTGACTCATACATCAAATGTTGTACAAACGCCTTAAATCAAAGTTAACTTAGAATCTTAACATGTTCCAACAATGGGCATCACTTCATACATGTGTATTATTATATTTATACTTAATGATGAGTGTGTGCCAAAATGTATGGGAAACAAACACACTCGTCATTAAATGGTTAATTAAAGCCCATTGTTAATGCAAAAAAATTAACCCACATTCTGCCACTCTGGCTCCAAGTATACAACAAAAAAACACAGGTAGCTCATGTGCAAGGTACGACATGGTGACCGATTCACAACATGACTAACTTTGCAAGACAACCTAGAAAGAAGGCCTTGTGTAGGTAGGAAGATTTAAAAAAAAGAACTATGGCTACAAGAAGCTGACAATCAACTAGAAATGTTGTCTAGTATTGCATCAATGTTTGGTGTAAATTGAATTTTGTGTCCGATATGTCCAATGACTGTCATGTCGCCCCATTTCTGCGCCTTTGGATCAGCGTTGTTCTCAACTTCACAGACAACAACTTCCTAAAATGTCAATACAAAGAATAATAAAGAACAAAGTACTTGAAAACAAAAACCATATCATAGCAACAACTGTATTCTGGTTCAACAATAGGCAGCACACACACAATAGCACATCCAAAAAAAACTAAGATCAAACTAGGACATATGGATGGAAAAATTAATTAAGGAAAAACAAGTTAAAGACAGGTAAAGCATGACAAAGGTACGTGAGAGAGTTAAGCTAATAATAATAATAATATACCGTAATATCAAAACATAACAATATTAATAGAGACAGCAAGAACAATAATTATAAATAGTAATAATAATAATAATCGTTTATTAATTCAAACTGACAGATATGCAGTAAGATCATGCGATATAGTACTGACAGATGATAACAAGTTCAACAACAGTCAAATTTAATCATATGGCAGCCTGCAAACGCGCCCATCTGCCCGACTGCTCATTTCATAGTCACCTCTGTAGAGTTAAAGGCAGTCAACCTTATGGAACTCACGGGTATTGAACCCATATCCTTCTGATCTTTATGCCAGCGTGTTACCACTCAGCCATCTAACTGATTTACAGTACAGTAGCATAACTTAAGAAGGAAGTGGTCCATATCTTAAGTCCAGTAATAAGTTTATAATAGTCCTGAAATTACTGCATCTGTTATCTGAAGCACTGTGCCTGTGAGTAATCAGAAACACAGCCTGACTTTTAAAAAGGAAAACAGACTGAAAATACAACAAATACCTGCAGAAACGTAGAAGGCAATGGTGAGCCTTCAAAGGTGACACTTCCAAGTTCAAATTCCACTTTTCCCGATCTTCTAACCTTCATTTTCCCTAGAAATCCTTCCGTGAAGTCATTCAACGAGTGTGCCTCTGTTTCAACGTCCTAGCAACAAACAGCAGAAACACCAAGTAATAACAACTTTGACGTCAGCGATGATTTAGGGATATCGTCATTGGAACATTTTAACAACCGGCTGTAATATTGCTTTCCCAGTCACTTTTCGTACACTTTTGCCACTAAAGTGCTAATGGATGCCTATGTTAAGCTTAGCAACACTTAATGGATGCTTTTGAACAGTCTAGAATTGATGAATATTTAACCAGGGTTGTAATTGCAAATTAAAGGCGAGTACACGCTACAGTTGCGAGGTTATGTGCTAGCACCGCAGATACTTACCGTCTGAGTTTTTCCTGTTGTTTGATTCGACTGTGAATTGGCCAACGTGGAAGTAGATGGAGCGGTGCTTTTCGAAGGTGGATGGCCGGGAAGAATGTCGGGCAGATGAATGAAAAACAGTTTCTTGCTACCTGCAAAGGAAAAATGCCCATTGATGCCTTTAGAAGCAAACACTGAATTTAGAATAATTAAAGAGACAACAAACCATTATTGCGTTTCTGAAGTTGCGATTCTTATGTCGTACAGAAACCTTGCTGTTCGGCTAATATTTCAAAAATAACTTGCCTGCAACATAAACTCCTTGCTCCTACTTTGCCTGCTTCTCCTTAGCGCCTCCTTTGAAACCATTCTGTTTGATCATGGTTTCATGTCGTCAGGTGGGTAACTGCCTTTGAGTTTTCCTTCAAGTTGTGCTAGATAAATTGCAATTGACAATAATCTTCATTCAAGGTATAATATCGCCACGATTTTATGCAATACGAGACAAAACTGAAAGACAATGTAAGATGACGTACTGGTAACTGGAGTGAAGATCTGTTCAACTGTTGGCGGCAGAAGCTCTGGATCCCAAGGCACGATCACTTTTGGCTTTCGATGAATTGGTTCCGAGGATCGGTCTACGTCTTTCGGTTCATCTTTCACTGCAAACAGATGCAACATCATCATCATCATCATCATCATCATCATCATCATCATCATCATCATCATCATCATCATCATCATCATCATCATCATCATCACAAGTGGGGCCGCGGTGGTGTAGTGGTGGGTTTGGTTGCTTAGAGGGTTCCAGGTTCAAATCCACCTCAAGCCGCAGCGTAGGGACCTTGAGCAAGTCCTTCATTCGCAATTGCTTGTGCGCTTCGGCGTGAAACTCCGATAGTGTCCGCACCGTAATCGGTGACTCTGGGTAGAAGCATGAAGGGGTGCTATAGCATAGCAAATGTAATAAATAAATAAATAAATAGTAAAATATCACCTACTTTTTGACAAAACCCATTTTTTGGGTTTCCCTCGAATTTGACAAGATTATTGTACAGATGAAACAGTTGGGTAACTTGGGAATATTATTAAGGCTCTAAGACATTTTCAATAACTGTCCATAAATTTCAGAACAGAGTTCAATTTGAGTAATTCCAGAGCGAGTGGCACCCACCGTTCCTTTAACACTAACCTTTGATTTCTGTATCAGATGAAGATGCGACAAGAGGAGTCTTCAAATCTGGCAAAGTCTCTTCTTTCGACTCTTTCTTTTGGTTGTCTAGTAAAACCGGAAACATCGCTGGATTCGTCGTCGCCAAAGACTCATCGTCGAGAAACTGGACATGGAAAGATAATTAATTAATTAATAATTAATTTATAAATAATTAATTGATAATTAATTTTGCCATAATTTGTCACGTATCCCATAGAGCTCAAGTAGCCCAGCAGTGATTTGTAAGTAACTAATTAATTTTAAAAGTACCAGTAGTGCCTAGTAAGCAACTAATTAATCATAACAGCAGTTAAAAACTCCCCCATTATCACGATAGATATAATTCCGAATTTCATGTTGCTAAGGCTCAAAAGCCACTATATCATTTCAACTTAAGACTTAGGATGTCTCAAATTGAGTATGAACTGTCTGTATCTTAGTCGGCTAATCTTCTGGATATATTGATCTGATTTACAGCTTGATTCTAGTTGATGCCTGGTGAACCTGATCTCGGCTCTAGAAGGAAGTAACTAATTAACAGCAACATTAGAAACTCACATCATCCCGATAGATATCTTTGAGAATCGCATCTGTCTCCCCCTCATCCTTTACTTCATCTTTCACTTTGATAATGCCAGAAGAAGATTCTGCGGCAGAAGATCCACGCGAATATGATCCAAAACCACCTCTGCCACCACCGCTACCACCGCCGCCACCCATTAAAGATGGAGGACCTGGAACTGAACAGAAAATCTATACTAGTTAAATATCCTTGCGATCCAATGTGCAAACCTCTCTGCTAACTCTTTCCATACTATTACTCGCTGGTCTGTAGAGCATCTAGATATCTTTGTTCCTGGGCAAGAACTACAATGGCTCATCATTGGAAGTTGGTAGTCGATGTTATGTCTCTATGAAATGACTTTTCCCCCAATCCATAGTAAGATTTCGGTTGGGAACCCATCATCACACCGTTGCTGTTTGAACTTACTTACTTAGAACCTAGTCCTCCCAGGTCTGCACATCGGGCAACGCATCTTATTTTCTGCGTTGTTTCTGTTGCGCGTGTTTTTTTACCCGGGTGGGTTGCAAGCCAACCGCGGCTTGCTGCTTGAGGACATCCTTATATTTTGGGGCTGTCACGCTGAGAGTACCTCTGAATTGCTCGAACTGAAAAGGAGCTTTATGAATTCTCAGATACGATACATTAACTAAAACCAACACAAAACTCTGACAACAACAGCAATAAAACAAGAACTTAAAACAGTTTCGATTTGCAAATGCAAGGAGCATTACATTCAGATAGACATCAAAAACTTATTCAAAATTCAGAAATAACACTAAGAATTCTGTTACCTTTTGGTTTATTATTAGACCACTCTTCAAAGATCGACTTCTGATAGACCAAGTTCGAGCCACGACCTTGACCCCTGCCACGACCTCGACCTCCCCGGTCACCTCGGTCATTGCCTCTCTTCCTACTCTGAGAACCTTCATTCTGCTTCGGCTTTTCGGGCTCAACAGGAACATCTAGGCGCCTGACAGCAAAAATACACAAGAAAATCAACATCAATGTTATAATTTTTTTCTAATTTCAAAATCTTGAGTGAGATAAGTCACCTCTTAAACAGCAGTCCTTTGAGGCATGATCAGAGTTGAAAGATATTCATTGAAGAATTGAAGTGCAGATACGCTGAAGTCTCATAACTATGCACTTATGATAAAACAAACTTTATATAACATGCTCAATACATGGATAAAAAATTAATTGTTATATAGCGCAACTCTGTATAAGCGTACCTGATGTACAGCAAAGATATTAACATAACTACTAGAAAACATTTTCCTAAGACTTGCATGACCTGAGAATAAACTGTTAATTTCAGGCGATGGTATGTTCAACACATATGAAAAATACCAAATAATTATGCAGAAATATAATACAGAGAGCATCTGGAATCATTTTGTCGAACCACAATCTTGGGCAAAAGTCAGATTTTAGAAAGTGAACAGAGGCAGCACTTTATTGTACCAAAATACACAAATTTCCGCAATGAAAGCAAAGCTGATAAGAACTGTGTTCTTAAAAGACTTTTACTAGTCAAATTCAAATGGAGTATAGATCTTCAAACATTAACATTACCCTAGTTAGTTTAACATAACATACAGGCGTCAGTATTTCCCAAATTTAACCCAACCCCCAACTACTTTTCAACACAAAACTTCATAACTTCTAGTGCATGGAGCTTTAAAGTAAAACCAGCTGTATAGTTGTTGATGATAACAAAAATTTCAACTTACTCTTTCTTGATTGGTATGTTAGGTATGATAGGGGCAAACGTTCTTTTAGTGCCACCTCGACGATCTCCTCGCATTCCTTGTACAGCTCCTCTCAGTGTCAGGTCTCGCGGTGGTCGCATAGAAGGCAGTCTGAACAAAATAAAACAACAGTCTATTAAATTCAAAATAAATGCATGTATGTATGTATGTATGTATGTATGTATGTATGTATGTATGTATGTATGAGCACTTGTTATAGCACCCCTTTAAGATTTTCTACTCAGTGGCACTCCCAGTCCAACCAAGATCAAATATGGCAGTTTTTAAAGTGTGAAATGAACTTAGGTACCAGGCGGAGTGCAACAGAGAGCTCATACCAGTTGCAAGAGCAAGACACAGAGACAGAGCGCTCATTGGGTCATGAAAAACTGGTAGCATAAATTTTCAGAGATTTAATGGCACACACGGAACCATGCTTGTTATATTCTACATGATTACCACCGTGGGATACTTATAACTTAACAGACCAACAGTGCGCCATATAATTTACTCCGGTTACAGCAATTGCATGAAATCATCATCATCATGCCTTCCAACTGGAACATTGTTTTCTGTCTTCTTTGATGCACCATCGCCGTCCATTGGCAACACTAGATGGCGTTGGACACCTAAAAAAACGACACAATGAAACCCATTTAATAAACGCTGAAAAAATATCAGTACCGATACACACATAAAATACATGATTTCTCTATAAAACACATTATAAAGACTCGTATCTGAGGTGGAACGGGCAGCTTGAATGTGTGGTGATGCAGCCATTAGCCTGTGGGTTGCGGCAAGTCATTTGATCTGTCTGTACTGCTCTTGACCTGCCTTATGATCTGCCAAAATTCTTTGAAATTTTCAATATTCTTGCGTTTAATTTCTTCAACCTACCGGGAAAAAAAACCATGACACTGAGCAACCTGCTGAAATTATATACTGGTGCTGCAGCTGCAATTAGTCTTCTCGGAGGCATGCAGTCATTAGTATGAGTACATAGATCGCACAATCTGCCAGTAGGAAGATCATGAGATGAAAGACAGAACTGGTCATGTTCCATATATCTGAAGTTAAAAGGTTAAGTCTATGCTTCACACCCAAAGCTGACTCTTGACGCAAGACTATTGGAACATTATTCTTCTTCATTGGTCAACAGTAAGAACCTGTAGCACAACAGCTCACTGTTCAATGAATGTCGCTTGAAAGAGTAACTTTAACTGCTTAGATTCTCTGTCACCAATGCTCACCATCAGCATTATATAGTGAAATTGAAGTCTTCCAACACTGCAATTATGATCAGCAAGAGACTGTAAATCATCATCAAACAATGCATCTCGCTTTTTCATAAATAAATATCGAACCTCAGACAAGAAGTATTAGCTCTCTCGCGTGTCTGATAATAACCATCCCTGTAAAATCTGTAACTCAAAATCTAACACAGCAAGCGTAACAACCCTTTCCAGCATACAGGTGTGTGATTTCTAGAATTTAATTATAAGATTCTTATAAGGAATTTAGTTCGACACGTTCAATAAATATTAAAAGGTAAAAAGTCAACGAAGCCCTACGTATATCTAAATTTCTCGCAACACAGATCAAAACGTGTTTCGAACATAAATTAAATAATTATAGTAGTGAATAATTTTGAAACGTAACCGGTTTCCTAGTTCTTGATTTTGCTCAAAATAATCAGTCTTTCTGGTTCTTTTTGCTTTTAAAATAATAAAATATCACTTTGAGCGATAATAGAATGATTTGCCGCAATTTTAAACATCTCGCGTGATTTTTACCATTTCCGGTTAATTTGAATACAAAGAATTTACAATCAAAATATGTCAATGATTCAAGCACCTTGTTGTCACACTATTAATTAATTAATTAATTAGTTAGCCTAATTTATAATTGCGTCAGTAGATTACTGAAATTCCCCAGGCGCAGATGAACCACATGATAATTCTTATATTATACGTGCATGACAGTCCTCTCCATCGCCGTCCATTCTTTCCACCCGCAGTGCGTTTGCTGGCGGTTCAATAAAGCACATACTTACTTACTTACATACTCGTATACTATTAGGCCTATAGTTCGACCGTTTGGCTCTTGCCCTCTGAAATTCCAATTAGGGTTGCCAGGCAGCCTAAAGTAAATTACCGGACCATGGCGAGCGAGTCACACGCACGCACACAAACACGCACCACTTCATGTCCTAACATAGGCCAGTGATTTGGCTACAGACGTCGAGAAAAAAAGCCGTCTGTGATCTCGCTTATGGGAGGTGCATGGGTTTAAGAATGCAATGCCTAGAAATTCGACATAATGCAACCCGGTCTTCATGCACGAAAGTTGATTGTGTGTGAGAAGAGAGAAAATGTCACCCTAATTCCAAGGTTTTGTGTTGGTGGTATGCACTGCTATGCAGAGTACGACTAAATTGAGGCATGACTTACATGAAGAAATCTTGAAGTGATATTTATCATTTTGGTAGGACTATAATCAGATAACGAGCATGGTTAAAGATCAAGGTTTACCAGATTTCAATACTGCTACATTCCAATTAAAACAGCAAAGCAGAAGTGCCATGGTTTTAATTATCAAATTTTGCTTTTTAAAAACAAGACAAGAGAGAAAAATCATCAAAGTTGACAGTTCTATAGCTTTTCAGATCTGCCATTTCCCAAACATGACATAATAGCATAATTACATAATCCTCTGCTTACACTGTTCTTCCACAAACAAGTGTTCAGCATACAAATAAAAGAACAGTTCTTTGCCACAAGCAAATTACATGTATTTACACAGCATATCGGTCTTGGCATGCCTAGGTCGCCAGTAACAAGGAGAACATTTACAAATGAGAAGTGTTTCAATGCGTTATCAGAAAAAAACCTTAAGTAAATTAGCTCTTCCTCTTGAATAAAGAAAATAAGACGAATTTATCTTTTATCTGATGCTACAGCTGCCAAAATGTATGCCAGGCATGTTCGGTCATAGGTCACTTAAATGACACCTTCATTATCAGTTGTCACATATGAGGTCCTTTGGTTAATCGGCCTCCAACAGAAGATATTCCTTACAGCTTATAAAGGTCAGCACAACTGCAGATCATTTTAATTCGACATGCAGAACCACTAAACAGACCGAGCATTACCAGTCGGTCTACCTGCAACCCAAAATTTATCTTGCATCATATCCTAAATGTCACAATGTAAGAATGACACTGTTCCTTTCAAACCATTTGGACATCGAAATTCTACTACTTGGAGACAGAACAAGCCTGCATACACAATTCGCTAACAAATCCAGCAAATGATGAAACACCAGCTATGTGCCACTTCTTCACACATCGCAAGCAACATAAAAATGACTGCCCATTGTGGACCTCTGTGCCACAGATATGGGTTTATGGTAACGAAGCTGCCGTTCAAAAGAATTCTATTTCTTAGCAATCTTTGGTGCTTTACGAATCGGCGGTTCCCACTTGAGACATTCGGAATCGACCGTAATGGCCGGCTTCTTGTACAGACTGTTCCTCGCTAATTCCTCGATAAGCTTTGGCGTAACGCAGACGACGTACTGTCCTTTCCAGTATTTGGTCAAGTTCATTACCTGCAACGTTCCCACAATGTCTCCCTCGGCAATGCTCGTCATAGCACTAAAATCAGAAAGAACAAAGTCTTTACATAGCAAAACACAGCAATCATAAAACTAATACAGTTCAGTTAATAAACAAAAAGAGAACATACAACAAATAAACAAAGCTAACCATTCAGACAACCAGTTAAGTTCAGTGACTTTTTATTAATTAAACGTTTCTCACTACTGATCAAAAACAGTGAATTTTTACTCTGATTTTTCAGAAGTTTATATTGCCTATCTGAATATGTATACCAGGATGTGATTTGTCAACCTGTTTATGCAATTACACAGTGAATAAAAATCACAGTGAATTGCAATAAAATAAAATAAAGCACTTCTAGTCAGAAATAAAAATTTAGTTATTCAGAATGACATACAGAACTATGAACAAATTCAAAGAAACTCCTTCAACTAGATGGCCAAAAAGTCCCACTCATACAATATAATTTCTTTTGAAGCAGCAGATAACTTTACAACATGATGCCTAGAAATGTGATCCTATAAATTGTGCAAGACAATAAATCTAATTAATTTTATATCACCTTAGCTCCTTGATGGAAATTGTTCCTCTGAATTCCCTCAGAATCTCCAGCAATACCCACGACCAGTAACTTCGGTAGCTGAGCTTGCCAAGATCCGACAGTGGCTTTTCAGGGGAACCAACGACCTGCTCCTTCTTGGAAAGTTCATAGCCTGACAATTAAAAAACATATTTAACGTAAGTAAGTAAGTAATATTAGTATCATTAGTAAACGTACAGTAGTTTACAGAAGAAAAAGAGAAACATTCATGCAAAATTAATACAACATTCTCATAATAAAACTTCTTTCGACAAAGGAATCAACTCTAGGTAGGATTAGATCATGGCCTGGGTCGAGTACTGTAAGCACTACCTTATTGGGAGAGAGTGGGAGGTAATGAAGGATGTGAGAAAACATATAAGACAGTTTGTACATGTGTATCATCCTTGCTAGATACGTAGATGACAACACAACCATATGTAAATCTACTCATTATTTTATACATAACCCAGAAGTTCAGTTGCACTAAATCAGAGGTTCTCAACCTTTTTTCACGCGCGACACACCTAAACTTGCAACCAAATTTCGCGACACACCATGCAATCGTCACGTGAATAACGTCAAAAAATTAAATCAGCCATAAGCCAGATTAGCCTATATATTTGAAATTTCTCCAAATTTTAATTGATGAATGTTGACACTGAATGCTCTCTATTTTCTAATTATTCTAACATTCAAAATTTTACTAATCTAAATTTAGGCCTACGATTCTACGACGTTTTATGACTCTTCATTAATTGTTTGTCCTAACAGTTAGGCCTATAATGAGATTTTTTTCTAGGTCCCTGGACCTTGTCCTTGTGCACCTTCCTTAGGCCTGTATTTTAAATTGTAACTCTCTGAATACGCAAACAACCATTCCGCGTCATCACTTTTAAAATCGCAATTTTTTTCTTCATGATAATTCCCCCATTATTTTCGAAGGTTACAGCATTGGATAACATTTTGATCGGTGCGCTCGCTGATATCTTATAGGCCCTAGGCTTACAGTAACTGTAGTCTCTGTCATGTAGACATGCATAGGCAGTGTATGTTGGCTTATAAGGCAAACATGGTGGCCATGGCTGCTCCTGATTGAGATCAAATAAAATAGTTAAATGAAGTCCTTTGAATAATGCCTATATTCTCACAGTCTACGCCTGCCAAACTGCTAAAGTGAACAAGTCAGTGAAATGCAAGAACGACGGTTGTATGCTGTGAGGATTGATGTGTCGCGACACACCAATTCTTCGCGACACACCAGCGACACACCACTTTTACGCGACACACCTCCGGTCGCTTCGCGACACACTAGTGTGTCGCGACACACCGGTTGAGAACCTCTGCACTAAATCATCCCTAATTGTGACTGGGCATATGTAGCAGATGATTGACCGGGCAAGAAATGGGGGACATACGGCACAGAAAAGGCTTGAAATTGCAGCTACCATTCTTAACGTTAAGAAACAAAGAAGTCAAGTAGTGTTGTGCTCGGTGTGCATCGCATAACATTCTAAACAACATATGGTCATGCTTTTCGACTAGATAATCAGAGACAACCATACAGAGCTTTTATCTAAATGACTTTTTAGAATACCAGTCAGACTAATTAGAATGAAAAAGATGTTAATACTTACTGAACGCTATGAGAAACTTTCCGTAGCCTTTCCTTTGGAATGGAGGAAGAGTCATAATACACGCCAAGTTGTTTCCATCCGGAGATTCTTTTTCCTGAAACAGATCATAGCCATCAACATACAACCATTCTACGTATCATATTTTGGAAACTGATGTAAAAAACTGATGTTGGTATGTATACAGAAATCAATGCTATTGGCCATGACATTCTGAGACCTGGCATGAACAATGTCAAGGGTTGTTGTCTGAGCAATAATAGTGCTGCACGACAGTTTATGAAGAGTTCAGTTTCTGTGGAAATGGACCAGGAGAAAGAGTGATAAATCAATATCATTCATTCACTTTTAGCAATCTTAAAAATGTCCTGCTTAGCCGGGTTTGGGCCGGGAGCATTTCCAAGTATTTAATTTGAAAAGGTGCTATATAAAACTTCCTAAATAATAATTAATTAACCAGTGGTGCTGACAAGCAATATACAGTATTCAAAGCTAAGCAAATAAACATTTGTGCTGAGTACGTCAATGTATGCATTGGCATTTATATAGCACCTTAGAATAACATCATGAAATAAACATATATCATAAGAGAGACATCTGATTCATGAACCGACCTTTGAGAAATATCCGACGAGATGCGCTCCATGTCGATCGACTTCTGTGAGAACGTAGAAGAGGAACGGTTCGACGTCAAAGTAGAGCGTCTTGTGATCGAGAAAGAGTTTTGCGAGGAGACAGAGGTTCTGGCAGTACAGCTAGACACAATAATTCAAATATACTCAGATCGGATAAGACCGAACTCTGTGACAATACCAATGCATTTTGGTAGCCAGCAGGGAGGAACGACAATTTCCAACATTATAGATGCATAGATTTAGAGCAATTACAAAACTAAAAAGCTGCTGCAAGCTACCAATCCTCAATGTACATCTAAGACAAATAATATTATATACTCAGAACTTAGCTTTTGCCATGATTCTCTTCAGCAATCACAGGTAAAAGAAGTACATCTGACCTAAAGTTAATGGTAGGTACAGTATCATCTTAGCAGAGTCCTTTGCTAAAATGATAAGATAACTAACGCACAACAGCTGCATAAGTTGCAGCAAGGTTTTGACTTCATGTTTCACATTCTATACAGTTTTATGCTGTCAGTCTTTGACCACTCAATACATGTCATATCTGTTTAAGACTTTACACAACAGCATGACTACCTTTGATGTATACTCCCTCGTGTCCTTGCCGTCGACTTCGAAGACTGAGAGGGATAGCTTCCGATAGATTTCCTTTCCGGGAGGAAACCTCATCACACATTCTGTCTAAATAAAAAAAACAAATCACTAAGTAACAGGCAACAACCAGGCAACAAAAGCAACTGCCTTCAGCACCAATTGTTATTCTATTCTATTTTGGATTTATAAAGTGCCTAAAAAATACATCAAAATTTAACAATACCACATTTGAGTATCAGTGGAAAACTTCTTAAAGCATACTTTAAAATTGTGTCATTTACAAATGTTTCATTCAAATGGTGCTAAAACAGATTTCTTTAAAAAAATATAATTGCTCAAATTTATAATCGGTACACACACACCACACGTAAATTGAGTCAATTACATATTTCGGCAGCAGGCAAAAGAGAAGAGTAATTGCCATGTGTTTTATGTTTTGAACGAAAACAGAAATCCAAATAAGTTCACATTCTTACAACCACAAGATCACAGTCAAACAGATCAATAACTTTCCCCACATCCTTACATGAATTTGATAACAAAGCTGACTCTCAATAATTAACTTAATATTATTTTTTGTTTAACATGTTGAGAATGTACATTGCAGGTAGTGTAAGACGTACATCAGATTCCTTGCAACATAAAGTAGACACTGCACAGGTTTTCAAGAGTCAACGACAGCAACTTCATGAAAGGAGTCCTTACTTATCAACTGATTATCACCGTTAAATGATAAACATTGCAGTAACAAAATGATGCTTTCTAAGCAAGTACAAGTCGATAATGTTTGTAATTTTTTTTCTTACTAAGTGATATCGGTATGATTTATCGAGCTTCATATACTTGAGGCAGAATTCACAAATGTAGAGTTTCGACTGTTTGCCGTATTCTTCTGGGTACGGAGAAAAATACCACGTATCGATCTCGTACTTTCCGATCTGAATTTTGTCGATGTATTTCACCTTAGTAATCTACAAAATATAAGAAAATCAAGCAATCAAAATTTATATAGCACCCCTTCAAGGTACCTACTCAGAGGTGCTCCTGGCCGAGATCAAGCAAAAAACCAGTCTTCAACAGTTTGTGAAATTAACAGTTGAAAAGTGTACAATTCAGACAACCAAGTAATGGTCATCATTCAGCTAAGCATCAGTCATCACTACAATATATCATGTGCAGCAAAATGCAAAACTTCAAACCACAGATAGTATAAACAATTAAACATATCATGTCAGGTCAGAGTTCAGTAGCCCAATCTACAGAAATAATTCAGGAATTACGATCTAGCTGCTAAGGATACGCCTTAAACCACAATCTCGAAATCAGTATTAACTACAACAAAACAAATTTTAAAATAAGTGCATAGACGCCGTCCATGACCGTCCAGCCACACTTTAAGCCCTGCCTATAAGTCAGAAACAACAGCTATTGTCAAGCATGACCATAGCCATCGGATTTACGAACTACTCACTGCTTCGTGTTCTCTTTCCAAGGCTGCAGTTGTTGGATCCATTTCCGCAAAGCTCTAAAGCAATAACACAATCAACGTCAAGTAAATAAGTCTATAAGATCAGAACAAGAAATAACTGACGTTATTTCCAGAAATAGACCAATAAATGACGACAAGCCATATTATAATTCAACGTATTTAAATTAAATTGGAAACATAAATGGACACTTGTACAAAATCTAATAACGAAGTTATCAGAAAAGCATAAAAAATAAATTGACAAACTGGGACGAAGATCAGGACGTGGGGCATGACACCGACAAGACCCCCCATAAGGTTGACACACCCTTCCACTCCCTACAGAGGTGGTGAGTTAGCCCAGGTGACTTTAAAATGAGCAGTTACACAGATGGCTGCTTTGCAGGCTGCCTAGTTAAACTTGACTCCTGTTCAACTGGTTATCATCTGTTATTACTATATCATATAACTTTATTGTGCTCAGTTCAAAAAAGAATACTATAATTATTATTATCATAGGCATTCCGCTTTTTATCGAAATGTGCAGGAAAAACTGTTCATGTATAGAATACTTTTAAAGAACTTATATTATCAATTTCTCTGTAGTCTGTACCCTTTGAACATGATTAATTTCGTCGTGCTTTCGTTTCTGGTTCCTTGTAATCTTTCTGTCTGGCCCGTCCACTGGTTCCATGCTCGATCGTAGTGCATCATTGCGACTTGTGTCGATGATCTTCTTCAGTGATTCAAACCGATCTATGGTGATCCACTCATCAAGACGTCTGTTATCTGATGAAAAACACCGAAACATAAAGACTATGTACACATGTTTTCGGCACTGTAGAATCTAACTATATAGCCAGTTGATAAAATCTTTTAACTATAACATAACAGAATTTAACAAGCAGTTCCCAAATCCATTGTTAGATCCTGTCTTGCAACAATGGCACTGTAGGTTTCTACGATGAGTAAAATCTTCGATGGATTGCCAGGTTTGCAATTTACAATCTTCCAGCATAGACTGCATCACAAACAATAAAGATGGTGCTAAATTAAGAGCATGCAAAAAGCTATACCAATATACTGCCATTGTCAAGATGCCATCAACTGCTTAAACAGCTTTGCTACTACATCAAGATATGCAATATCATAAAAATTCTAAATAAAAGATGACTGCCTTTTTGTTCTGCAGGTGTCAAGCTAGTTTAACTTCATGACAACTATCTCATTGCCGTTACTGATTCAAGGTTGAAATTCAACATGTCCAGGTAGATTGCAGACACTATGTGGTAAGTTCAGTATGGTACAACATTTGGCAAAAAAATTAAGACAGACTTATAGAACTGCAAAAGTAACAGTAAAGAGAAAGAGTACATGTATTATCATTAATTATGAACACCTATTATCTGAGTTGATCAAGCAAATTGTATATAAAATTATTCTTACGCCCAGAATAGTGGACATAATATTCATACTGAGAACAGGACTGGTCAAGATGCCGTGTCTCAATAAGCTCTGCTGGATCTAAAACATTTCACAATACAAACGAAAAAACAAAAGAAATACGGAAAATAACAAAAAGCTCAAACACCTATAGTGTCTCAGAAAAACACATTGCAAATCTGAAAAGTCATTGTTGTGTGAAACTCCACTGCGTAATCAACAGTCGCTAATCTTATTTTCATGAATGAAGTGCAGTACAGATGCAACACTACTATGAAAGACTTAAGCACTGCAGTGATAAAAAAGACATGACTGACAAAGCTCTAGTAATATTAGTGAAATTAGTTATCTAATCGTTTATAAGCCAAATTTAATGCATATAATAGATATCTCAATAATTGTTTTACCGCTAATGCTTATGTAAACAAACGTGCAGGCCTGATAGGCCTAATTGTTGCTGCGCAACATGCACTTGTTCAAATTAAATGATCCGACAGGAAAAATAAAATTTTGGCATCACTAAAAAAATTCGAGAATTGTAATTAAGAAACATAACTGTAATGAAAAATCAATGCGCGTGTCGGAAACGTGATTATTTAATTGAGTATCAACTTACGACAACTTCCGTCTAGGCGGCGAATAGAATATGTCGCTCCAATCTCGACAACCCCATCGCCGCCCATCGACTTGTGTTTGCTAACATTTTTGTCGTTGGTAAATTTCTCCGTAACGTCGGCCATTGTCGGCCTTTTTCGAATGTCGTCTTCTCCTCCCGACTGGGACGAAGCCATCGACACAGCATCGCTCTCCTCCGCCATTGTGTTCAAATCAAGCACTGTAAGTACGCCATTAAACCATAGATAGTATTTTGCAATGACTTTTCGCGGGTAATTACGCCACCTAGCGACTTGAAAGCATAAGCGCACCATTTTAAAAAATTAATGAGTTTAGGACAAAAATTATTGTTTGCCGCAACTCGAATAGAATAAAACGGAGAGACCTAAGACTGTGGGTACTAGCTTCCATATTAGTCCCAGGTACTAGGCGAAGTGCCGCAAAGGGTTCATACCAGGCTGCAGGGCCAACGACCAAGAAAGCTGGACGTTGCCTTGTGGATGTCCGCGAACGAGAAACAACAAGGAAACCTATCAATTTGTTTCACATATTCGTTACGTTACATCAGATATGTTTCGAACTAACAGCAGCATACTTTACTTTGCGCAGCTTGAATCATAGCGCAGCATAATTATATGGTTGTGCAAAACAGGGTTCCAGCGCGTAATTCGCCATCTAGCGTCGAAGGCGGTCAGACACGCAGCGTACGCGGCAATATATTGCATCGCCATTCCTTGCATACCTCGTCGAGAAATTCCTTTCGCTGTGGCCAGAAATTCCAGAATTATTGCAATTTTGCCGTGGAAGCTAACGTCGTCGACTTCGTCAAGTGAGTGTGCTAGATCCTGACTTATAATGTGCATGTGCAACCTAAGTTTGAAGTTGGGGACTGAGTGAAGCGTCGCATTTAGCTTAGCAGACGAAATCGGCTTTATGTTTATTGTTTTTATTATTATATTCGTTTATTGATGAACATATCTGATGGACACACCACGATGAGGTACAGAAAACAATTGAATATATTGGAGTATACTATGTGAGTTTGTCTCTGTCCATGTTTATAAAATTTATCTGAGGATGAGTGTAGGCGATTAGGCCTAGGCCTACCTAAAATGACAGGCCTGTGAGTGACCTATTTGATGCTTAGACCTATATAGGCTATAGGCTTACAAGGCTCGCGACTCTTTCGTGAGATAAGATGATTTGTCATCGGTAATGAGCATAGGCTTATATGGGAAGGTGGTTTTCTTCTATATAGGGCATGCGTTCGTCATCTTTGGTTAGCAACACGAAGTTATGAGGGGGCAGAGGGGCTTCATGAGGGCGTGGTCTCAGTTGGTATAGTGACGACGGATAACCGGCGGAAGAACGTGGAAGTCGTTTATAGTAATTTACTTGGGCCAGGACAGCCATTACGTATGCATGTGCACTTGTTATAGCGCCCTTCAAGATATCTACCCAGAAGCGCTCCCGAATACAGTGCGGACACTGAATAGGAGATTCACGACGAAGCGCTGAGCAATTGCGATTGAAGGACTTGCCCAAGGTCCCTACGCGGCGGCTTGAGGTGGATTTGAACCTGCAACTCTCCGGCTGCAAGGCAACGAACATACCCAATACACCACCACGCCCCACAGTCACTAATTTAATCATAAAACCTAATTATGCTTATCTACAAGTCTAGTTTGGCAGAAGGCCTTGGTAGTAGTCCAGATCTTTTTGCATCTCAGTACATATAGTGTGCACTGTTGGAGTAGACCCATCTTATCCATTGCACAGATCTATATAGATGCACTCTGCTGGGTAAGATCATCTGGCTGTCCTACCCTTCCCCCAGTTTCAAGTTTAAGTGTTTTGCTAATGTCAGCTCATCTTTTTGGAACTAGCCTAGATAGTTACTTCTGGAGATCTGTTTGGGCTTTCTTTGCCTTATTTCTGTGAGTGATTGAAAACCATTCTATTTGTCGTTTTTTTCTCAAGTCCAAAGCACCTGTTATTTTGTTTTCTTTGATGTGTTCAGGGTGAGAATTGAGAATTGGCGAAGTTGAGGGGTCAATCCCTAGTCCTTCTAAAGATCATAATTTGCACACCCACCTTCATATAAATCAATGTCTGACCCATCCCACCATGCACCTGGGTTATTTTTTTTACAATTCTCATAATGTATAGGCCTATATGTTTTATATATAGATATGAAAATGTCTGTTAAATAAGTTGCATTACATATATAATTGTATCATACTACAGTGGTGTGGCAGAATAGGGCTTTCCCGATTGTGGGTCCCTTTGTTTGGAATAGCCTTCCCTTTGACCTGAGCATTCTTCCACAAGACTTGTAGATAACTTTTTTTATAAACTATACTGAAGACTTTCCTCTTTGGTCGTGCCTGGATCAGGAGCACCTCTGAATAGTTATGTTGAATGGATGCTATATAAATTCTTTTGATAGATTGATCGAAAGCCCTCTTTTACTGACTCTTCTAATTTTGATCTCAAATCACACAGTACCTTTTTCAGTTGGTCTGTCAACCTTCGACTCTCTCTGTCTTACCTTACAGATTACGCTACATTTTAAGGAAGTGTTTTTTTTGTATTTACCTGTGATTATTAGCAGTGAGGAAGACTTGTGTGATGTAATGTAAAGTGAATCTCCAAAAAATTTTCATGTCTGTACCAAGACCATGTTTCATAGACCATCTTATTCACCTTGCTAAATGGAGTGATACTTATAGGAAAATGGGATAGGTTGCCTCCTGTCCTCTGTATCATCTCATGATTACCTGTGTTTGTCTAAATTGATGATGAGAGTGATGGTGGTGGTGGTGATGCTGATGATGACTACAACGACGATGACGACGACGATGAGGATGATGAATGATGATGATAATGATGACAGTGATAATTGTGACAGTGATTATGGTCGTGATGATAATGTTGATAATATTTGCAGTGATGATGATGATGATGATGATGATGATGATGATGATGATGATGATGATGATGATGATGATGATGATGATGATGATGATGATGATGATGATGTGATGACGACGCCAATGATGAATTGATGGTGATGACAATGATGATGATGATGATGATGATGATGATGATGATGATGATGATGATGATGATAATGATAATGATCATGATGATTGTGAATGATCTTGTTTTCAGTCATGATACAGCTACAGATGTTGCTGACAATAATTTTTATTGTTAATGATAATGATTGTGGTAATGATGATCACTGGTTGCTTGTGATGACAATGAAAGCGTTTGCAGTTTGATTTACCAGCATTGCCTCTAGAGGTCGTTCTCACTTGTTAACTCATCACATTAATTTACAGTCAGTATAGGTTCACGTACATGCATGATACATGCACTTGCTGCAGTTCTACTGGCTTGAAAATCGCCTGAGGCCATTTACATCTGCGAGTGTTTAAACAAAGATTTATGATGCGCATTTTCCTGTCTGCCCTTCGGTTACAAGAATAAATTATAATGTCTTCCTGACAAAAATATTGATGTGCAGTTTACGAAATTGCCATGCACAATGTGCTCACAGTGATGGTATGCGTATTAAGCAAAAGAGTTTTCTTAACACTGACCCACTGGACTTTCTCTATTATGATGCTTGTCTCATATAGCAACAAAATATTCAGGTCACGCCACTCACGCAGTGTATTATCTAATGAGAATGAGATAAAGCTGAAGACTAATTGTCTTCATGTTAATTAATTGTTAATTAATTAATTAATTTATTAGATTAGATTAATTGTCTTCTTTATTTATGGACAAAGCGTGTAAGAAATTTATGTAATAATAATAATAATAATAATAATAATACACTCTTCATATAATAATAGTCCATAAGTCCCTGGGGGAATGAAGTACCTCAGGGCATAAAAAAATTTAAAAAAAATAATAATAATAACAACAATAATAATAATAATAATAATAGCCATCTGCTCCAGCGTCTATCAGTCGCCCTACAAATAGGAAACTGTCTGTTTTGGGAACGACATACTCAAACTGTCAAGGCACATGGAGGTCTTGCACTGAAGAACTATGTTAGCTCTTAATGTGAACAGGAGCATTTCCATTAGATTTTTAAATGACATAATAATAATAATAATAATTAATAATAATAACGACAGAAAGAAGCGACCTTCAGGAGATGAGACCGTGTCGATATAGCCTATAATAAATGATGTGGATGATAACCGAACTATTTTAATAGTCGAATGCTATAATAATAATAATGATAATAATAATGATGATGATAATAATAAAATAATAATAATAGGGCCGTTCCAGACTTTGATTTTATGTTAGGTGCTAGATAAGTCCCCGAGGGATCCTGTGTACCTCGGGGCAAAAAAAAATAATATGATTTTATCCTGGTTAACTGTAATAAGATGGCAGTGATGCATTATGCAGGTAAGCATGTGGCTGGGCTGGGAGTACTCCTGAGTAAGCTTCTTGAATGGATTCAGCATGGATTCTATTCAAACAGCTCTGGTTCTACAATGGAAAATGTCCAAAGTCAATGCAATTTCCACTGCACTCTTTAAAGGAAACTTCAAAGTCAAATACACATAAGTGCATTCCATTTATTAACGTTCAAACAGTTTTCACATAATTATCTACATGGAAATAATGAAAAGGTCAAAACTGAACTTAGATTCTGGGCAAGGAATTCATGCTTAAGGGCTGGAAGATACAGTAAAAATGCCTCCAGTGAATATGCAGTTATATTTGCTTACCCACAGTGCTGCCACTCTCCATTGTCCAAAATCCCAATATCTTTCCACAAACAAATCATGTGTGTGTACTAAAAAAATCCTAAATAAAATAACCGAAAAGGAAAAAGTTGTGATGAAATATGAAGTGTGTTTTAACAATCACACTAATTCACAAAAATGCTGAACTAAGAACTGACATTGAAGAAAAAGCGGGGCATAACGTTGCATTAATAAATTACAATGTCTGCAAGTTACCATAATAACAAGCATCTTTCAGACACAGCATGCTTTTTCTCTTTATATGTGATTCGCTATCAGCCTATCACTGTTGAATAAATGGTAAACTAGTCTGTAAAAATAGTAATAATTTCTCATATTGTTATGCAAAGTCCACAGATAACAGTTGATGCTCCAAATCATAAGATCTTGGCGGAGAAACCAAGAAGTGGACGCACTGGTTACCAATATTATTTGCCTCAATTGGAATGCTCTTTCTCCTTCTGTTTGCTCTACAATACAATTATGTCTTCCTTCTTTCTTCTTCTGTCTTCTCAAAACCTGCTTCTTCTTGCAAGCGCAATGGGAGCACTTCTCAACAGTCCACCCTTATAGAAGAGGCGCTTGACAAAAATGTCTAAATACAATACAATTGTATGCTTTTGAGTAGCGGCACAATCAACAAAGCAGCAACTATGGCAGCATCTATGATATTGCATGGCATGGTGGGAAATGCATGATCGTGTTTCTTCTTAGCAACCTGGTCCAAAACGCCATTAGCACAGAATACATTATTGAACTGTGTGTCCATGTGGCCATCAGTGAAGACAGATACATGTATCCATGTAGCCATCATTGGATACAGATACATGTATCCATGTAACCATCATTGGATATAGATACATCATGTATCTTCCTTATGAACACAGCGCACTTGCACGTATCCTCGCTACATTAGTCTTGCATTAGACGGGTTATTTATAAAGGCTGATAAGTTTGCTGAAATGGAAGCAAACTCGAAATGACTGCTGCTGCCCAAGTCGTCGTCTTCTCGGCTTAGTGTCTCACTCAGTATTGTCGGCGCCGCTCCGCTGATCGCCAAAGTATCTGGTCAAACAGAAGAAAGACGCTTAGGACTGAGCACTGTCTTATCATCATCGTCCATATCCATGGTCTTCTTCTTATCAGTCGGTAAACTCGGATGGCAATCGTTTCGCTTTCTCGCTTTCGCCATTTCCTCGTATATATATATATAATCGGTTGTTGTCATCCGCACTTCAAAAACTTTCTCACACAGTCATCTGTCCGTTCGTCCGTCTGTCTGTCTGTCTGTCCGTCTGTCTGTCTGTCTGTCTGTCTGTCTGTCTGTCTGTCTGTCTCACTCTTTGTCCATCGGAAAGACGCGGCGGGCGGCACGACTCGCGGACAGACCGGCGCTTTCGTCCAGCGACGGATGGACAGACAGACGGACGGATGGACGGACAGACAGATGGATGGACAGACAGACGGACGGATGGGCCGACGGACGGATGGACAGATGGACGGACGGACAGATGAACGGACGGATGGACAGATGGATTGACAGACGGATGGACAGACGGACAGATGGATGGACACTTGGACAGACGGACGGATGGACAGACAGACGGACAGATGGATGGACACTTGGACAGACGGACGGATGGACAGACGGACAGATGGATGGACACTTGGACAGACGGACGGATGGACAGATGGACAGACAGACGAACGGACGGATGGATGGGAAGACGGACGGATGGACAGACGGACGGATGGACAGATGGATGTACGGACAGACAGATGGACGGATGGATAGACGGACGGACAGATGGATGGACAAATGGATGGACAGATAGACGAACGGACGGATGGACGGACAGACGAACGGATGGACATACGAACAGACGGATGGACAGACGGACGGATGGACGGACAGACGGACGGACAGACGAACGGACAGACGGATGGTCAAACAGACGGATGGACGGACAGACGGACAGATAGACAGACGGACGGACGGATGAGCGGTCCGTATCTTCAAGCGGCTATTTACATGTCCGTCGCCGACATATGGATCGAAGCGTGACAGCTTAATTGCCTGTCCACTCACGATGCAACATGTTGTGCATGCAGATGGTGTGCTACAGTGCAACAGTGTGCTTGCTCTTCTGCTGGCCGCCGCCGTTATCGAAGTTACGTCGACTCTCACGGGGACCCAAAAGTGATCCACTGCCCCATCCAAGTGCAGTCAGTCAGCCAACCAGTCAGCCAGCTAGTCAATCTGTCTCATTATCGTTGGTCATAAGACAACTGGAGGCCAGTTAAAAAGAACAACAGCTTTTGGAATAGGAATGCATTTTACTGCATTCTTTGTGAAACAGAAGTTGGATACTTGAGACTTTATACTGTCGATTTCACACTTTGATGTATGAGGATTAGCTGAAATTCCTTACAGACGTTGATCATTCACTCTTAAAAAAAATGAATGAACTGTACAGGTAAATGTTTGATTATGCTTGTCTTTTATTATTATATGCTATTTAGTGGGGCGCGGTGGTGTAGTGGTGGCGTCGTTGCCTTGGAGCCAGAAGGTCCGAGGTTCGAATCCACCTCGCCGTGTAAGGACCTTGGGCAAGTCCTTCACTCACAATTGCTCAGCGCTTCGGCGTGAAACTCCGATGCAGTGTCCGCTCTGCATCGGGAGCGCCTCTGAGTAGAGAGAGCTTGAAGGGGCGCTATAACAAGTGCACATACAAACATTCAAAGTGATGTATTTCGTGACAATAGGATGGATTATTTAATTGGCAGGTTTTCTTGTGATTTATAAAGTGTTGACCATTTGTGAACGTTGCAGATAAATTATTAGAGGAGGTTAGGCAGCGAAAG
>OX243825.1:22325743-22328243 GCA_945859605.1 Lumbricus rubellus
TGATCTACACGGTGTCCCAATTGAACTGATACCCTTTTTGTTTTGGCGATATACGTGTAAATTCTAAATGAAACTCTATAAAATATTAGAGCATGTAAGAGGGATAAATTATCAATGTTTTCTGAAAATTTAACCCAATTCTACAAACAGAGTCAGCAGTTATGCATGTTCCAATTTGGGCAACGAAAAGTTTAAGTTTCCAACATGTAAAAGATAGGAAATTAGTGTTAGCGCTGCTCTTCAAAGCTGATGCTCAAAATGCCAGCCATTAGCTCAAATGCATGCTCTAAGGCGCTTTCGCCATTCATTGATTGCATTGTCAAAAACCCCTTGATCAAAACGATTCCATTCTTCCACATTTCGCTGTTCGAAGTGGTCACTGGTCAACGTATGCGAGTTTCATAAGGCTGCGATGAGCCAGTTTCTGTTAGGAAATTCCTTTAAAAACATTTTGCACCGTAATGTTTTTCTTGTATTAATTTTTTTTATTAAACTCTAATCATCTTTGCTGAAAACCATTTTTTATTATTGTCCCTTAACATGGAAATGACTGAAACATGACGTAATATTTGTTAATTTAATAAATAAGGTGTGCAGTTGCAAGCAATAAGTTCCTATCTTTTACATGTTGGAAACTTAAAATTTCCGTTGCCTAAATTTGAATGTGCATAACTTCGGACTCTGTTGGCAAAATTGGATAAAATTTTCAGCAAACATTGATAATTTATCCCTCTTACATTCTCTGAAATTTAATAGAGTTTCATTTAGAATTGACAAGTATATCTCCAAAACAAAAAGGGTATCAGTTCAATTGGGACACCGTGTAATATAGGCCTAATCTAATTTAACATTATTTTGTAAAGCGCTTCCAACAGCAGAGCTATTCAGAACCACTCTCAGCGTGACAGGCCCATCAAAAGAGAAATGTCTTCAGGCAGCGAAAAGATGAAGGTGAATTTCCTACCATAATCCTGCCTAGAATTCTAGAGGGAAGTTGATTCCAAATTACAGGACCAAGTGCAAACAATAGCAAAAGCCCGATGCTGGTTTAATAAGGTTCGTGATCTATTATAGAGGTTCAAATAGATCAAGGCGATCAGCAGATTGAACGAAGAAGGCGTTAAAATCTCGCAGAAGGAGGCCTGCATGCACACTAAGTCGCAGAGGTATTTATAAGCGCTAAACCCTGCAGGGACTTAGTACCTAAATAGGAGCAAGACCTTGTATTTGATTCGCCCAAAGATTGGGAGCCAGTGAAGGTTATGAGTCATGTATATGCCTACAGAGATGTGTGAGTAGGCTATCGAAAATTCTAGCAGCAGAATTTAGGACAGATTGCACAGATGACAAGTGAACCTTGACGATGATGATGATGATGATGATGATGGTGATGATGATGGTGATGATGATGATGGTGGTGATGATGATTACGATTACGATTACGATGGCGATGGTGGTGATGATGATGAAGATGATGACGACGACTACGACGACGACGACGACGACGATGATGATGATGATGATGATGATGATGATGATGATGATGATGATGATGGTATGGTGATGATGATGGTGGTAACGCTGCAGGCGACTAACGGTCTCATGTAGTTGCAGGTGCCATAGTATAATATTCCACATTTTGCGTATCCACATCCCACGAGAAGGCTGTCGTGCCACACAACCTGAAAATCATGTATCATTCATATCCAAAAATGAATTCGCTAAACAACAACTTAACGCATTTTAATTAAACATATAATTTCTCACACAGAGGAAGAGGGGGCACTTGCACCTTAGGAAATTCACACATTTTAGCAGTGTTGTACAGTAACGAAGTAAAAGTAACGCGTTACTGTACTTAAGTAAAAGTTTGAGTACTCTCACATGTAACGAAGTATCGAAAAAATTTAATACTGTTACTTTCAACGAAGTAAAATTTTACCCATATTTCAGTACTTTTACTTCGTTACAATTTATGCGACACTCGTTACAATGTTCGTTACTTCAAAGCGCTAATTAACATTTCGTTTCGCTAAGCTAAGACAGCTTATTCAAATTTGCATGCCTAAAAATAGATTTTCGATGGGTGGTGCACTGCAATTTCGGCAGCAGAATGACTCTTCAGATGTGCATTGTGCTAACAATGAATAGGAAGCCTGCGTACTAGACTCAACGATAAGTGCCATTTCGAGAATTTAGTATTTTTGAAGGTTAATAATAATCGATTGAGTTAAGCTTATAGAAAGACTCGGTACTTTTACTTTTTACTTTAAAAGTATTATTTGAAGGGGCTACTTTTTACTTTTACTTAAGTAAAATTTGTGATGAGTACTTTTACTTTTACTTAAGTAAATAAAATCCATTTTACTTTTACTTTTACTTAAGTACATTTGCCCGATACTTTCAACAACACTGCATTTTAATCTCCTATTTTTGGGGTTCTAACAAAATTATTCGGACTATAAGATCTAAAGATAAAAAAGTTAGCCTGTGCAAGGTG
>OX243825.1:22333243-22353295 GCA_945859605.1 Lumbricus rubellus
AGTGGGCATACGCTTACAAAATTGACGACTTATTGCATTATTAGCCGTACGTAGGCCTATATATGATAGGTATAATGGTTACAACCGTTATTATCAAGTCGGAACTTCGGAAGTTGATTGTTTTACTGCCAAGTCGGGTCAAGTTATTTTGGCTCCAAGTCGTCAACTTCAAGTCGACCTCAAGTCACTTTAGGGTCAAGTGACTGTGGGGTTACACTGGCTGACCAAGGTCTCCCCCGGTCTAGTCTGCTTTAGACTGGCGACCAATCGAGAGAGCAGATTAAGATACGAAATAACGGAATCTTATAATTGACGTGAAACAAAAAGATTTTTTTTGCATTTATCGGTAAGGAGACAATAATTATTAAAAGTAAATTGACGGCAAGATTCAACAAAATGGAAAAATTTATAGGAGCCTACTTTTTTCTCCTCCAAAGTAGATGTTCTGTCCAATGTTCGGAAGTCCGTATTTCGACAAGTGGGTAGTGACTGAAGAATTCTTGACAAAACCGCCCGGTTGACCATGATCTAAATGTTCTCTTGCACAGATTGTCTTCGACCAAGATACTGCAGCGGCCTCCAGCAGTCCGCTCCAGTACTGTCCACGAAAAGTCATGTTTCACCATTTCAAGATCATTAAGACATACAATAATATGTACATGTATGTATGTATGTATTTATGTATGTATGTATGTATGTATGTATGTATGTATGTATGTATGTATGTATGTATGTATGTATGTATGTATGTACATGTATGTATGTATGTATGTATGTATGTATGTATGTATGTATGTATGTATGTATGTATGTATGTATGTATGTATGTATGTATGTATGTATGTATGTATGTATGTATGTATGTATGTATGTATGTATGTATGTATGTATGTATGTATGTATGTATGTATGCATGCATGCATGCATGCATGCATGCATGCATGCATGCATGTATGTATGTATGTATGTATGTATGTATGTATGTATGTATGTATGTATGTATGTATGTATGTATGTATACACGGTGAAGTTGGGTGAACGAAAATAATTGAACCTCTCCTATTTATACGCTAATTTGTACAATAATTTGTACATTTTAATCAAACTTGGAGAAACTTCAGTTTAAAAGACATGATTCAGATAACTAACATTTTATTTTGTTGGTCATAATGTGTGTTAAAAATGTCCTTCAGTCTCAGCACACGCACAAAGACGTGTTCGCCACTGACTAATTGCTGAATTATATACAGCTTGATGAAATTCGTGGTGACCCGTCATAATAGCCTCGTCAAAACAGCCCCGTCAAAACAGCCCCGTCATAATCGCCCAAGGACAAAACAGCCCAGAAAAATTCAGTTCCCGACAAAATAGCCCCGTCAAAATAGCCCCGTCAAAACAGCCCGTGTAAACAGTTTCGCGAAAACAGTCCAGTCATAGACGACACGGACAACTATTTCAGATATATAAAAATATTCATCCAGCTTCCATTTCTTAAGTGTTTTATCATTCATCAACCTTCTATTTAAGATCTATAAAACCTTCATCCAGCTTCCATTTCTGAAGCGTTTTATCTGGATCGAGTTTTTTAAAGGATCTAATAATTAATCGGAGCTGGATGAAGGTTTTTATGGATCTTAAATAGAAGCTGGATAAATGATAAAACGCTTAAGAAATGGAAGCGGGATGAAGGTATTTATATTTTAAATAGAAGCTGGATGGATGATCAAACGCTTGCAAAATCGAAGCTGGACGAAGGTTTTATAGATCTGAAATACAGGCTAGAGTTACGATCTTATGTATGATAACACGCGAAGTTCGTTTACCAACGCGATCATTTCCGGAAGTCATCTTAAACTTTACAAGCATTATTTTCACCAATTCGGCCTCCTTAAAAAGACGTTAATTTCGTCGGTCTATTTTTTAACGAAAATCGTGTTATTCGCGACTTTGTCGGTCCCCGACAAAATAGCCCCGGGCTGTTTTGACGGGGCTATTTTGACCGGGCTATTATGACGGGGTGCCTGTGATGCGCTATCGTGCAAACTTCGTGCATGCATATCAAATAACCTAAACCTTTATTCCGTGGAATGTATAAATCTGGTCCGTGATGCAAGAAATAGTTTACAAGAAAAGGTATGCGATGTCGAAGAACTGCGTCAGTGTAAAAGTACAGACATGGGACGAATTTCGGAACCCCGTCATAATAGCCCGGTCAAAATAGCCCCGTCAAAACAGCCCCGTCATAATCGCCTAACGACAAAAGTGTGCACGATAGCGCATCACAAAATGCCTTGATCGCTCAAGCCGTGGGCCGTACCTGCATGTTGACCTCCGTTAGTTCAGTTGCTCTACGCTTCTTGAAACATTTTAATAGACTTCAAGTTTTAACTGGAATTCCGTATAATTATAAAAAAACTAGTTTAGTTTATAGTTGGGAATGAAACAGTTTTATTCTCAATAATGCTTTTACGCGTTTGGTGTTAATTTCTATAGTTATTGTAGAGGTTTTTTTCGTTCACTGTGTATATTCACGCGCATTATTTTGTTCATCTCTTGCTACTGTTTAAAGACACTGCCATATCAATGACGATTAGTGTCGCTCTCCTCCTTTATCCGGCTTGGGACTGGCACTGGCAGAATGCAACCATCGGTGGAGTCTAGCCTAAATACGTGTGAATGAGATCACATTATGTAGCGCGAGAAGCACGCAGGGCAATTATTTTCTTAATGAGCCATTAATTATGATTGTAGCCATTATGCCGATAATGCAAATTAAACGACCAAAATGATATTTGCATTAATTCTTGCAAGCGATGTTTCACCGTGAGTGAGGTCCGTGAAACTTAATGCAATTTCATCGATTACGAAGGAGATGAGATTGAAAATATACCAATCAAAATCCTTACTGCATCGACATCATCGACGGGTTTGTGACTTTGTGCAATTCTGAACATTCAACTCAAAAATTTGCCCGCCGTAGTAAACCAGCGGGTTTTAGACTTAATTGACCGGATTATATGACCGATATTATCGGTATTATAGGCCTACCATTTTCATCATGTTAGCGGCAGGCGGTTGTTCGTGCTTGAAATAGCCGGTCATATCACTTCGAATAGCATTGTGCACGGAAAGATACTCTTTTCGTTCGTCGTTCGTCATGATTTCAGTCTCGGCTTTTCCTCTTCGTTGTCTCGCTCCCGCCGTTGTATTGCGATCGCTAGAGGCGCTGCTGTTCAGTGACGTCATCTCACCGCTAACCGTCCAGATGACACCAACAACTGTCAACAGAATGTTTGCTTAATTTTAAGGCACACTATTGTCATAACTGGCCTAGTTAGCTACACGGTAAGCGAAAGCGGCATACGTCTGTTGGTTGCAACGGACTGCGGTTGAAGCTCCGGGCTGGGAGTTTACATTCAGAGATTTAGATATCTCGGGTTGGCACGTGTGGGACGCAGGGGCGCAAGCTGCTGCGGAGCGACCTTGGTCAAGTTGCTTACACATCATTGTCTGTGGAGAAGGCAACTCATCTCATCTCATCAAGCCATATAACCTGCCTACGGGCAGAGAACCATCATCAATGATCATCATCATGTGTCGCTTATAGGGTCAGGCTAGGCGTCATGATGGTCGGTTAGGATTTACTGTGGTCAGATACTTTCCAAAGGTAGGCCTACTCTATAATACCGGTCCCGATACTACAGGCTACAGCTTTCCAAAATTCACATAGAATATTATTTGTTAGCATGGCCGTTTTTACGATACTTTCCTCTGGTATTGTTGGACGTATACAGCAGCTCCACAGAATGGCACAACTGTCTTAATTCAAACAACACAATCTGAGATCGGAATGTTTAAGACAAAATATAATTATGAACTTTAAAAAGAATCTTACAGGCGAGTCCCAGAAGACGCTTAAGAGCAAATGTGTACATTTCCGTATACGACTTCCTTCAACTGAAAACCGATAGAAACTACAATCCAAAATTAACATGAAACCTGCATCCGAGGTGTTAGAACATTTCACATCCTACTCGGCGGCTCAACTAATCTGATCTAAGAAAAACGCTGCGGTCCAATTATACTTCTACGTTATTCATCAGACAATAGGTTTCCATGGCTACCACACATGCAGACGTACATGTAGCTCAACATATGGTTCCATGCTCGCGGATAGCTATCGTTCATTTTCGGTAACTGGTTCTAAACCTGGAATGACCTCTCTGTCACACCGCCTATAATAGTGCCCAGTCGCAACTCTACTCTGTTAGGCGCCCTTGTAACAGCATGGCTGTGTTACGGGCCCCAGTGGCGGCGCCAGACACTTTTTGTAGCCAGGGCATAGCCAGGGCAGTCACACAAGTAACCAGGGCAGAGGGTGAGTCGTACTGGCCTACATAGGGCCTAATATTTTGCGCCACCGTGCATGCCATAAATCACCTACCCTACACTACTAGAGTTGGCTGGTCAGAGGATCAAATAGGGGAAGCCATTAAACCGAACACTTTGACATTTGAAAAGCAAATCTTAGAAACCTTATACAGGGTGGGCCACTAAGGTTTTTTTTGCTAATATCATGGCCAGAAGTAAAAAAATATCAAATTTTACAGGCTTAAAAACAATTCATATTTGCGCAGAGTGGCCAGATTTCACCGCAATGTTTCAAACAGAACAAGAGTTATATCACTTCTAGTGAGACCATGGGCGTCCACAGGAGTTTTTCTAGGGGGCTCAAACTTTTAAATAATTGTCACATGGTCTAAATTTAATGGGTGACTGTTTGAATTTCCATATTACCCCGAGAGAATCCTATGGCCTACGCTGCCTACCTATAAGTTATGCGCCCAAAGAAATATAGGTCTATAAGGCCTATAGGTTCAACTTGTAGAACGAAGAACAAGGCCTGGCTCATGAAGGGTACGAATACAAATTTTGCCTACCATCGACACCTTGGGCATTTTAATTTGGTAGAAATTTCGATTTTATTATTTAAAAAACAAAATTACTAATCAGAAAAATTCATTATTTACCAACTTAACAGTCATCTTGCTAAATGATGTCACAGCGACGTGCAGCTATGCTGGTACCTGCTTTTTTTCTAAATAATAATAACGATTTCCTGTCAATAACAAGTTTATTTGACACCAATTATTTGAGATATTACTTAATAAAGTCGTTTTTTGTTCTTTTTTGCCACATTTTGTTTTTGAATCGTCAAAAAGCAGTGGGTGGTCTCACTAAAAGTGAAAAACTTTTGTTCTGTTTGAATATTCAAATGAAATCTCGCCATAATGTGGGAATATGAATTGTCTTTAAGCCTGAAATTTTTCATTTAAAAATTACTACCTCTGGCCAAGATTATGGGCAAAAAACCGTTAGAGTCTTATCATGGCCCAACTTGTAGGCCTAAACCAGTCTCTGTAGGCTACCTGGGTATTGCAAATCCTCTTTCGAGTAGCATTTCGAAAGCAAAGCCTTCAGCAAATAAAGTAACGGAGTCAGGTAGGCTATATGGGTGTATTGTCTACTCTACGCAAAATGCTAACGCTTCATTTGAAAAACAATAAAGCGATAGCTAGTCTAAGCTAGGCTTACGCTGTTAGTCAGCGGCGCCGCCAGGATTTTATTTCTGTACGCACAACTTGCACAAAATAATATGAAGCGAACAGCGATCGATACGAGCTTATATTCAGGGGCGGATTCAGGATTTCTGGTTAGGGGGGGGGGGCGTAAACACCACCAATCCAATCCCATATATATATATACATACATACATACAGTGCTTAAAGTGTAAAAAAGTTCCAGGACGCTGTATTGTAGGCCTAATTGGTCGTCAGTGGCGGCGCCGAAGGCGGGAAGTTGCGAGTGCCGAAGGCACGAAGCCCATCCCGACTAGGGGGTCTGAGGGAGCGTCGTAAGCTCCCCTAGCGGGGTCTGGGGCGGAGCCCCAGCGACCAGCGCATTTTTGGCTGTTTCGACCTTAAATGGAGCCATTTTTAGGCTCTTGTTTGCCAGCTATTTGTGAACGACAAAGTCGCGAAATTTTTAAGAATAAGTCGTTTTTCAGTGTCGCAAGCTACCAGGATAACAATAAAAATCAAAATGTTATTGTAAAAGAGAAAGGTTTTGTCTTTACAGTAAGCTCCCCCCAGCGGGGTCTGGGGGAGGAGACCCAGCGACCAGCGCATTTTTGGCTGTGTCAACCTCAAATGGAGCCCTTTTTAGGCAGTCATGTTGAACCTATATAATATATCTTTCTTTGGGCGCATAACGTATAGGTAGGATAGATCTATAGGATTCTCTCGTGGTAATATGGAAATTCAAACTGTCACCCAATAAATTTAGACCATGTGACAATTATATAAAAGTTTGCGCCCCTAGAAAAATTCCTGCGGACGCCCATGCTAAAGGCTTCAAATTATTACCCCCTCCTAAACATTACCCCCCCCCCTGCAAACTGTAGGCTAATTTGCATCAATCGTCGCATTTATTGGACTTAAAATATCACAAAAATAATCCCGCTTCTTGTTTTGGTCTGAAGATTTTCATCCGTTATCCCACTTCGTGGTTTGGTTTGTTACAAATATTTTCATCTGTAACTAAAATACTAAATCGCCGCTGAAGTTACATGGAGAAAGACTTCGAGGCTATTATTTTTCCGAGTAAAATATTGATAACAAACCACAGTGGGATGACGGATAAATCTATGCAAATCTAGTGTCCGGGGGTAATCTGAAACCGGTTACGATACAAGTTACCGGGGGGGGGGTGATGTTTAGGAGGTGCAATTTGATACCTTTAGATCGGCATAATTATTGCTATGCTATCGTCGCCTTGAAGCCGGAATTTTACAGGTTCGAATCCACCTCGCCGAGTAAGGACCTTGGGCAAGTCCTTCACTCACAATTGCTCAGCGCTTCGGCCGGAGTAGAGAGCTTGAAGGGGCGCTATAACCAGTGGCGGATCCAGAACTCTTCCAAGGGGGGGGGGCAAAAATCTTAGAACCTGGGATGGGACAGGTGAAACAAATTTCGAAATTTGGTTGTTGGTCGAAAATAAATAGGGATCAGTCTTTGGCTGAAGTAGGCTACTTTTCATCCGCCAAAAAAAGTTGATGAGGTTTTTTTAGTCATCTGCCAAATTTTTTTTGGAGAAAATCATACCATTTCATCCGCCAAAAAGTTGATGACCTTATTTTTACTCCTCCACTTGAAAACCGACTGGGGGGCCACGTCCCATGCCATTTTCCGAATAGGGGGCGGGGGCAATAGGCTATGCCATTACACCCATATGCATATTGCTAATTTCATACCAAATGGGGGGCCACGTCCCATGGCAGTTTTAAATGGGGGCCATGGCCGGATTGCCCCTGGATCCGCCCCTGGCTATAAAAAGTGCACATAAAAACACAAACAAAAAATAAATTTAAAAAAAGTTTTAACGGTTTTACATCCAGGTATCCCAGGATCCATAGACCTCTAGGGTCTAGGCACTATGAGACGCTCAATGCCAAGATGGCTCTCTAATAGAGTGTAAGTAAGTAAGGAAGTAAGTATATTCTATAAATGTCAATACAATTTAATCGCTTATAAAAAATTTACAATTTGTGAAAAAAAAATTTTTTTTGCCTTTCCGCGCTGTACGCACTTGCGTACGTGCGTACGCCTAACGGCGCCCCTGCTGTTAGTTGTATACGGTAATGTGGGTAAACAGCAACAGAACTTTTCCCTGCAAGAACTTTTTCCCCACCAGAATTTTTGCCCTGCCAGAATTTTCCCTGTCAGAACGTTTTTCCTTCCAAAATGTTACGATCTGTACCCTGCCAGAACTATTGCCCTGCCAGATTTTGTTCTCTTCATGAACTTTTGTCCTGCCCGAAATTTGCCCTGTCTGAACTTTTGCCCTGTCAAAGAGCAGACAAACGTAAACAGAAAGAAGCAATATGCCCGAACAAATTCTCCCATGCAGGGTAAAATTTCTGGCAGGGCAACGACCAGGGCAACAGGCAGGGCAACGGCTTTTTTGGTAGGGAATTTGCTCTGCCATGCCCTGGCGTAGCGCCGCCACTGGTTACGGCGCCATAGAAATCGTCATTGTTATCATTATTCTCGCAGAATCTAAGATAAACTGACCTACATGTAATTAGTCGTAGTTGGGCCGGGACCGCTTCAGAGTAGCCTCCCTCGAAGAGGCGCTATATAAAACTGTCTAAATAATTATATAAATTGAAGATCCAACGTTGCATGGGGAACAAAGCATGCTTGTGTTACACGATAAACTGCGAATAGTTTGATCCCAATTGGGCCTCTGCTGCGTCTGAAGTATGTTTGAGAGATTTCAGGGGATCAATAGCACTAGCTGGCCCGACCAAATGTGAATAAACTTCGGGACTTCATTCGCCACAATTACTTATCAAGAAAACCCTGAAGACTTGTTTGATTAAGATTTATTATGAGTTGACTTTCCTGTAAGCGTTTAATTGCACTATGCCACGACGTGTTCAGTTAAGATGGACCATAGGCCTACTACGCATGGGATCGAGTCCGAGTCGTGTACGTCACAGTACGTGCTAGGATAGACTTGGCTCGCGTGGCTTGTTTTAACGTGCAGTTGTACACAAAATGGGCAGTTGTAGAAGCACTTATGTACATGTACAGTTTTAAGATGGACCATAGGCCTACTACGCATGGGATCGAGTCCGAGTCGTGTACGTCACAGTACGTGCTAGGATAGACTTGGCTCGCGTGGCTTGTTTTAACGTGCAGTTGTACACAAAATGGGCAGTTGTAGAAGCACTTATGTCAGTGCCAGATTAACCATGGCGCAACTGGCGCACTTGCGCCAGGCCTTCTTTCGGGGGTAAAAATAAATTTTAAAAAACATTGAGAAATCCGATTATCCGATCGAATTTGTTTATATAAGTCCCAGTCCGGCTTATTTAAATTGTTTAATTAGCCTACTAAAACAAGCATTGCATATAAAATTTGGTGGTATTTTAAAAACAGACCTTCTCTAGTACTACTACTATAATGATGACGTACTAATTAATTGTGTACTGTAATGATGACGTGTGGCGTAATCAATTTATGCGCGGATTGACCCCATCACCAAATAAAATATAGATATTATGCGTATGGTAGCCTACAGTACCTGTACAGGCGACACAGTGTATGTTCCATGTGATATTATTATCTACTATTTAGTGTTTATGTAGCTGCTTATTTCTTTTTTAATTTTAATTTTTAAACAAATAAAATAAGTAGGCCTAAAGAAAATGAAGAAATTTGAGTCCGGTTGGCAGAAATGTCAAAGAAAACGCGAATTTGAAGAGGTAGGCAAACAGCAACGTGGTAGTATTGATAAATTTCTGGCCGCCAAAACACGGGAAGTGCCGCAATTTATAGGCTAGATGGTGTCGACTCAGCGTCAGAAGCTGGATGCAGTTCAGGTTTAGGCCGCTCAGCAGTGTCAGCACTATGCCAACAACAGACACCATTGATTTCAGCAATGATATTGATATGCCTAAATCTGAAACTACCATAGATCTACCATGATTAAAACAAGAGAATCAATCTGTTGTAAACGTGCCACAGATGCTGCTCTGTGGACTATAAATGAAGATTTGGTCAGTTGTTGGCTGCAGATGGGACCTGAACCATGTCGTAATCAAGATGGCATGTAGGCCTACTCTAAATCGCCATATAGGCTCTCTTGAATATCTAGCAGAATATGATCTGTTCATCGCTGCTCATATTAAGTAGGCTATGTTTTTCTATATAATTAAATTTCCCCCATTTTTTTGGTTAATTTGATTGGATAGAGGGCCTACTTTAGTTTTGTTGCATTGTTTGCGCCAGGCCTCTAAAAAGTTAATCCGGCACTGACTTATGTACATGTACAGTTAACACTAGCAAAACAGTTCATTGTTCTCCGACTAGAAGTAATTTAGGGGCCGTCCATAAAGTATGTCACGCTCGAGGGGGTGTAAGAAAGTGTGACAGTTTGTGAAAGGGGAGGGGGGTCAAGCCATGTGTGACGTCACACATTAATTTTTTTAAATGATGTGTATTATATAATTGTCTAGCCTAATTTTTGCAATTTTTTTCAAATTCAATCTACATTGAGATACTGCTTCAATTAATAACTGTGACAACTGTTGACAATTAACTATTCTACTATTAAGTCATTTTAATAATGTGATAGTTCTTTTAAGTGAAAACCTTACAGTTCAATAGTGAAGTGTGTTTTAGATTAAATTTGAATAAGGTGTTAATTTGAAAAAATTCGAAAGTGCGACGTACTTTAGGGGGGGGGGAGGGGTCCGAGAAAGTGTGACGTACTTTAGGGGGGTCAGAGACTTGTGACAGTTTGTGACAGGGGGAGGGGGTCAAAAATGGTCAAAAATAGCGTGACATACTTTATGGACGGCCCCTTACCATGGAGGATGGGAAAGGAAAGAAGGAGTTGTGTAGCTCTAAAAATTCCTTAAAGACAGCCCTGCCTCATTGAACAGCTAAAACTCCTTGACAATTCTCACACTGATTTTTAAAATAGAGTAACATCAAAATACAATCGAATGAAAAAGGTGCTGTGAAGAGTAGGAGAAAAGGATCACTGATGACAACTTTAATAGAGATACAAAAGAACTGGATTAGACGGACACACATTAATGGGAGACTCCCTCCTGAGAGAAATCACAGAAGAAGGGAGATTAGAGGGAAAGAGATGAAGACCGAACCAGATGATGCTGGGATGGACGATGAGAATTGATGACTGACGGATACATCGAACTGAAGAGAAAAGAACAGCGAAAAGAAGAATGGCGTCATTGGAAGTTGAAACCTGCCGAGGACAGAGAACTTAAAGAAGTTCTATATGCAGCAATCATATGACAGCGCTATACAAATGTCTTAATATAGTCACAATTATACACACACACACACACACACACACACACACACACACACACACACATATATATATATATATATTCATATTTGCAATGAATATCAATTTGAAATTCTATAAAAGTTGATGTGATAATTATAATAATGAAAATAATAGGCCTACTGTAACAGTACTGTTGTATATATAGTAGCCGTGATAATTAATTAAACACAATGATTAATTATCATAAAATTTAAGTAGCGATTATACACGATGTTGTTTCGTGTTGACTTTTAATGTCGATATAATAATTATTAAGTAATATTAAATGAATATTTTTCTCTTCGTCTGCCATGTTCAACTTATTGACAAATGAACAAGTTGAATTGATGTAGCGCAGGATATATCGTGTGGCTTTAAGGTGTATAGTTCTATAGTTCTATAATTCTATAGTTCTATAGTCAACAGACAAAGCTTGATCTATGCTCATAGCGTATGTATTCTGTACATACAGAATGTAGTGGAGGCGAGAAAAAATAAGAAAAATAAAATAAGAATCATACAAAATAAACATATTAGAATAATTCTAGCCAATCAAGAGTCTATCCACATTCAGCGCAGCGAGAGACATGACGTAATTTTGGATGACGAATGACTACAGCTGCTGATGTGGCAGTCCTGGGTCATCGTAGCCCAGCTAGACTCCGTGGCCCAGTAGAATGGCGACCAAAGGGAGAAGCAGACCATAGACGATAAGTGGGGGACCAGCGTGGATGGTTCTCGCATCACCCAGAGTCTTCACCATGTCGCCGACCATTTCACTGTAGCTCGATTCAGCTGTGAAGACAGATTGAATGTAAATAAATATCAATAATTATATCGATGTTCTCTATAGGCTATATTATATTATCAGTATTTATTCCATCAATCAACGGTAGAACAAAACCAAATAAGATATGAAAAGAACTATCTAGAAGTCTGCTTACTGTAAGCCTATTGTAGATCTTCCTCTAGATAGGCGGAGACTTGGTCTACCGTCTAGAAGTTGGGTTCACGGGACGAACGAGCGGCCAAAGAGCATTCGCCGAGAGTGACATTTTGTGCGGATGGCTGTTTTCGACGTTCAGTGCCCTATATTGACTGCGCGCCTCACTATTTTAAGCTCCTTATACAGATGACATTAACTGGGTCCAGTGTGAGAATTGTGGAAAAATGACTGGGGTGGGGGTTGGCCTATGATAAACTTGGAATTAGGGTATGAAAAACAAACTTTACTATGGGGCTCTAAGAAAGACTGGGGGGGGGGTTGAAACTCCAAACCACCGGCAATTCTCACCCTGACCCACTGTACACTGTGTACAGTACTTTTAGCTCTCAGTTTTATATTTCTTATACAGCTCTGTTGCCAATGACTGCGGGTTGTCACTCAAGTTTTAATAGCCGAAGATACTTTAATTATTGCTGGTTCAGAGGTGAATCCAGGGGCAATCGAAGTCAGTTATGAAGTCGTTTTAGAGATTCGTACAGGACGTGCCCCCATCAGCAATTGAGTCTTACAATAATATTCGTGTAATTCATACAATTCATGCAGCCGGAAAAGGTAAGGAGAAAAACAAAATTAGGACATGACTAACAAGGGCATCAGTTTTAAAATTACCGGAGTTGTCATGGTTTCCACAAATGTTTGGAAGAAAGACTAAAAAGGTCATCAGATTTTTTGGGACCAAAGGAACATTATCTTTGGGCCTCCCCCTTCCACAATTTCTGCATCCGCCCCTGTGCGAGTTGTCACTGATATTTTAGTAAACGATAATACCTTAGATATTATCTTCTGCAGTCTGCTACCGTCATCCGTCACCGTCTTACCGTCGTACATGTAGCTCAGCCTCTTATGGTTGAAACAGGTGACTCTGGCAGAGCTTGAAGCTAGTAGACCTCGTGTTCACGAATGCCACTCATAGCTTTTTCCACCTAGATCTAGTTTCCTTCTGTCGAGTATAGGTTTCTAGTTTTTTGGGGGGCAGGATCTAGTTTTCCTGCGGCTTTTTTAGGTGAAAATGCACGAAAGACGTGATAAAATTCGACAATTTTGTGATTTTGGACCCAAAATTGTAGATTTTGGAGCGAACGACTAAAAAAGTCATCGGAAATTTTTAATGGAAAAGGAGCAAATTTTAGTCGGATGACTAAGAAAGGTCGTCAGAAATTTCAAGCCGGAAAAATCAATGCATTTTTCACAAAGCCACGTGCTTTTCAGAGAAATTCTCAAAATAGCCTTTTCTAGACTGTTTTTTTGGTCGGATCAGACCTTTTTAAAATTCACAAAGACATCACTGCACGTGTTGCGTGGAGCATAGCAAGCGATTACGCTGCTTAGAGTCTTAGAGAGATTCATGGAGATGTCGTTCTACCGCAATTTCTTCACTTACCGCAGAGACAGTTGTCTTTGTCAACCACTGTGCATTCGGTGACCGGGGAACAACGATCGCTTGGCACTGCAGATAAAAATGACAACGCCTGTATATATATATATATATGCATATATAATATATATAGTAAGCACTAAGCATACATAATTATATTTATATGTGTCAAGCCGTTTATATATGGCTCTTGCACATAAGCCACTAACTATATATACCAACCAAAACATTGCATCGTTAATTTTTTTAAATCGATGCGCATTAACTGAACGTGGACGGCTCAGAAAGGCATGGCGAGATTATGGTGTCGCAGGACCTGGAGGACGGCAGAATGACGTGGGAGGTGGCCAGTGCAGCTGCAGAGGACAGAGTGACGTGGAGGACCTGTGTCGCATGATGCATTACAAGTGCGTGGAAGGACTAAGCTGCTAGAGGAACACTTGCACCTTGAAAACTGACACCTATTCTTTTGTTAATTTATTCATTCATTCAATGCACTTATAGTTATAGGCTAATATTACAGCGCCGCTTCAGGAACCCACTTTTAAATTTTTAGTTTTTAACAAATTTCTTCGCACAAAAGAAACTACTCATATTAAAGCTGGTACACACAATGAAATTGAAAATTTTGCATTAAGAAACCTCATTGAAAAGCACTCGTGCTCTTAATTTCCAGCTTTGCATTTTCAAGCTCTTGCTACTAAAACATTTAGGCCTACGGTACCGTAACTGAGATCATCGAAATTTTTTGCCCTTCCCCTGCAAAAATTGCTGCGGGCGCCCATGCGAGCATAGATTATAATTGTTGGAATAATAATTGGAAACGCAACTCACTTACCACAGAGTTTATTTTCACATTCCTTGAAGCCGAACTTCTTATCTTCGGCACAAAGTGAACACGGGACGCCAGCGGTGTATGGTGGTGTTTTCGCCCAGTTACCTCTGTACAGAGAAGATTGCGTAAAATCAGAAATAGGTAGTGGATAATTAAAAAATGAAATGTATCTGTTCAAATGAACGCGTGTTAATTTAAGGCAACTGGAATCGGATTTAGAGTGAATCGCGTGTCGTCTTGCATAGACCTGTGGAGTGACCCAGTCCTTACACGTTCGTTATGATATGACAGGGCAGGGCAGATCCACTGGGGACCAATCAAGCATGTCCCTATTGAGATATTTGAACAGGACGTGGCCCTGCATGCCGCATCAGGTTTCAAGAAGCTATCAATCAATGCAGAGGGAAAAGGTTAGAGAGAAAAAAGTAGCATCCCGTGAGCATTGGCGAAACCCCCCTATGGGACCCACTGGACGCGTCCCCCAACTTCTGAGAGGCTTGGGACGGTCCCCCAACTTCCGACGAGAGGCTTGGGATGGTCCCTCCCAACTTTTGCCACCGACTGTTGCTTTGTTCTATACTGTTGTGTTACTGTGGTAACGTATGTCTATACCCTGGGCGCAGACTTAGGGGTTGGGGCAGCGAGGGACTGTTCCCTCTAAAGTTTGTGGTGGGAGAACTGAGGTGCTTAATATATCCCTCCCAATAGTTCAGAAATATTTAATAAATATCGTCAAAAGTTTTTGCAGTTTTTAGCCACTATTATTTATCCATAATTTTGTTAAGATGAGCTTAAAATGCTACTACAATGGAATGAAAATTTAAAAAATAGAAATGGGAGGTGATGTTATTTTATTGCAGTCTTAAACCATGTATTTATGAGAAATTATTTTGAGATGACGGCTGAAGAAATCTGAATATTTTTTAAACAATGGGAGGGGACGCTTTTGAAGTTTTAAGCCACAGCTATCAACACTGAAATGATTGAGCAATTTCATTCAAATGACTACCTAAAATGCTATAATTACAGCTTTTAAAAGTAAAAATGAAACAATGGGCAGAAGACATTTATTGAAGTCTTAAAAAGACTTAAAGCATGTCTTTCAGCAATGAAAATGATAAAAAATTTGAGTTTAAGAAAGTCACCAAATTTTACAGCATGGAAATTTAGGAAATAAAATAACAATTCGAGAAAACGCTTTTGAAGTCTTAAACCAGGACTATCAACACTGAAATGACGAGCAATTTCGTTAAAATGACAGCCTAAAATGCTACCATTGCAGAGTGGAAATTCAAAACATTTCGAGATTGGGAGGGGCACATCCCCCTCCTCAAACCATCCCTCTGCTAGACGCCTCGCGCCTCGTCTATCCACCTTTGGCCGTTCGTTCGCTCCCCAAAGTCAGCACCAAGTCTTCACCTATGGTCTACACTGTCAGGAGATGGAAATGGACACATCATGTTTCTCATTATTTAGTTCCACTGCGTGCTGATTTATATGCACATTTGAATCAATGGATAATTTGGATATTATTTTGCTCAACGACTATAATTTTGGCACCATTTTTGCCTTTTCTAAGATAGGCCTAGATAGGTTTCTCTAATAATAAGCTGGACTTCGATCTGTCCCTTTTCCCGGTTAGACGGAAATGAACACTCACGATTCTCATTCTTGTTACATTCACTTCTATCTCTTTGTGGTAGGCCTAAGCTTTGCATCCTCAGAAGCTGGGCCATTTTTGTAAGCAATGTCAATTTTCAATTACTATGGCTCATTAAGTGAATGATTGACTGACTTATTTATTGACTGACTTATACTTAGACTTTCACAGATCGAGGTGGTTTAGGCACTTTTATTCTGGTATCATCGTTGCAAAATTTCAGCTAAACTAGAACCCCAAATGCACTCGATTTGGCATCAAATGCTCAAAATTGCGTCGGTTTCTGGAGCTCTGCCCCAGACCCCGATGGGGGAGTTTCCGATGTTCCCCCATACCCCTAATCGTTAAGGGCTTCTTGCCTTTGGCAATGGCGGCTTGGCGCGTTTCGCGCTCGCTACTACTACTCCTACTAAGAATTTCCATTTGATTCCCCCAAAATGTTTGGATGTGGTTGCGCCAATGCCCGAGAGGTAAGTCTTAAGACAACAGTGCTATGGTAAAGCAGCGATATACCCATTTGGCGCCATCATGACCTTAAAAATATACCGAATAGAGATGTACGTGACGATGACGATGATTATGATGAGATTATGATGATGATGATGATGAAGGTGGTGATGATGATGATGATAAAGATGAGATGATGATGATCATGATGATGAGCTGATAATGACGATGATAATGATGACGATGATGATAATAATGATGATCATGATCACGATGATAATGATGAGATTATGATGATGAGATTATGATGATGATGATGATGATGACGACGACGACGATGATTATGATGATGATGATGATAATGATGACGACGACGAAGATGATGATGATGATGATGATGATTACGATTACGATTACGATGGCGATGGCGATGATGATGATGGTATGGTGATGGTGATGGTATGGTGATGATGATGGTATGGTGATCATGATGGTATGGCGGTGATGATGAAGATGATGATGAAGATGATGATGATGATGATGATGATGATGATGATGATGATGATGATGATGATGGTAATGCTGCAGGCGACTAACGCTCTCATGTAGTTGCAGGTGCCAAGGTATGATTGTCCACATTTTGCGTATCCACATCCCACGAGAAGGCTGTCGTGCCACACAACCTGAAAATCATGTATCATATTCAAAAATGAATTCGCTAAACAACAACTTAACGCAATTTAACTACGCATATAATTTCTCACACAGAGGAAGAGGGGACTCTTGCCCCTGGGAAATTCACACATTTTAAGCTACTACTTTGTTGGTTCATAACACATTTCTTCAAACTTTTAAGATCTAAAGATAAAAAAAGATGAAACTGAGAAATTTATATTTAGAAACCTGTATGAAAATAAGCTTACCTAAGCTTATTAATTTTAATTAATTTCCTGATTTGCATCTTAAGGTTCTTGCTAAGATATTTAGCCATGACCATTGTGTTCTCCCGATTATATTTACAGGCTATTATGGCTTTCAGTCTTAGCTGTAGTGCATTTCATTATTATATCCATTTAAGATATTCAAATGCACTCCCGAATACAGCGCGGACACTGAATCGGAATATCACGCCGAAACACATGAGCAATAATAGCGCGTTAATACAGGGATTTGCTTAGGATCCCTACAGCGCGGACAATGAGGTTGCTTGAGGTGGATTAGAACAGGCAACTTTCCGCTCCAAGGCACCGAACATCACCGCGTCGCACGGCATATATACACCGTGAGTCAAAAAAAAAGTAAGCCAAATTGTTTTTCATATATCTCTAATGCCTGATAACATATCACGCTAAAATTTTCCAAATATGTAGAGAATTGGACCAAGATTATGATTCCAAAATTTCATGAGATAAAGTTGAACGGATAAAAAGATATGAATCTTTAAACTTCATATGCCGAAATTGCCATTTACAAGCAATTTTCTGTCAGATTCAGTAAAATGTAAGTCAAACTTTTTCTCATATCTCTAATGCCTGATGCTCAATCATTCTAAAAATTTCCAGATATGTAGATAATTGAAGAAGCAATATGACCCCAACAGTATGATTTGATTATTTATTTAAATAAGATGCTCAAAATGTCATCCTTCAGCTTGCACGCAAGCATTGAGGCGCAGGCGCCATTAGGCAACAACATCGTCGATTATCCTCTGGTCGAGGCCATCCCACACTTCCAACAAGCGTTGCTTCAGATCGTTTATATCATGGATTGTTGTCTGGTAGACTCGGTCTTTCATTATGCACGCTCCACACGTTATATTCCGTAAAATTTTACTCCAGGATCACTGAAGACCAAAATTGGGAATTATCAGGCATCAAAACTGCAGCGAACACCTTAACAGACTTGCTGAAAACTGATATTTCGGGAGATGAAGCTTTAATATTCATATCTTTCTATCCGTTCAAATTTATGACATGATATTTTGGAATCCTATTCTTGGTTCAATTCTCTAAATATCTGGAAACTTTTAGTACGATTCATTATCAGGCATTGGAGATATAATAAAAACAGTTTAGCTTACTTTTGATTGAATCTGACAAAAAATTGCTTGTAAACGGCAATTTCGGCATATGAAGTTTAAAGATTCATATCTTTTTATCCGTTCAACATTATTTCATGAAATTTTGGAATCATATTCTTGGTCCAATTCTCTGAATATTTGGAAAATTTTAGCGTGATATGTTATCAGGCATTAGAGATATAAGAAAAATTATTTGGTTTACTTTTTTTGACTCACGGTGTACATATACATAAGTTATGTATATAATACATATATATACACCGTGATTCAAAAAAAGTAAGCCAAATTATTTTTCATATATCTCTCATGCCTGATAACATATCACGCTAAACTTTTCCAAATATTTAGAGAATTGGACGAAGAATATGATTCCAAAATTTCATGGGATAAAGTTGAACGGATAAAAAGATATGAATATTTAAACTTCATATGCCGAAATTGCCGTTTACAAGCAATTTTTTGTCAGATTCAATAAAAACGTAAGCTAAACTGTTTTTATTATATCTCCAATGCCTGATAATTAATCATACTAAAAGTTTCCAGATATTTAGCGAATTGAACCTAGAATAGGATTCCAAAATATCATGTAATAAATTTGAACGGATAGAAAGATATGAATATTTAAACTTCATCTCCGGAAATTTCAGTTTTCAGCAAATCTGTTATGGTGTTCGCTGCAGTTTTGATGCCTGATAGTTCCCAATTTTGGTCTTCAGTGATCCTGGAGTTAAATTTTACGGAATATAAAGTGTGGAGCGTGCAAAATGAAATACCGAGTCTACCAGACAACAATCCATGATATAAACGATCTGAAGCAACGCTTGTTGGAAGTGTGGGATGGCCTGGACCAGAGGATAATCGACGATGCTGTTGCCTAATGGCGCATGCGCCTCAAGGCTTGCGTGCAAGCTGGAGGATGACATTTTGAGAATCTTATTTAATTAAATAATCAAATCATACTGTTGGGGTCATATTGCTAGTTCAATTATCTATAGTATACATATCTGGAAAATTTTAGACAGATTGATCATCAGGCATTAGAGATATGAGAAAAAGTTTGACTTACATTTTACTGAATCTGACAGAAAATTGCTTGTAAACGGCAATTTCGGCATATGAAGTTTAAAGATTCATATCTTTTTATCCGTTCAACTTTATCTCATAAAATTTTGGAATCATATTCTTGGTCCAATTCTCTAAATATTTGGAAAAGTTTAGCGTGATATGTTATCAGGCATTAGAGATCTATGAAAAACAATTTGGCTTACTTTTTTTGAATCACGGTGTATATATATATGTGTATTTGTGTTTATAAGCCAAGTGTGATGACTGAATAGTCGAACCTGAGTATAATGTCCGCATTTTTTTCCTTTGAGGCAGGTGCCTTTTCCATTTGGGTCGTATGTGTAGTCAACCGTTTCTCCGCCATAGAGCTTGACCTGGACACTACCTGCAACAAACACAATAGACGTACATGTACAATTGGATGTACATAATGTATGTATATACATGTACATGTATCTACAATTCTACATGTATAATGGCGTCACGAAGACTAGAAGCAAAGCAGTAGGTATATTCATAGGCGTAGGAGACGGGGGTCCAGAGGGGGGGCAAATGCCCCTTCCAAATTTCGGGCAAGTCTGATTTTTCGGGCAAGCAGACCCGGAAAAATAAAAAAGTTTTTATTTTTTCATTTTTTTACATTTTTTCTGGTATT